>JAJSOF020000023.1:26632877-27085377 GCA_025594305.2 Periplaneta americana | reverse complement strand
CAGTACAATCTTGCTGCAAGAACGTTGTGAATGTTCGGGACATCCTACGTATGCGAAACACTGTTTTGTTTAATGAAGTTTACAAAGTCACGTCACAGAAGCAACTAAGTGATGAACAATTGAAAGCATGTTTGCGATTGGCTGGTATTAAAACAATAGCTCCGAGAATTAAATAGCTGCTTACTAACAGAAAACTGCAAAAATCGCAGCGGATCTCTGATGTTTAAGAAAAAGTACTATTATTAGAGAATTGTATTTGAATGACAACGTTTGTACTGTTGTTTTATTTTGTTAATTGAATTGTATAGCAATGAGAAGAAGACAAACAGTATATTAATCTGTATAAAAGTGTATATTTTGTTTTGTTTCATTATTGTGCAAACATGCAAAAATTTGTTTCGTATATAGTTAACTGTACAAAATTGTATAGAGTACTGTTTTTCAGTATAGTGCAATTAACAGTGAAAGCGTGCTTCAATTAAAAGCTGAAATTAATTTACATTCTTATCACAAATTTGGTTCACATACAAGTTCTTAGCTCCGCCACTGTGGAAGCAGCTACCCTTGCCCGCAGCCGTACGTCAGGGCTTGAGGGTTTGTACGTACGCACGAGAGTGTAGTCACTTGACGGTCCCTGGCTTAAATTATTTATTTCTATATTTGTATATTTATAGCAGTTTCGGAGCCTCATTTACATAATGCGAACGCTTCTGCAGCTGGCTGTATTATGAATTTCATATTATTATAAGTATATTAAATTTGATTACAAACCAAAATATTTTGTTACATTTATTTATCACGGATGTACAGTTTTGTTTTCGTACAAATGTATTGTAATTGTGCTGTTCCCATACTACCTCAGACGAATGGATCGCGCTCTGTCATTTCATAGGCGCCGTACCACCACTGTTCAGTTGAACCTTCTCTCCTCGCTGTGCTCAGTATGCAGAGATTGCCGAGCAAAGAGCGTGGCGGCTCCGTGGTATGACGTCACAGAGCACGGAACATGCCGGTCACTGTTCTAATCGGTTAATTTGTAATTTGTCAGCATTCTGAAACGAACCCCAGATCATATGGTAGTAGGTGCATAACTGTACTGTCAATTAGCAACTGACGGTACTGTCATAGAACCGCGCTACATTGTACTCTTTAAGAATTCTCTCAGCGTCTGTCAATATTGATACTGGGATGTGTCAAATAAAGGTAGGGAAGTCTCACACTAACACTCCTCAAATCTTTAATAGCATTGTCACTTTCTTATATATACTAAGCAAATGGAAGACATTACAATCTGTTCTTTACTCAAAGTGTTTACTGAGTAAACAGACCAATGGATGAATCCAGGGAGAAGGATGAGATAAGGTGTCCAGGTTTGGACTTAGTCGTTGTTGTTTAGTCAAATGTCCGAAGACAGGTCTGAACCTCATAAGTAGGGCTAGGATTTTGATGACCTGTAAATCATGAAAAAATGTCCTAAAACAATGCATTTATGAACTAAAAATCTTTCAAAAATGCCCTTAAAAATGCTCTAAAAATTGATCATACATAATTGGCTTAGTAGGAATATTAAAATTTAGACTACTAATTAAATTCAATTCTAGTACCAACATTCAAGTTTTTTTTAATTTTACATAATTTTTCTAAGTAGTACACTTTAATTAATTATTTTACCTGTAGTCCACCACAAGGCCACTCTTATCCGGAACTAGCAGGTACAGAGGAGTCTATATGAAAGGGGTGGTTGGACTGATCCATTATGTGGGGTGTACTACGTTAAAATGACAATATTTGTGTAGAAAAACGATTAAAATAATATACAAAATAATGGCTATTAATTGAAAAAATATGTAGATAAAATATTAAAGGAAATAAATAATATTTTACATTGATAATAGGGATTTATGGCCAAAATTAAATGAAAATACCCCCAAAATGACCGAATAAAACAAAAAATGGTCTTATGAGTTGTAAGAGGTAAAAAATGCAAGAAAATGCCCTAACAAATATGTTTTAAAACACTCAGTTTATCACATAACATATAAATTCTAAAGCAGCTATGTTTCTGGCTTACTAGAAAAAGATGCAATTTCTTCAAAATTCTAGCCCTACTCATAAGTGACATCAATAATGCATCACTCATGGGCAACTAAGCCAGGAGATAATGAGAGATGGCCAGTTCCTTTCCCCATTCCATTGCATACATTACTGATTAATAAATAATTAATATATTACACTAATCAGACTTCAGATGTATACAAATAATTATTGCTCTTCCTCTGACACATATCGTCAAGATGTACTTAGGCCTATAATTTACAAATGGCTTTTAGTAAACCCAGAAATTCATTGCAGCCCTCACATGAGCCTGCCATCTGTCCCTATCCTGAGCAAGATTAATCCAGTCCCTACAATCATATGCCACCACCCTCAAATCAATTTTAATATTATCTTCCCATCTACGTCTCTGCCTCCCCTAAGGTCTTTTTTCCTCCATCCTCTCAACTAACACTCTATATGCATTTCTGGATTCGCCCATACGTGCTACATGCCCTGTCCATCTCCAACGTCTGGATTTAATATTCCTAATTGAAGACTTCCCTCGAAAAAGGGTGTAACATCAAATTAATAAAATATGTGACTTCGGTGGAATAGTAATATGCGTTACAAGAGCGGTATGTTGACGTTTTCATGTTCGAGGAAAAGATTGAAAAAGCGAAACGTAGTTGAGCTTTTTTAATTTCCGAGGACATGAAAACAAACATACCGCTCGTGTATCGTACATTATTTTGTGCGAAGATCGTTTATTACATACCTGAAAGAGGAATTTCAAATTAGTTGCAATGAAATCTCCATCTTGGTTTCTATTCAATGACGGCAACTTTGGAAAACAAATATATCTATCTTCAACATTGTTCCTATAAAATGTTTTCTGTGTTTACTATACTCCAGAAGGCCGTGATATACGTCTGTCTTTTTTTTCCCCCAGTCTATAAATGCGAACTTAAAACAAACGGCTTCCTTAATGTTACATGAATCACGAAATGCAGTAACTTTAGTGGAGTTGTAGAGTTTACTTAATTTTTGCAAATATTTAAAAACAATAATTAACAGTGCAATTTAGGTGAAATTGCAGTGGTAATTTTCAATTTATAATTATTACTATATTGAACGTCTTTAAAAACAATATGTTAAAAGCCTAAAGCAGTAAAATGAATATGACGCTTAAGCGGTAAGAATAGGGAAATTGTTATGTGTGTTACGTTGGGAATACTGAATGTGGTATTTCACACTTACCGCGTATTGGTTTTGTGCGGAAAGCAAGCAAATACGCAAGATCTCGCGCAAAAGTAATTTTTAAGCATTCGTTTATGCAAATAAAAGATTGCATCCAATAGCTGAATAAACTTCTATACCTGATTAATCAAATGGTTCTGCTTGTAAATATAGGTAGGCCTAACGAAATATGCCTCATGATGTACTTTATGCACTTTGACTTTAGTTTGGCGCCATTCAGTATTATGTCCACTTTGTTCCACTTGATGCGTGATTCAGTGGTTTCGGCGGAAAAGTGGAAAAAAAGAAAGATTTACGACCACTTCTACGACAAATATAGATTAGATTAGATATAACCGAGGACAACAACAAAGACTTGTAAAATACCGCAGCCCCTCACATGTGATAATAGCTGATAGCTCTGGTGAAAAATCATGTAAACGTCTCTGAATTTTCCGAGAAGAGTAGCTGAAATCTTTTGTGTAGGAAGGTTAGGTTAGTTCGGATTAGTTCAGATTACGTTAAGTTAGGTTAGTTCATATTAGATTAGTAATTACATCAATGCCATGCTCCTAGTTTCCACTTATTTTATAAGGGATTTATACTGTTTTTCAACTTGTTTTGTGGTCACTTTGGCAAGTTTTTGAATTTTTTTTTTCATATGAAATGATGTGGTTGTTAAAATATACATACAGGGTGATTCACGAGGAAAGGTAAAAAATTTAGGATACGATATATTAGGCCATTTTGAGTGAAAAAGTTCATATGAACATAGGTCCGTTTTCGAACGATGGCGGAGCTAGATGCATTTTTTTGGTAAAACGTCTCGCCCCAATGTGAATCAGACGTTACCATATGCTGCTGACGTGAGAACGTGAGACAAGGTCACCGATCGCAATAGATGACGTAACATTGGAATCTGCATAGGTAAGAGAAGTTCATTCACCTCACAAACCGGGTGGTGGGGCATTACATATGTCCAATTTCCTGCCCTTGTCTGATGAAATTACACAGAACCAGCATATACACAAATACACTATCACTTATAAGTTCACAGCAGTTCAGTCAGCTATCTACAGTACAGTAGTTATACAGGTACAGTAATCGGCAATGTTAAGTTGTTTTTCAAGATGCCTTATAAATTTTCGACTACAGAATACGCCGATATTGTGTATTTTTATGGTTTGTGCGATGGAAGTTCCTTGCGTGCCGTCGCTGAATATGAACGACGCTTTCCGAACAGAAGGGTACCATATCGAAGAGTATTTACTATCTATGGGGTTGGATGAAAGACTTGGTACAGCAAAGGAAGGGGGAAACGAGAGAGGCGCTAATCGACCTATTTTGAATGCGGCATAAAGAACAGCCACGAGCAACTCTCCCGAGCAACAAGCGCGATTCACTCCGGAGCGGAACAGTGCATTGAAACAGAAGGAGATACCTTTGAAAATGTGCGAAAACATCGACCCCGACGTCTAGAATATTAGGTATTTATGCATACGCAAATATAAACGTTATCTGTCTCTAAATGCGAGTTAGTACAATGGAATCTCAGAAGTTTTTGTGAACTCAAAGAGCCGTATCTCCGTAACCGTTCGAAAACGTCCCATATTCATATGAACTTTTTGACTCAGAATGACTTCAGAATTCAGATCCTAAATTTTTTACCTTTCCTCGTGAATCACCCTGTATAAGAGTACTACTATTGAACATGTGCATTGATAGGTAGAAATAATTAGTGCAACAAAACTGTCAGTAACGTTTGTCCCTCTAATTTTTACTTACGAAAGTTGGCAAGCCTACCTATGTCCCACTAACGTGACATTCATTTTTTTAATAAATAAAGACTTAAGGCCCATTCACAATGAAAATTAAACATAACCGTAACATAAACACAGAAGTTTGCGTCCAAGCTATAGCTCGCGCAAGAAACGATTACCGAAAACCAATGGTGGCGTTGCTGTCTGTTTTGGCATGTGTATGTAGGCAAGCCGAGGGGGGAGAGGTTCGAGCCGATGGAAGTACTGTCTCTTCCAAGAAGATGAACAAATGAGGATATCGCTGTAGAAATAAAGAACGCAGCAAGAGAAAAATTCGAAACTAATTAAACGCGCAACTTATGTTTACGAATGAAATAATAATACCGTGCGATACAAGACACGTATTCACATGCAATGGAACAAACTGAAGTCGTAATGTAACTATCACAACGCAAGACTGATTCTATCTATGTCATTTCTCTTCCGACTGTACTCCCGCATATCATTTCAGTTATCTCGTGACCTTTCCTCTCGCCCGCTCTTCCTTATCGCAGTGTTTGATTCGCATTCCTTCCGTCGGTAATCCGTGGTTGCGAGACCTATACCAAATGGGATCATTCACAATGATTCACATAAGCATTGACATAAACATTACCGTAAGACATTAACTTGAAAGTTTGCAAACTCCAGACTTTCATGCTTATGCTTACGTGATTTGCAAACAGAACACAATCGTGGAGAGCTGAAGTATACGACAGAATACGAGGAAATGGCGGCGTTGTTATGTTTCCATGGTTACCAAGTATGTTTGCTGTTATGTTTATCTTCCCATCGAAACGTATATATTCTTAAGTTAACGCTTACGTTATGTTTAATTTTCATTGTGAATGAGCCTTTACTGATATTGTTCATAATATTATTCCAGGGATATATGTATGTTTGTATAGTACAGGGACATCATTTTATTTTTACTAACATTTTTAATATTAACCTGGCTATACCTTTCTAATTGAAACAGGAAACACCGTTTGCTACCCTTTCCACGACGGAGTTCGATGATACTGGCGTAAAATACAAATCACTTTACTAGGTATAGGAGGAGAGAAAAGTAGTTCATCCATTTACGTAAACTAGGAAATATCGCGATTTTGAGTTTGATAATTTTCATTAGGTTTTTATTTAATCAAAATGCAGTACTGTATTAAGAATAAGTGTTTTTACTCACGAACTGAGTTATTCATGCGAACGTGTTCATTATGCAGTGTATATTATACTGCCTACACCACATTAGCGTACACCATAGAGAATGAAGTTCAATTGAAAAATAATCATAATATGGATATTTAAACACATTTTTGAAAATGGTAGCCGTTCATTCCGATAGCCTACAGGCTTCAGTTCTTTTGTGCATATTACCGCACTATAGACTATTGCATCTAATTCCAATTACCAGTTTCGTCCTTCGTACTAGTAACTCATGTTGAAATAATTCTGTACCTACTCTACAAAAGAATACCCTATGTACTGTAAATTCAATCTTCACTTCTGCCCGACCCGCACAGATAAAACTACTCAGACATGCTATCTACTGTCCGTCCAAGTGGTTATGCCGCAGGATCGTAGAAAGGAGGGAAATCACGTGACAGTTAATTACTTAACGAGGCCCTTTTATTCAAGTTATTTTAAACAGTTGTATAATATTACGTAAACGTCCAATTCCTAACAAATTAATGTTTTCAGAAAAGAGCTAAGACAGCCCAGCTATTACAGAGGGGCGAGCAGAAGCAGGTGGGGGAAATCGGGATGCGAAGTAGGCAAACGGACAGTACCTGTGCGAAAATATGATTCAATACTGAAAGCTCTTTCGTCACTGGAAAACGCGAACATATTTCTGGAACGTACTATACTCAGTAACTCAGTACTGCTTACTATCTGCGGTCTTGGTTCTGTGTGGAGTTGGAACTTCCTTAGTAGAAGGGGTGGGAGTGAAGTACATTCAAAAACTCAGGTACAATAAAAATTGAAGTAAAAATAAAATGATGTCCCTGTACAAGCCTCCTTCTGAGAGCGAGTTAAGTCTCTCGCTTTTATCAGCGAATCAGACTCTCGTTGAAATTGAATCGTACGGAGGAAAGAGAGATGAAGCGAAGCACTCTGCAAGCTAATCAGAGAATATGTTTCACCTTCCCAGCATGGGGAGACACCGAGCCGGTCGGTGCTTTGAAATTTAATCTGTAATATCTTATCGTGTTGTAGCGCGGAACAGCTCTTTATAACACAATATGGGACGGTGTCATATGGTCGTTTCCAGAGAAGCTGTTTTATTGGAACGCATTATACAGAGAACCTGTCCTCTCTGCGCCGAGTATGCATATATTTGTTCTATGAAATTCGTGCTCATTTGTTTTACATGCACAAAATGGATTTACTGGTTTGTTTGATCTGTTGAACCGTGGTAATTGACATCCATTCCGCATTTAAAAATAGACGAAGCAAAACACGAGCATATCAACATTTTTCATACCGAACACGCCATCATATGACACGCGGCAAAGCGCAATATCTCGTGAAGTGCTGGCTGCTCAGTCGACCGATAAATTTTATTCCTCCATCTTGCTGCCACTCCGTCGCTCGTATGGTTACAGTTAATCAGATGTGCGCTATCCTAGATATTCTGATTCAATTCCCGGAGGAACCGAGTCGAATTTGTGGCAGACAAATACGATAACTTCACTGTGACTCCGGTGATTGCGTATTTGACTTGAGAGCAGTGGACCATGAGTTCGATTCAAAAGAGGCAAGCGGGAGTCGTACGTCTAATGTAAGCTAGAATTCCGAGTATAAATGCGAAGGCATCCGAGTAGAATTTGTGGCAGACAAATATGATATCTCCACTGAGAATAAAGTTACGTTATATCAGCGGCCAATGTTCGATTCTAGATAGGAAAACGGAGGTCGAATATTTAATGTACGCTAGGATCCCGAGTATAAATAATATCGAAGCACCCAACTACAATTTGTGGCAAAGACACGTCTTCTTTGTGACCCAAGTGGTGACGTATCGGGTAATTTATCAGTGGACCAGAGTTCAGTTACTGGGAGGAAACCGGATGGCGAATGTATTACATTACAGTGTAAGTCAGTGTTTCTCACCCTTTTTGATGATGAAGCCTCATTTTACTTGGTGCGGTCCCTGGCATAAAATGTAGAGTAAAATAGTCATTCTCCACCGGAGGAAGGGGATCCAAAGGCCAATAATAATAATAATAATAATAATAATAATAATAATAATAATAATAATAATAATAATGAGATGGATAGGGCAGTAGGGCATGTAGCACGTATGTGCGAATCCAGAAATTCATATAGAATGCTAGTTGGAAGACGGGAGAGAAAAAGACCTTTGGGAAGGCCGAGACGTAGATGAAAGAATAATATTGGATTTGAGGAGGTGGGATATGATTGTAGAGACTGGATTAATCTTGCTCAGGAAAGAGAGCAATGGCGGGCTTATGTGAGGGCGGCAATGAACCTCCGGACTCCTTTAAAACCGTAATAATAATAATAATAATAATAATAATAATAATAATAATAATAATAATAATAATACGAGAATGGAGTCCACACCTGTGGAGTAACGGTTAGCGCGTCTAGCCGCGAAACCAGGTGGCCCGGGTTCGATTCCCGGTCGGGGCAAGTTACCTGGTTGAAATTTTTTCCGGAGTTTTCCCTCAAGCCAATATGAGCAAATGCTGGGTAACTTTCGATGCTGGACCCCGGGCTCATTTCACCGGCATTATCACCTTCATCTCATCCAGACGCTAAATAACCTAAGATGTTGATAAAGTGTCGTAAAAAAATAACCTACTAATACGAAAATGGAAAAAGTTAGACAACGTAGAACTGCACGCATTTTATTGTTCATCTGACATAATTGGGAATATTAAATCCAGACGTTTGAGATGGGCAGGGCATGTAGCATGTAGTCCTACAGTATGAGGGAATTCAGAAATGCATAGTGTTAGTTGGGAGGCCGGAGGGAGAAAGACCTTTGGAGAGGCAGAGACGTAGATGAGAGGATAATATTAAAATTGATTTGAGGGAGGTGGGATATGATTGTAGAGACTGGATTAATCTTGCTCGGGATAGGGACCGATGGCGGGCTTATGTGAGGGCGGCAATGAACTTCCGGGTTCGGAACATAAAAATGGCAGGGTACATAAAATATATATAAAGTTTATTTACGATAATGTACCGTTAAAATACTGTAAGTTACTGCATATACAAAATATATACTATACATAATAACGATAACTATAACACAATACCGTACGAATCTTATTGCTTCCCCTTCAATCTGCAACTCCTTTATTCCATGCCGCGATTTGAAATTTTTTAACCAGCCTGTACTGGCTTTGAAATCGGAGGAGCCATCTAATTTCTTATGTAGCTCTAATGCCTTTTCGCATAACGATAGACCTGACATCAAATCTCCTTTCGCACGTCTATGTACAAACCACGTGTAATCGGTCTGTTCAAGAATGGAATCATTTGCATCCCTCATAGTTTTTCTTTTCTTCGAACCATCCTCGAATCAAGCTTCGCAGCAAATTGTAAAATGCTGTCTTTATTTCGTTTTATATCAGAGATAGTGGATTTACCTTTGATATATTCACGTGCCAAGGAAGACGCACTTTCTCACTTTTCTAGACGGTTTAAGATTTGTAATTTTGTAATAATAATTTTGTATGAACAAAAGCCGCCCTAAATAAGGGGTCAATAGATCAATTCACAATGAACAATGATAAACAATTATGTATGTGACAATTTGAAAGAAAAAAAAAACATTAAGATAAATGATAAGACAACGTAGGAAATCACTTACAATAAAAGTTTCTTGGGTACAAATGATTACTAATTATAGCTAAAGACGATTTTAACATATGAGATCCTATGGCATCAATCGTTGTATCAGAAATTTTAAATTATTTATGTTGATTTAAAGTTTCTCGTGGGATCGTGATCTCACCTCATCTCACTACATCTCGCCAAAATATTGTAAAAAATTGCACAAAATTGTAAAAATTGTAGAAAATTACTAAATTATAAAACTATAAACATTTGTAAAAACTGTAATTGTAATATTGTAAAATTTTAACTTCTTCCACATCTTAAAGCTTCATTGCTCATGTAAGATATATGGAATAAAATGAATGAATGAATGAATGAATGAATGAATGAATGAATGGGCACCGATCATGAGTCCAAAAACTGTCCGATGTGTGATGTGGTATTGTGCTCCAAGATGCTGACAACAAGGCTCATAGATGACTTGTTTTTCACGACACACCTCTTGTGGCTGTTGCTCATGCACCTCAAAACGGATTGTGGGATCAAGAATGACACCCTTATCCTTCTGCCAATCAATTATGATGATATCAGCACGTCTAGTAGAGCCATCAGAAGAGACGCAACCAACCTCCTCATAAACATCATAGGAAGCATTCTGACGGATTGAAGATGCGATGAGAGAACGAACCGTATTATGTCTGTTGATTCGGAGCAATTCTCCATGATGGCAGAAATCCAAGACGTGAGGAAGCGTTTCTTGCTCGTCGCATCTTCTGCAACGGGTTGAGTCGAGAGTTCTACCAGGGAGAGTACGTACAGGTATTGTATTACAGTTCATCTTAATGGCTTGCGTCCACTGACTGCTCGAAAGACCCTTTTTGGTTGAGATCCACAAATAGTTAACACATTATGTTTTCGTTGTGTATTAGAAGATGCTATTCCTCGTAATGTGTACAGGACGATCGGAAAACACAATCCAGTCACTTTAGTACAGAACACAAGACAACCCACCACTTGAACAAACTTCTTCAAACTGAAAATGAAACTGTTCATGACAGGACGATCGAAAGTCCTGATTTTCCCTGATCGCGTGATAAGGGAGTCTAATAGGGCTGGGGACAGAGCGGTTCGGTTCGGAGCAGTTACTGTGACGTCATTACTCGGTTGAACCGAGTACAAATTTGTCGCGGCAGATTTAAAACTTTAGATATATTGAGTCGATTTTAGAACGTACTTTGAAAGTGAAACCAAGCATGTTTTAAAAGCGTTGTAGTAAAACGCTTTCGCTTTGCCAATTGACGAGAAAAAAGTGCTTCTCTTCATTGCAAAATGGCGGTTGCAAATTTCATTTGCGTGATTACAACTATTTGCGGAGTTATTTTGTATGAAAGGCCTATTTAACTTTCAGTGTTGTTATATATGACAGACGAAATAAAATTGATAAAATAATTTATAATACTAACAGTTAATAAAGTAAATGTGAGGTAAACGTTAAACGCTGCAGCTAAATAAAAAAAGAAGATAGAAAGAAACGGGCTCCATGAAGCGCTGCCTGAAACACTTAAAAATAACACACAGAATTATTTACTATTACGGAAAGTGGATAAAATAATCAATAAAACGTGGAATCTTAAACTGAAGAACATAATGTTTATTTATTTTATAACATTACTAGCCTTCAATACAACCATGTTCTCTTTGGTGAAGAGTAATATTATTGGTAAATTAAAGTAATTAGGTAACATAATTCGTAGAAATAAATACAAATAAAATTATGACTGATGAGGTAACACAAATCCAATAAACACAAATAGAAGAAAAATATAATGCATTTCCTTTTTTAACATATTTTAATATTAATCAAACACTCCATTATTATTATTATTATTATTATTATTATTATTATTATTATTATTATTATTATTATTATGTACAGTAATATGTTCAGACTGTCAGTGTTCATTAGGCCCACTTGACAGGTCATATAATAGGATGAACTCCTCTTCAATACTAGAGGGCTTTCAGCCCGCCTTGGGGATAAGGAAATAATTTGTCCTGCAGCAGAAAATATTTAAATACAACAGTACCTACGTTGTTGTCTGCTAGAATTAAGTAAAACACGTGAACTCTGTTTGAACGTTTGAACTGACCGGTAACGGCTACGGTTAACCGAGTAACTTCGGTGCTCCGCTGTCAAGCACATAAACCGATAGAACCGAGCAACTCAACAGTTCTACTCGCTCCGTCCCCAGCTCTAGAGTCTAAATAAGCTAAAGATCCCAGTTCTTGAAAGTGATTATAATCTTATTTTTCTTTTCCCCTAAATTTTCAAACGTTGAACTAATAATTATATATATATATATATATATATATATATATATATATATATATATATATATATATATTACTTATCTTTGTAAGAGGCTTCGTAAAACAATTTATAAATTCGTTAATCTTCGATGCTACTTACCTATTAGAGTTCTACGAAATGTTTATTTGGCCATTATTCAGTCTATCATTCAATATGGTATAATTGTTTGGGGTGGAAGTACAAAAATTAATCTTAGTCCGTTAAATTTACTACAAAAACGAATAATTAAAATTTGTTTGAAGAAACGTTTCGATTATCCAACTAAATTAATTTATTCTGAATTTAATGTATTTAATATTGAACAAATTTATAAGTATACGCTGTTAAAATTTTATCATAAAAATCGTAATAAGTTTGTATTACAGACACACAATTATCACACAAGACGAAATATTAATTCAACATTAGTAGAACCTAAATGTCTCACATCTGCTGGTCTAAAGCATAGCATAAATTTTGGCCCTCGGTTGTACAATGCTTTAACTAAATTACACCCAGAACTTCTAACATGTAACCCACTAACATATAACAAGAAAATTAGAAACGTGTTAATATCTTCAATTTGATTAAATAAATTTATAGCCTATGTGTATGAATTAATCAACCTATATTATATTTGTATTCTATAATTTTGAAATATATATTAGTCCTACTTTTCACGTGCGATATTACTCTTCTATAGTGTTAATATTATATTATATAATTCCATTGCCGCTGTAATTATATTTTAGTTCCTATTTTATTTTACTTATTTATTTATATTGTTATTTTTATTTTAATATTATATCTGAACTGCGACCGAGCACGAGCGCTGCTCATTCGGTCTCAAATTTTGTTAATACTACTGTATCTTCTTTTTATATTGCTTGTATTATTTTATTTGTATTTCTCTTTGTTTGTTTTGTAATTATATTTCTTTATTCTGTATATTTGAAATAAATAAATAAATAAATTGTTATTGTTGTCACCATTAACATTTAACACCTACATTGGGAGGGGAAGGCTAGTGTTGAAGATAAGTGAAACAGAAACCAAATGCTTCAACTCTGTACAAACACAATTCAAGTTTATGGTCTTTGTTATCCGCTTAATAATACCTTACATTCATATCGCGACAGTTAACCATCTCGCTCTTTCTTTGTGTAAGAAATGACACTGAGAACACTAAATTAATCTTTACTAAGCAACTGCGTAACACAATAGACCCCATTATGCGTTATTCTATTCTGTAAGACAGGTTTCGTGTGTGAGCAGCAGGGAGAGACAAGCTCTTTTAAATCCAGTTTACAAAGTACACAAAGTAGAAATATATAGTACAGTCGCTTTCCATCCTCAGAAAAGGCTTATTCTACAAAAGAAAAATCGTGAAATAAAATATTATGTCATTAAGCTTCTTTATAGTTTATTCGAACAAAAGTCACTCACGTCTATATGTAAACAGAAAAGTATACTGAAAGCTTAAAGTTCTCGTTGGTTACTAACGACTTTGACATGGAAGCTCGCTGCAAGTGGTTGGGACAAAAAGAAAAAGGGAGCAAAACGAATGCAGTAGGAACTGAATTCTGTTGTATTTAAATCTGTAAGATGCTATTCGGGAAAATTTACATTCAAGAGAAAGAAATAAAACGGTTAAGCAGTTGCGTAACATAAGAAGTGCATTAGCGTTTCGATATTGTTTTAGCTTTTCTTTCGTTTTCACATATTAAAATATAAAGAGAAACAACTGCGATGCTGGAAAAAATCGATTTAGTTGACAGTTATTGATGTATTTGCATTTAAAATATCGTCGTTGTTCCTGCAATAACTCCTATGTGCAAAATATAAAAATTTTCAGGAGGAAGAAAAAACATTTATTCATTCTATGGCATCCTATTTCGAAACAAAGAAATATAATTACATATAGGATATTTTATTATTTCCTGTACCGCTGTTTAAGCTATTTAATAGAGCAAAAATCTGAAAATCGATAAATATGTCGAATAGGATTTACTGCAGGAACAACGACGATATACAGTTTGCGTCCAAAACAGCAAATGCTCGTGCTTGAAGCAGTTAAGCTATATATCGACTCTAGAAATATCACATTTCTTCAAAATTTTGATAAATAAAGTTTTTGCCTCCTCTGGAAGCTCATTTCTTCTATATATTTTTATGTACCGAAGTACATATGATATTTCCATGCAGATATTCTGCGTCATCATATGATGAAAGAGTGATGGAACGGAGAAAAATTCTCTCCGGCGCCGGGATTTGAACCCGGGTTTTCAGCTCTACGTGCTGATGCTTTATCCACTAAGCCACGCCGGATACAACCCCGACGCCGATTAGAATCGTCTCAGATTAAGCTCCATCTCTTGGGTTCCCTCTAGTGGCCGCCCTCTGCACTACGTCATAGATGTCTATGAACGCAGGACCGAAGTCCATACATGTGTTGAGGTGCACTCGAATGAGTGACTGGTTGGCCGGGATCCGACGGTATAGGCGCCGTCTTAAATCACAAAGTGATTTATTACGCATATCATATATATTTTGATGTACCGAAGTACATATGATATTTCCATGCAGATATTCTGCGTCATCATATGATGAAAGAGTGGCTTAGTGGATAAAGCATCAGCACGTAGAGCTGAAAACCCGGGTTCAAATCCCGGCGCCGGAGAGAATTTTTTCTCCGTTCCATCACTCTTTCATAATTTCTTCTAGTTTAAAAAAAATATAGCTTGTATCCATTATCCCAATAATTTCATAATTATTTTGGCATTAATTATATAAGCGCACTCTACTTTCTATACCTTACCAGGGCTGGGCATCGGGAGCGGATCCAGACTCTAAACGGGGACGCTTAATATTCATCAGTAACGGAATCAACGCTGCGCGGCGTTCGGCGTGGAAGAAAGGGGACGAAGAGAAATCATATGGCTCCCCGTGAGAGAGTAGAATCCGCTCTTGCTGCCCTACGTCATCTTCAGTGTTTGTTTTCTCCTATTTCAAATTTTCCGACATTTGTTATCCTTCCGACGGACAAAAAGTAAACTTCCAATTCAGCAAAAGACTTCACTGAGGTTCCAAATTAAAGCTGAAACATGTGGCTAAGTTGTAAATTAAAATTATTATTTTCATTCCATTCTATTTTTTTTCCAAAAATATACAAATATACCTACTTTTTTTTCTAACGTGCTTACATTACGTGGCATATCTTTTGAATGGATCAAGATAAATAGATAATTTTAGTATGTAACATTCTCCATATGTAGGGGATCACTTTGGCGAAAGAAGTTTTATCACAAGTCAATTTCTAATGGTCGGTCCAAAATTTTATTTTATATTATTTAAATCTTCGATTCGATTTTCAAGTTTGAATTATATAAATTGCTTAGTTTACTCCCAAGAATAATCACCAAAGTTTGAAAGACATTAAGGAAAAAAAAATATAGATTTTTATCTTAAGAGTCGATGTATGCCTTAAGTGATATAATTAACTGCAAATAGAAAATGAAAAAAAAGAAGGAAAAAAACACTAGTCGAAAGAATAAAAAAAAACTTTACTTACTTACTAGCTTTTAAGGAACCCGGAGGTTCATTGCCGCCCTCACATAAGCCCGCCGTTGGTCCTTATCCTGAGCAAGATTAATCCATTCTCTATCATCATATCCCACCTCCCTCAAATCCATTTTAATATTATCTTCCCATCCACATCTCGGCCTCCCTAAAGGTCTTTTTCCCTCCGGCTTCCCAACTAACACTCTATATGCATTTCTGGATTCGCCCATACGTGCTACATGCCCTGCCCATCTCAAACGTCTGAATTTAATGTTCCTAATTATGTCAGGTGAAGAATACAATGCGTGCAGTTCTGTGTTGTGTAACTTTCTCCATTCTCCTCTAACTTCATCCCTCTTAGCCCCAAATATTTTCCTAAGCACCTTATTCTCAAACACCCTTAATCTTTGTTCCTCTCTCAAAGTGAGAGTCCAAGTTTCACAACCATACAGAACAACCGGTAATATAACTGTTTTATAAATTCTAACTTTCAGATTTTTCGACAGCAGACTGGATGATAAATGTTTTTCAACCGAATAATAACAGGCATTTCCCATATTTATTCTGTACCTACACGAAAAAAATAAAAGTTTCACAATGGATAGTTTCAGTTTAAAAATATAATATTTAATTCTCTTACTGAATTATTATTATTATTATTATTATTATTATTATTATTATTACTATTATTATTACTATTGGCGTTACATCACTTTCTTCTACAAATAATGGAACAGTTATACCTCTGTGACTATGTGGTTAAGTCCCTAGAATCTCGTTTGTTTATAACAGGTTGTACCACGTGTAAGTGAGAATGAGAATTTGGTAGGAGAAATTATACGAAGGGCAAGGTATATGAATGCACTTCATTACCACTTTGAAACCTTTTGTTTGCCTGGTTATATATGTTCATGTATTCCGGTGTCGCAGAATTTCACCGTCTGTTTTCCACCTCTTCGTCTTCATAAAATATCTTGTCGACTAGATGGTCTTTTGAATTAGAAAACAAATTCTCAATCGCTGACGACGAAGTCTGGACTGTGAGTGGCTTAGCCTAGAACGTCTCAGTTGGAAGAGTATAAAAACTGCCGTGTTCCCCTTGCGGTATGAGTCGAACAGGAAACAGACACCGTGTGTCGGAGCTCTGTTTGTATTACATGTTTAAACTTCCTCAGTTTTCAAAGTATGCCGCTATGTTTGTGATAGTTCCATGGGGCGTGGAATCAACCAGAAGAATCCCTTTTCGGTCTTGAAATACATACATTTCACACTCTGTGGGCTTTGTTATTGACGTACACATGTCAAACTTGCATATCACAGAAACACGTTGCTGAAAACGAGTCCAGAAGCGAGCATATGATAGGATGTAGGTTATGTTATCAATCTATTCTTTATCTATGCATGTTGTGCCTTAATTTATGGACATCTTCATATTAACCAAGGCTTCTATACTCTCAATAGGTTATCTCGTTTTTCAATAGCCAATCAAATAGCTAGTTGGCTGATGACGGGTGAAGAGTCCATGCTGATTGGTCCTTTATTTTCAACTAGCCGTACCCGTGCGCTCCGCTGCACCTGTTAGAAATAAATATAAAGTAATTACATAATTAAAATAGGACGTTTGATCCAGGGAACAACTTTTACAACAGCGCAACATAATCTGCTTGGCTCATTACCCAATTTTTTTTGCATTGCATTTCTTGCATATATATTTTATGTATTTTAACACGATTCAATTGAGCATAGTTAAAATTTGAATTATAAAATAATGGATTGCTAAGCTAACGTACTATTACTCCATACTAAATCAATACACTCTCGTTGTTCGTTAATTCTCTGAGATTAAAATGAGTGTACATAAATATTATTTTAAGAAATACAGAAAACGAATGTACAAAATAGCCTATCAAATTTTCTGTGCATAAGAAGCTATTTTAATCTTACCTGTCCTCGATTTACTCAGACGTTACTGTAATAACATTATAGCATTATGTACATCTAGAGAAACTACACTTTCCAATGGTGAAATAATAATTAATTATACAAATCGGTTAATTTAGCTTCTGATATTACTTCATGCAAACACAGAAACATTGTCTGTAGGCTATGCTTAATAGCTTTCGATTTTTGCTGTCCAAGGCCCCTTATAGACGAAGTCATTTGTTTTTTAATTCATTACACGGCCTTAGATAGCAGTTATTTTAATTTTAAAACTCATTTATCTCATTAAATATCAGTCCTATCAAACTTTTTCAAGGAATAAAACTTCTCGCAAATCATGTTTAAAGAAACGTTTGTTATGTAACATTTTTCACAAAAATCAATAATAAGCGAGATATTTCGATTTATTTAATTCAGGCCCCCTTATAACCCCCTTTTAAATAATGTATTTTGAATGCCATATAGCCTAAAATCTAAGTTACAACGAACTTAATTTATATTCCAATTTTCATCGAAATCCGTTCAGCCATTATCGCGTGAAAAGGTAACAAACAGACAGGCAAACAGACAGACAGACATACATACATACAAAAATTTAAAAAAAGCGATTTTCGGTTTCAGGGTGGTTAATTATATATGTTAGGACCAATTATTTTTGGAAAATCGAAAATTACCAGAAAAATTTCGGCTACAGATTTATTATTATTATAGATGATAAGCGTGCATTATAAACATAATCGCCTCAAATCAAAACATTACAAGGAATATAAACCAAGTGTGTACGTATCATGGAATAAAATAAATACGTTGAAAATGTTTATACCTTGTATATAAAAGCTGTACTTGTCACTGCATTATTTTTCTGTATTTCTTAACAATTCGTCTGCTCTCAGTGTCTGACGTCCGTTTTCGTCTGCTACAGTAGTTTCCAGTCTTGTGTTCACATATTAGAGTCGTATAAAGAACCTAGTTTTGACCATACAATCAACAATAAAATTTCACGTGGAATGTTATGTACGAACATTGCCACATATTCTTTGGTTCTTTTTATAATATTCCGCCGCCTTTTAATCGTGTTCTTGTGATGAAACTCATTGTAGAATTTTTCAGTATTATTGAAAGTACTTATCCATGCTGGTGATGGCATGGTTAAACCTTCAAAAGATAGAATAATGTACTAAAATTTAAAGAGGGCCAAGATGGTGGTGTTTTTGTTTTAAATGGATGTTTATAAAAAATCTAACATTGACTAATTTTAATATCTGATTCTAAAGTTTGGAAAAAGGGGCATGTACCGGTAATGAAATGTCAACAACACGTTCATTTACAAAAATCATTATAACTCAACAATGAACTGTCACTGGAGGCTATTATGATTAACCCACTGATTATGCCATAATGACAAAATGTCATAAATCGTTAATATAAAATCAATATAATGAGAATTATAGTGAAAAAACATTACTGGTATCAGTCGTTAACCCTCCACCCCTTTGGTATGCAACTGTTAGTATTAGTAGTAGTATTAGTAGTTGGTATTTTTTTATACTATAAGTAGCACGATTACAAAAGAAAGAAAATAATTTGTAGGTTAACATAGATGAACCTAATCTAATTATATAAAGCTGGTATTAACATAGGCTACTTATATAGACCTACGTGATTTATTTAAACTTATCTATAGGCTTTAACATTGTCGGTCGTTTCGGCTTTATTTTCATTAAAGCTGCTCGAAAATCAGGAACAAAATCGTCATCTTTAAAATGATCAGAGCATAATCTGCTTGCATCAGGATTGAATTTATCCTGTCTTTTGCACGCAATTACCCACTTTTTTTTTCTCATTTCTAAATCTTTAGGAATGGTAAAGAGAGACAACTCTTTATTTGTATCGTTAGAATTGTTGCATTCCGCGACAGCACACCTTTGACCTGGCATAATGCATTCAAAACAACATAAACAAGAAAAAACACGAGATACTGCTTTGAAGCATTAGAGCTTTGGCGCGCTTAGCTATCTTGTGACGTCAGAATCGCTCTCCTTTCCCCGTCGATCCCTCGCCAACAAGCTCGATAATAATGCAACCTATGATAAGTTTAGAAGCCTTGCATACTAACAACATAGAATGTAGTAGGCTTATAATTCCAAAAATTCGAGTTCGAATCCCGGCGCTGACTGAAGTGATATTTGTGATGGACAGAATCGGAGGATTTTCCTGAAGAATTGCTCCCTCAACATCACAAATATAATCTTCATTTCGTCCTACTCTTCTTTACATTCCATACCATTTTATATTATAAATATGGAGTCCACCGCTGTGGGATAACGGTTAGCATGTCTGATCGTGAAACGAGAGGGCCCGGGTTCAAATCCTGATTGGGAAAGTTACCCGACTGAGGTTTTTTCCGGGGTTTTTCCTGAACCCAAAACGGTAAAATGTTGGGTAGCTTTCTGCGCTGGACTCTGGATTCATTTCAATGGCATTATCACCTTCATTTCACTCAGAAACTAGATAATCATCGCAGTTTATAAGGCGTCGTAAAATAAATAAATTGAAAATTATGGTTAGAGAATAATGTGTATGAGCTTCGGTGATGCCAGATGGAGATGTCCAAGCAAATGTTCCGCTTGAATTCAATATTTATAGAAAATGTTGGAACGAATTTTGTCTCCTTCCTTTCTTTATTTATTTACGTTTACGAATGTATCACGTGAATGTAATATGTAATATGATCTAATATCAATTCATATCCAAGTGCTGATCTTAAAACAACTTTTCCATTCCATTCCTACTTTGAATTTGTCATTATCAGGGAACGGATTTATATGGACTAAAAATATATGAAATATGTAAATATATATGTAGTTATTTTTACCAAAATATGGAATTAAATATGGATTTTTACCAAAATATGGAATTAAATATGGACTTAAAATTATAAAAAAATGACTATGTACGTTAAATATTGGTACATTTTAATCAAACTAAACAAAAAATATAATGGACATACCTTATCTTCCAATGTAGTTTCAACAAAACACAATTTTTATTGTCTGTTACCATAACAATAGGTTACAAACATTTCTTTCAAGTGCTGAAAAGTGAATCTTCTTCTATTGTCTCTGAGGATAGATTTATACTGACTAAAAGAGCGTTCGACGTCACAAGAAGTAACTGGTACATAATTCAATTTCACAATGTCTGCTGGGGATAAGTCCAAGTTAATCTTCACTGTTGATTCACCACTCATCACAGCAACAACCTTTTGTAGTTCTTCATATCCAGGGTTTTTGAAAGTACAGTGTCCACCTTAGCTCTTACTGCATCTGCAACTTTACCTCTACCACGATTCAGTTGTTCCACAGTACTATTTATAATTTCAAAACTTTCAGATAGTGAAAGGTGCCTATTTTGGAGACTTTTGAGCGTTTTTATGATGCATGAAAATGTATGCTGAATGTGAGCTAAGTCATTCTTCACACTTATGTCACAGGTAACTGTTTTCGCAGTATCAATTGAGACTGCATCTTCAGAGTCCAATGCAAGGAGAACATTGTTAATAGAGTCTATATGTTCGGCATAATATTCAACTGCTTCTAGCCATGTACCCCATCTAGTTAAAATTGGCTTTGGTGGCAATGGAATTTCAGGGTACATTTCTTTCAACACGTTAACTCTACTGGGAGCTTTGAGAAATACTTTTTCACTGATGAAATCAACAAATCTACTTTAGGAAATTGTCTCTGACCACTTCTGCCACACGATGAAATGCATGCGCCACACAAGTAAAATGAGTCAATTTAGGATATACAACAGATAATGCTTGTCCAGCTTTGACCATATAAGGGGCAGCATCGCTAATAAAGAATAACACATTATCGTACATAATACCCTTTGGCCACAGGATACCCATAGCTTCGTTGAACAGTTTAACTATAGTTTTGTTATTGCACTTTTCTAGAACATCACAATGTAAAAGAATTCGTTCAGAATATTGTTCACTTAACAAACCGATAACTACATTACCAACAAGTCTACCTTCTTTGTCGGGAGTCTCATCAATGGAAACCCAAATTGAACTATCTTTAATTTCATCTCTTATCTTCTGTATTGTCTCATCGTAGATGGATGGAGCATACGTCTTCCTAAGTGTTGACTCATCCGGGATTGTATGTTGAGTATATTTTTCAAGGAATTCCTGAAGACCTTATTCTTTAGTTTGTAGAGAGGAATATCAGCAGAGATGAGAGAACGGCACAGGTCGATGTTAAACTCAGATCTTACATTCGATGTTGTTGGTTGTGTTAAAAACAATTGTCTCTGCTTGGAATTTAGTTGTTTGTTGGCCTGATGTTTACTAGTTGTAATGTGTTGTTGCACCAGGAACTTTTGTGTAGATGATACTGCACACTGACACAAATTACAAAATAATATTTTATTGTCAGTTGATAAACCATCTTCTTTAAATTCTGAAATGTAACTTGTTAGTTTTGATTTTAAATTGACTGAATGACGTACTTTTGGCATATTTACCGTCTTTATAGTATGACTTACAAAACTGAACCTATGTGTACTCTGACTGGCATTTAACTGTTGAGCTGCACAACTGAAGTCTGTTAAAAATTTTAAATTAAATTAATACAGTTTTGTAACTTACTTTCCCATTGTTGATAGGACTGCTAATTTTCAAATAACTCTGATGTTAAAGGGATTACTGAACATGTGTTTAAATCTCTATTGTTGAAATGTATTTTTAAAAGTTAATGGAATTTTGTTTTGTTTTATTGTTAAACCTAATATAATATGGACTGTTTTATATGAAATATGGAAAATATATGGAAATTAACGAAAATATGTACTAAACTCTAAAATATGGAAAAATATGGAAAATAAAAGTAGGATTTTTCAACCCTACACATTGTGAAACATAAAGATAATGCAAAATATAAATTATATTAGCTTTATAAGTAAATATGTATTTACATATAAATCCTTTCCTGGTCATTATACTTCAATGTTTTGTACGTACTTCAGAAGAATAATGATGAGATTAGAATTGAGTTCTTGATCGCTTGAGACAAAGCAAAGAAATGGAAGTTTCCTTTCAGCGAGTGAAATGAGACAATATAGACATACCATATCAAGTCCCAAAATGTATAAACGAGTAGTAAGTATTAAGTTATACTCTACAAAAGGCGGTCGGAAGACTGTTATTGAGTCTTCACTAAACAATTAAACGAAGAGAAGAGAAGAGAAGAGAAGAGAAGAGAAGAGAAGAGAAGAGAAGAGAAGAGAAGAGAGAGGAGAGGAGAGGAGAGGAGAGGAGAGGGAGAGGAGAGGAGAGGAGGGAGAGGAGAGGAGAGGAGAGGAGAGGAGTATAAAATAAGAGGTGAGACACGGCAAAAATCAAGAAGACGCCATACTAAATAAGACGATGTAAGACAAAACGAGTCATTACAAAACAAGGTGAATAAAGACAACACAACATGGCGAGACAAGACAAAAGAACAAGAGACGAGACAAGATAAAAAAAGGCAAGACAAGAGAATACAAGAGAAGTCAAGACAAGACAAACAACAATGCCAGAGAAGACAAAATAAGAAGGCAAGACAAGATAAAACAACAAGGCGAGATAAGATAAAACAAGAATGCGAAACTTGACAAAGCAACAATGTAGAAAAAGACAAAACAACAATTCGAACAAGGCGAGACAAAATAAAACAAGGTGAGATAAGACAAAGGAAGGCGAAACGAGACAAAACAAGGTTAAAAAATAAAACAACAAGGTGAGACAAGACAAAACAAAGGGCGACAAGACAAATCAAGGTGAGAAAGATAAACCAAGGCGAGACAAAATGAAACAACACAAGATAAATAAGGTAAAAGAATAGAATACAAGTAAACAATGCATGGCTTGCCAAAACAGTGTAAGACAATGTACGACATGGTGAAACAATGTAAGACAAGGCGAAACAATGTAAATGTAAGAAGAAGTTAAAGAATGTAAGAATAGCAAAAATAATGCAAGACAAGACAAAACAAGGAAAGAGAAGATCAAACAAGGCAAGACAAAACAAACCAAGGAAAGGTAAAACAATACAGAATAAGGCAAGTCAAGATATAACAATGCAATAGAAGACAAAACCAGGTAAGGCAAGACGTAACTAGGTAAGGTAGGACAAAATAAGGTGAGCTACGACAGAACAAGGCAAAACACTGCAAAGAAGGACAAAAACAGGAAGGAGGGGCAAAACACAGAAAGGCGGGAAAACATGCACAAATAGGACGAAACAAAGCAAAGCAAGACAAGGCATGATAAAACAATACAATACAAGATCAGACAAGGCGGGCCAAAACAAGAGAAGAGAACAGAATATCATATTTGTCTGGAGCACTACCAATCAGATGCAAAGTTTTTTACGCCCCATAAATGTACGATACGAAACCCCCGACTTTACTTCCCTTTCGAAGGTAGGGAGGCACACTAAATTTTTTATGCTCGACCATGCCGAAATGTAGTAATTATACACCTGGTAGCAGCCCTTTAATGGACCTCATTAAAGTACATCTATTCATTAAAGTTCAGGTGTTCCACCAATCAGAAAACATCATTGTAGCAATATGAAAGCGCAAGTATCGATTATTCTCGGATATGCAATCGAAACACAACTAGCGAAACGTCACGGAGGCTGGAAATCCAATACTGTCGCAGAAGGTTATGTTCTGTTACTATAATAATTAGCGTTAATTGTAAATAATATTCAAATAAATTCAATTTGTCATCTCGTTTTTCATTGTCTAAATCAATTTCAAGATTATATCAAGATTAATCTTTATTTTACTCTCTAGATTATATCAAGGTCAATGACATTTGTTTCTAGGAAAAAAATCAATACTTTCGCGTCTGCGCACATCTCACAATTTACGAGATATTGCACAAGGTCAGTTCCGCTCCCCAGTCAGATAAGAATAACATGAATACTTATGAATAATTTCAAGTTAGAAATATGGTCGAGCATAAAAAGTCGCTTGCGCTCGTTTCATAAACATACTCGCGTCTTAATTACTACCATTATAGGCTCGTTGCATAATGTACTATTTTCTGGCTATTAAAAACCCACATTACTATTGGTAAAGTGAAAAGATGTTAAGTTAATTAGGTAATGCAGGTTTCCTTTTCTGCTGCATCGATGATAAGGATGGTTTTGTCAGTTATGGATAAACGGTGAATTATAACAGGGGAAACTGCAATTTCCCAAGGAAATCTGTACCCAACACCACAATTACCCACAACGAATTCCACTTGTACTCGCCGAGATCCGAACCAGAGTCTTTTGCACGGAAGAGACGAACCTACAAAGTTATTGTGAAGTGATTTATTCAGTGTCTGTTCCTGCATCGCTGAGTGTGGTAAGAAACCTGACAAGAATACACAAGGGAAACTAAATGCAGTTCTGCAATTTATCAAGTGTAATACAAACAAAGCGCTGGACGTGGAGAGATGGAAAGCAAACGTTCCTTTGTTTGCATAAAATATCTAAAAAAAAAAAGAAAGAGGAAAGTAATTAAGAGAAACTGAATATGTCTGTTTTTGAAACAGCGTGATAAAAACAGCTTATTATTGTATTGCAATCTGTCTGTTTGCAGGGGAAGAGAGATGAGAGATAAATGCCTTAATGCTGCTTTCTGTTACAAGCGGGAAAAACAAAATACACGACTTAAATTTGACAAGAGACGGTAGACGAAAGTCATTATGACTGAGAGGAAAGAAATGCATATTCAAGAGCCTTCGTGTTACATACATTACAACGAATTGAGCTTTCTTTGCATTTTAAAAGAGCTTGTAAACTACGAAATCACATATTTACAGTACGTATGTAAAAAGGATTTGAGTTTGTAACTTGAATATTAAGTTCGTTGTATTTTTATTCTACTTTAATTCACGATAGTTTTACTTTCTTGAGTCGGAATCCAGTGCAGACGAATAATAATAATAAAACTAGATATTTAATTTTTCGCCAAAAAGAAAGAGAATGAAATTTATTTTGGTAATGAAATAATTGATTATATTTCAATATGCAACTTTGATTAGAAGTAAAAGGTAAAGGTATCCCCGTAACATGCCATGAAGGCATTTGGGGGGCATGGAGGTAGAGCCCCATGCTTTCCATGACCTCGGCACTAGAATGAGGTGGTGTGGTCGGCACCACGCTCTGACCGCCTTTTACTCCCGGGAAAGATCCGGTACTCAATTTTATAGGAGGCTGAGTGAACCTCGGGGCCGTTCTGAAAGTTTGGCAAGGAGAAAAAATCCTGTCACCACCTGGGATCGAACCCCGGACCTTCCAGTCCGTAGCCAGCTGCTCTACCAACTGAGTTACCCGGCCGCCCTTTGATTAATACAATACATAAAGTAAATAAATAAGATATTGGAAAAATAATTTTGTATGAAAGAGTCCCCAAAGTACAACGACATCGAATTAGCAGAATTCTCGCCTTTCAACCCATTATTATTTTTTTACTTGCTTATTTAACGACACTGTATCAACTACGAGGTAATTTAGCTTCGATGGGATTGGTGATAACGATATGAGGGCGAGGATTCGCCATAGATTACCTGACATTTGCCTTATAGTTGGGGAAAATCTCGGAAAAAATCCAACCAGGTAATCAGTCAAAGCGGGAATCGAACCCGCGCCTGAACGCAACTCCAGATTGGCAGGCAAGTGCCTTAGCCGACTGAGCTACGCCGGTGGCCCAACCTATTATCTCTTGGCTTAGTTGCCTTATGAGCGATGTCTTATTGGTGTCACTTATGAGGTTCAAACCTGTTGACTAAACAACAACAAATATTTTTTTGTTATATTCTTATTTAAAGTTATTTAAAGTTGCTGTTTGTTGTTGTTTAGCCAACTGTCCGAAGACAGGTTTGAACCTCGTAAGTAACACCAATAAGGCATCAGTCATGAGGCAACTAGCCCAGGAGATAATGGAGTAGGGTGACCATATTTATAGTTATCGAAATAAATTCTATTTTCTGCAATTTGAATTAGCTGCGAGCCCGTTCTGAGGCAAAGATGCTCACAGTTACAGCATCTCTGGATTTAGTACGCGATGATCCAAGGAAAGCGTTTCAACATAATCGAGTTCTGTTTCAATCTCATAGCATATATTAACTCAACCTGCGCATGTGCTAAGATGATGTAAGATCCATATTATCGTCGCTCTCAAATAGTTAACGTCGGTAAGTCAAAGAGTTAATATTTACTGTACCTCAAATAAACACTCGCAGCCTTTTCTTTCAACACTGGCTGATTGTTTTGTTTATTACAAGTCATCCGACAAAGCGACACGATGCTGACCTCGATCTTTCCCTCAACTGATTCAAAATATTCTACATATACTGTTACTCAAACCAGGAGAAAGTCTCTGAGACGCAGCGGGGTAATGCTGTGAATGAATGTTGATGTTATAAGATGTCATAAGGTCACACACGTGGGTACACGCATCTCCATTGGCTAACTCTGAAAGCACAAACGATAACACTGATACACACATACTTATACTACCCTAGTTACAAAATTAGATCACGATTAATCTCCTGGTCTTTTAATCCCTCCATACAGGAAATAACATATGCAGGAGAGCGCATGTTTTTTAAACTGAAGTTATAACGGTAATATTATCTATCTACTTCGCTCCAATAGATGACGCAATAGTAACCATATTCTTTTCACGGTTAATCTCCTGGTTGGAGAACAGTATCAATAATTGGCTCGGCGAGCAGTGTTGCCAACTCTCACAGTGCCCTATCCGTCAGACTGGTCTTACAGACCCGCTATTTATCCGCCAGATTTAGAAAATTATATCATGATATATACACAACTATTTTTTTACTACAATAAATAATAGTAGAACTTAAATATTCATGTACTGAGATGTCGTTTAACTCATACAACAATAAACTGTATGGACTATCACGAATATCATCTGCCAATTCTTGTACAAAGAATGGCCCCAACACATTTTGAATAATTGCCGAGCATTTTGTCTTTTACGCTGAATGTTTTCACTTACTTCGCCAGAGAATATTTTTTGCACACTTTACCGTAGTTAAATGATCTATATTCTAAATAAGGTGGGTGCTCCTGTTATGGCCATGTTCCTGATATGGCCACCCCCCTATTGTGAGTTAGTTAACCAAAAAATCCGCTAAATTGCAGCAGCATCCAGTGAAAGGACATCATGGTATGTCACTTGATCGTTTTCCATAAAGTCAGGTTGAGCAATATGGAGTCAGTTGCCTGTTTTGCGGTTTTCATGTGACCTCTTCTTATTTTTCTCTGGTAAGTCTCCTTTGTTTTATGCATGTTTTTCAAAGACTTGTTTCATGAAAACCAGCGTACTCCATTCAGTTTTTAATGTTCTGTTGATTGGTGTTGTCGTTGATGGCGTATCTTTTACGAGTTGTTCATAATCAAACGATTTTCGTGAAGGCTTACCTGCTCCTGATATGGCCATATCAAATGCACCATGGCCATATCAAGTTCATTTCACTTTTATTTTTTCACCTGACAAATTTACATGCCTTATAGCTGGGATTACGCAAAAGTTTTGTATTTTAAGAAAAACAACTTAATTTTTGACAGAAAAACCTGTTTTGACTACACTTTTGAATTATAAAAAAGATTATTAAGTGTCATATTTATTCATTTTACACCAAAATTATTTAATTTTAACACAACTGCGCTATCAAACTGAAAACAATCACGATTTGTAGAACATGGAACAAGGGTGGCCATATCATGTGCACATGTTCCTGATATGGTCACTAGGTAGACTTTTGGAATTTGGGACTTTTTGGACAATTAAAGCTATTTTTATGGGGAAAGGAAATTGTTTTAAGAAAGTCCATTAGACTGAGAACGAGTAAGAAAAAAGTGATTTACATTTTTTTCAAAATGGCGGCTAGAAAAATTCTCAAACCTTAGCATGGCCATATCAGGGACACCTACCTTACTACCGTGTTCAGCAATATACAACGGCTATTGACATTCCAGAATTTTCCACTTTTCAATGGCTCAAGTCTTCGCAAAATTTATAACATCATGAGGTTGTTTGTATTCCAACAATAATATTTTCTGATTCTACGTGTTTGTTTAAAGTCCCATGTGCCTTTAAGTCGCTTAGTTTATTGGATAGTGTTATTACAGAATTTTTATCTTGCTATTTCACTAGCCATACTCTTACACACCCCTAACAATTTTTTTTAGCAACGAATCGTGCAGCCATGCAGAACAAAATTTCTTTTCATACTGTGGTATTGGCATCTATAAATGAAAAAAAAAAAAAAAAAGAAGTCTTTATTAGTTTACTATAATTATTGTAAGAAGAATGACTTTTTTAAATGTATACTATTGCAATATACTTGCTTTCCGTATCAAAGACGAAATTCTTTATACGTGCACTGTAAGAATACATTCACCTCAACCAAATGAAACTTATTACTGATTTACTGGACACTGTTAAAGAAGAACATTTGAATGATCAATATTTGACTTATAAAATTTAATAATTCCAATAGACTGACGAACACTACACCATTGATTTTTTGTTTGTTCATTAACGCTTCTAATTGGCTGGTGAAAATAATATTGCTCTACAGTCTACACCCACAAGTGTGGCAACATTTAAACATTTGCTGCTCGATATGAAATGTAAAACAGCAAGCATAAAGTTAAAATAAAACTAAAAACCGCTAGAACATCCGCTATATAGAAAATATTCCAGCTAGATTAAGATCGCAATCCGCTAGATCCGGCGGAAATTCCGCTGTTCTGGCAACACTGTCGGCGAGTAAGAAGTACACGAGTAAAATAACAAACATGTGGTGAACAGTGTAAAGTTGTAAACTTAAGTGTCAAAGGATTGCCGACGTTAACCATTTGCCCAGATCACATATATAACAGATTGCTCATCCCTGTGTTACAATCGGTAGCACTTTGAAGAGAACAACCGCCAGGACCGCCACCCGTCAGCCGTAAACGAACACGAGATGGCAATACAGTCGCTAATGCAATTCAAATGGGAGTTATGACGTGACTCCTTATGTAACAACTAGATGACAGCATAGTAAACCTGACAAAAGTTGTTACCGTCAAAGCCTACAAGGCCGAGCAATCTGGGTATATATGATCTAGACCATTTGAGAGCGACGATAATACTGTTCTCCAACCAGGAGATTAACCGTGAAAGGAATGTGCTTACTATTGCGTCATCTATTGGAGCGAAGTAGATAGATAATATTACCGTTATAACTTCAGTTTAAAAAACATGCGCTCTCCTCCATATGTTATTTCCTGTATTGTATTGTATTGTATTTATCAACATTCCATGGTATTCATACATTGCTTTACAGCTAGAATATGGAACAAGTCAAAAAACTTAATACTATTATAAAGTCTTAATTTATAGTCACAGTCTAGATTAAATATATACAGACGAGATTTACAATATAGTCTACTAGTACAACACATAGTTTTAGTATCAATTTCATGAAGTGTTATTGAATGTCATGAATTCACCTACAGAATAGAAGGCGTGAGAAATTAGGTACTTCTTTAATTTGGCCCTAAATGATTTTATGTTTTGAGTTTCATTTTTTATACCGATAGGGAGGCTATTAAAAATTTTTACTGCCATATAACGCACTCCTTTTTGAGAGCACGATAGACTTGCCGATGGAGTATGAAAATCATTTTTTTGACGTGTATGGAGGGATTAAAAGACCAGGGGCCATATTCATAGACATTCTTAGCGCGGGCTTCCAGTAGATGATCAGCGAACTAACGTTTTTCGTATTCACAAACCAGTGTTAGCGATACGATATGATATGAATCCTGTACAAGTAATCACTCGATAGCCGGGGCTAGTTTAGCACGCTCGTAGCGCGGGCTAGTGAAATGTCTATGCATAGCACCCCAGGAGATTAACCGTGATCTAATTTTGTAACTTGGGTAGTATAAATATGTGTTTATCTGTGTTATCGTTTGTGCTTTCAGAGTTAGCCAATGGAGATGCCTGTACCCACGTGTGCGACATTATGACATCAACATTCATTCACAGCATTACTCCGCTGCGTCTAATTCCCCTGAGACTTTCTCCTGGTTGGAGTACAGTACATGAACGATTTGTTTTATTTTATTTTATTTATTTATTTAACCTGGTAGAGATAAGGCCCTCTACCAGGGGATTACAATTACAATATTAAGAATACGATTACAATTAATTTAATGAACCGCTTGCTGAAACAAACCTCATGGAACACGTCAATAGAACTTAATATGTGCCTCTCTCTTCTAGAACAAAATAGGTTTTCCGACGTCTACTTAGAATACGGGTCGAGCTCCTACTTCGTAAATCCGCGTCATAACCGCCGCGCACTATATTTCTTCGTTCATACTCTGTCAGTTTTGAAGGAGTATTCCAATCTTCCCTCTGTTGACTTCACAAACACACACACACACAACCCTCGCCCTGTCACCACGCAAGCACTTCATTTTAACAATGACTGTGAAGAAGGTGATCTCCAATCCACTCTGCCTGATTATATAATAGGATGCTGGAAGCAGTCTTATCGAGTCTTAAAGCTAGGTGTAGATATACAATAAATTGATTAAATTCCAGTCCGCAGCAGCGATGACAGGGGCTTTGCACGGAGTACACATTGATCACGCCTCCCCCTCGGCCCGGTAGCTTGAGCTCCCCTCTAGCAGCGACAAAGATGTCCGGACTCCGTGATGGAGGAAGAGAGACAGAGAGGAAGAGCGTGTGTACACGTGCAGGAGGGAAGGGGTGTAAACCAGCCACCACTTTGTTGTCACGGTTTACAGCAGGGGGGACGGGGGGAGGCCACATGACGACAACCGATCTATTGTTCCAGTCTTCAAAATCCCTTCTTCCACTACCTTGACTAAACTATGTTTTCAAATGAAAAATATACCAACAGAGGCGTATAAAAAACTTGGCTTGTCATTTTATTCAACCACAAAGTTTCAAATAACCTTCCTTGCGCAACCTCCACCCCTAAAAAAAGTGTATATAATACTTCCATCTGGAATAGTGTCTTACAGCGAGCGAGGAATGTTATGTTATGGTTTCGGCCATACAAAAACCAATTCCATTTACACTATGACAAGAAGTTTTCGTTGTTTTGTCTCGGCACTAAAAGTGGCCGAGATCTTTTTGACTCTAGCAGTAAAGCAATGACCTACAGATCGTGTGTAGCACTCTGCTCCTTTATGGGGCTTAAATTTTCTCTGAAGAAGCCTAATCGTCATATCAATACAGACTAGTTTAAACAGGGCTATTGTCCTAAATTTTTTAGACAGTAAAAAGATATAGGACCAGTCGTATAAGAAATTAACCTGAGATTAAGGTATCTTATTAAGCTCCTATTGTACTTAATTGCGAAGTTCTAGTTGTAAGACTTTGCACCATGAGTGTAACTTTGCACCACCAACACTTTTTGAATTGTACATGCGATTTTATAGATCTACAGAACATTCCATTTGTCTGATAGCTCTTTTTCAAGTCTGTGATTTGACCTACCATTTGGTGCAAGTTAAGTTACCAATCGTTTATTTGTCCATTATCTATGGAATGAGTTGTTGAATGTTTTCTGTTGTGTTACTGAAACTTTCGAATCATATATTGAAAAGGTAAGTTTCTAAGTAAATCCCGAAAAGACAAAGTATATGATTATGTCTCATGACCAGAATATTGTACGAAATGGAAATATAAAAATTGGAAATTTATCTTTTGAAGAGGTGGAAAAATTCAAATACCTGGGAGCAACAGTAATAAATATAAATGATACTCGGGAGGAAATTAAACACAATAAATATGGGAAATGCTTGTTATTATTCGGTTGAGAAGCTTTTATCACCCAGTCTGCTGTCAAAAAATGTGAAAGTTAGGATTTATAAAACAATTATATTACCAGTTGTTCTTTATGGTTGTGAAACTTGGACTCTCACTTTGAGAGAGGAACATAGGTTAAGGGTGTTTGAGAATAAGATGCTTAGGAAAATATATGGGGCTAAGAGGGATGAAGTTACAGGAGAATGGAGAAAGTTACACAACACAGAACTGCACGCATTGTATTCTTCACCTGACATAATTAGGAACATTAAATCCAGACGTTTGAGATGGGCGGGGCATGAAACACGTATGGGCGAATCCAGAAATGCATATGGAGTGTTAGTTGGGAGGCCGGAGGGAAAAAGACCTTTAGGGAGGCCGATACGTAGATGGGAAGATAATATTAAAATGGATTTGAGGGAGGTGGGATATGATGATAGAGACTGGATTAATCTTGCTCAGGATAGGAACCAATGGCGGGCTTATGTGAGAGCGGCAATGAACCTCCGGGTTCCTTAAAAGCAAGTAAGTAAGTAAGTAAGTAAGTTTCTAACAAATGTATATTAATTTATGTACAGTAGTGACAAAAAAACCGGACCGACCCTTGTAGCTGATTTCAGAGCCTTGTTCACTCCTGAGCACGATAGACTAGTAACTAAAACTTTCGTATTTCGAATCCTGCCTGGGAAGGAAACTTTTTTTTTTGTTCATTATTCAAATTTATTCCCAATACTTTTCGATTGCAGCGATATTTTACTACTTAATTAATTATTATTCCCAGAACATGAATTTTACCAGCTATCGAAAAGTATTGGGAATAAATTTGAATAAGAACAAAAAAAGTTTCCTTCCCAGGCAGGATTCGAACCACGAAAGTCTTAGTTACCAGTCTATCGTGCTCTGGAGTGAACAAAGCTCTGAAATCAGCTAGAAGGGTCGGTCCGGTTTTTTTTTTTGCCTGTACTGTACCTATAAGTTGGTTTGCACAATCATAATGGATAAGTACATTGCACTGATTTGAATTGACATAATAGGCCTATCTCTATTTATTTGTATGTTTTATACATTTCATGTCAGCAGTTACATTCATTGTAATGTGGACCTCACAATTTTGCATACGGTGCCACAATTACATATAACACATAAACACTTTCTTGCGGACGCACTATTATACCTAAATTTCATATCTACTATTTTATTCCCTTTTATTACCCAAACGTCACATTTATTCTTCCCCCCTGCCCTCGAAATATAATTTTTATGCCTAGTCACTGCTTTATACCCGTCATGAACGTATCTCCTATTTCTTTCCTAAGTATTATTTATTTTCCAATTCTATATTTCATTATCATCTAGTTTTTTTTTTGCTATACCGCTTATTCATTTGTCTACTTATTTCTTCCATTTTTAATTCATCTCATACTATCTTCTCCTATAATACTATTACTATTCATTACTTTGCACTATAACGAGTTCGTTTTTCTCCTCACTATTTTCTACAACCTCTTACATCCACCCCCAACTAATTTCTTCTACTTTTTCCTTCATTCCAACACTATACTTTTTTTTTTTTTTTTTAAAGATGGGACATGACAGTTAAGCGGCCGAGCTTGGAACTACAGTGCTATGTTGCCAATATGGACTACCATGCTCCCAGCTGATGGAAGCTAGCAATTGACGTTAAGATGGCTGACGTTAAAACATTCATTGACAGTTGACGTGAAGGTAAGAAAGTAATACAAAAATCGACAGAGAATCAAACACGAAACGTACCAATGCTAACATTGTGTGCACAATAAATGTCGCCAATAGAGCTATTAAGCACTCAAGACGTGGAAACGGTAAGTTTGGCAACTCAACCGTTGTTACCATAGCAACAGGCCTACCACGCTATGTGACATTCAGTTGTTTTTTCGATCGCAACGCTACTGTCATGTCCCATCTTTCAAAAAAACAAGTATAATGACTTAATTTAACCTATTAAGAATTTTCACTAACACTACTCCTTTCTTGATCTCTTTTTTTTACCAGTTTACTTATCTCGATCTCATTTTTCTTACTACTAATCACTAATCATTGCTTTATCCCTATAAAAAATAGATTCCTTGTTACATATATAAGTTTATTCAAAAGTTCTCATTTTAAAATAGCCGTATCTTCTGTACATATCAGCAGTTTGGTTTCATATAGGTACCATTACTGTTTAGAAGGTTAGGGTTTTTTCATCGATGCGTGTTTCGTTGCTATGGTAACAAACAAAAACAGTGACGGTAACCGGGCACCGATATTTTCAAATGTTGCAAGACTGCAATACCAGCGTTACAGAATAATGAAATCGAAAACATTGTTTTCATGCAAGAGGGCGCTCTACCTCACATACACAATAATATAAAAACACTATTGCGCAACACATTTGGTGAACATGTAATTAGTAGGCATTTTTCGAACAGTTGGCCTTCTAGGTCACCAGACATAAATCCAGCTGATTACTGGTTATGGGGTTATCTAAAAGAAAATATATTTCTTAGTAGACCTACTACACGTCAATATCAACAGACGGCTGTCACACACTGGTTCCGATTCAGGGCGGCAGACTTGTGCGACAAAGGTCTGCAAAAGTTGATCCCACGGTATGACAAATGTCTCATTTCCAGCGAAAACATGTTCAAAAATAGTTCAACAATTTTGTATCTGTTCCAATAAATTTTTCCATAAAACTGTGTTTCCTTCCTGTAAACTGCCCCAGGGACACTTACTTTTGGGGGGGGGGCTCGTAATTGGGCTCGAGTGGCCAAAATTTGTATAAGCACTTGTTTTTGACATTATTAAAATGGTGGAGGAAAAAAATGTTTTCAGCTGCCCCCGTAAGAATATTTGCTTGTAAGATTTTCTGAAACAATAGACTATTTATTTCTCAACGGAATCCCCCCTGAGATTCACACACTTGGTCCACCGGTGCTGCAATGCTGCTATACCCCCCTTGTACACAGATTCCTCGAGATCTGCAAAGAAGCCTTCTGCTGGTGCGGTAACCTCTTCATTTGAAGATCTTCCCAGCCAAGTGAGTTTTATGCTTTGGGAAAAGAAAGAAGTCTGAGGGTGCAAGATCTGTGGAGTAGGGGGTGAGGTGCGGCAACAATTCAAACCGTAGTTCGTGTAGTTTAGCAACCGCGATTTCAGACGTGTAAGCAGGTGCACTGTCGTGTTGAAACAACACTTTCTTCTTGGCCATACCCGGCCTCTTCTCGTGAATTTTACCTTTCAGTTGCTGCAGGAGATTTGAATAATTTTCTGCGGTTATTGTATATGATTTTGGTGACAATAAATATACGTATACATTAGTGTTGTGGGATTTAATCGATTAATCGATCAATTTCTGTTGTAAGATTAATCGATCAAAAATATTTAGTCGAATAATCGAGTCGATTAAAATTAATCGGTTGTAGTTGATATTAATTATTATTTTGTTAATACAAACTCAAACTAAAAATTCTGACAATATTTCTCTCTCAGAAATTGCTTACTTAAAAGCACAATAGTACTGTTACTTTCTAACTGTAAACTAGGTAGCGTAGGGAAAATCTTTGTACGAACACTTCAGAAAAAGATAGAGATATGAGGACAGTGTCCTAGTCTACCTCTATTGAAAGTTGAAACACAATGCGAAATTCTTATTAAGTTTTTGTTTTCAGCTCATCTTCATAGCATATGAAATACATACTTTTCTGGGATTCGTCCCTCACATCTCTTATAAAATATCCATGTCTTCACTGCATGTAAGTGAGAGTGTAACTACCTTCTTCTCTTTCTAAATTCTGGTAATTCGATTACAATAGGGGCCAGTTTTCTGCTTCGACCGCTCTAGTTTTGCAGTTTCTGTACTGAGTTTGTATATGAAGGTTGTATGTTTAGTTTGATAAAGAATAAAAATTAGTTTTCTGTGGTTTGTGAAAAGTGTAAACTCCATTATGTCATAAGAGAATTTGAGAGGTAAACTCGGTGAAACGTTTGGATTTAAATTGAACGATCGTGGAGAAGTGCTTGACAGAAAAAAAAGTTTTTTTTTTGTGTGTGTTTAGTGATGTAGGAAATATTATTACTAAACGTAGAGCGGCACCTAATTTGGATCATGTGAATGCACTCACATATTTAAAATCATGGATGAAGCAGTATTAACTAGGTGAGTCTTCATACTTTTTGTTATTTATGTTTGTCTAAAAAATTCCCGGAGAAACTGACACAATAAATTATAAGCCTCATAATAAATATGTTAGTAAGTAATTGAAATACTTGTTTTGTAATATAACGATACAATGTTTACAGATATACAACATTTAATACTTATGCTTATCACCGAACTCAAGTTAAATTTAACAATAATTGTGTATTACAGTATATTAAAACATTTTTTCAACTCGATCAAAACTCGATTAATCGATTAAATTCAAATAGTTAATCGATTAAATATTTTGATCGATCAACAGCACTAGTACACATATACATTCTCTATGATCTTGGTATTTAATACAATATTAGTTTTTCTTATTGAAATTATTATAAGCTTATTTCATATACGGTACATCCCGGATAAAATCACTCGTAGATTCTGAATTGAACCTAATTTGTCCGATAATTTAGTAGAAATGGCTCTGCACCGAAGAATAGCATGACAACCCACATTTTCTATATCAGGCATACTGGAAACATGTAGACCTATTAGAGTGACTATTACACTTTTACTACGTCATACTACTTTTGACCAATACAACGGTACGAAAGGACGTATTTCAACCAATCATGGCTGCTTATCGCACAATTTTATCGCGTCCCTAGCATTTGTTTAATTTTATCGCGTCCCTAGCATTTGTTTAATTTTATCGCGTCCATAGCATTTGTTTCTTTGTTTGCCAACATTTGAAACTGCGCTGGTCTGGACGTCAAAAAAAAAAAAAAATAGAAAATTACAAACCAATCCAGTCGATGCACAGCAGTTTCAAATATGACTCGCATTGGCATTCAAGAACAAGAATTAATAAAAATCACTGATCATACCTATGCATCTTCTGGAATCCTATTTACAAATAAATGAATAAGTTGAATACACCATGTAGGCCTATATTAACGAGTTCCACTTCTATTACGCACACGTCCAATATAACGTCAATTGAACCACCAACCACATTCAAATTTGAAAATTGTACATTCAATAATTATTCTTTTTAAAATTATTCATGTTTATTTTTTTATGTCATCGTCGTTAATTAAAACTTTTCTAACACGTGTGTATATTATTTAGGTTATGTTATAGCTTCTGCTATATGATATTATGGATAGTCACGTATCAGAGATTGTTTAATATTAAGATTTATTGAAAATCATCTGTCAAGTGGCGTTGTTTAGTGGGATTCGAATAATTGAAGTGGAATGCAACTGTTTTAATAAAAATGAAACTGAATCAACAAAGCCTTCTTGACTAGTAACACTGCCATCGTGATATAGATCGAGAACTTCTCGACGAGAAGGCATTGTTAGTAATCATAACTCATTACTGCCATCTAGCATGCATCTAGCGTAATATTTGTAATGTTGAGATGGTACAATAATACATTTGAAGACAGTTGTATTTTCGTAAGTCAATTAATATTTTATTGTATTGGAGTACTTCGTTATTTCTAATCTTTATATACTTTCTTCTAATCGTGTAATAGTCAATTAAATCCCACTCGAGTTTTGATTTTCTCTAGATAAATCAAAACCTCTAGTGAGATTACTGGTGATAATATATTCCTTTTTGCAGCTTCCCATTTTGTTTCCTTTGCACTTCATGTAATAAAAAACTAAGTAAATAATGATCAAGCAAAATACAAGAAAGGAATCGAAGCATTGTCCTTGTGTGGAACTGTAGCTCGCGTTTTGGGAACGCAGCCAGTCATTCTTTTTGTTGTCACTTGCTTATCTGAACTCTTTTTTGCCACCGTTTCTCGAGTTTCGTGCTGTGCCAGACGTCCGAGTCCGTTCAACTCCATTGTTTGCGTGCTAGCATTGAACGTGCTACTTTGTTCTCACATTTAAAATATCTCGGCTATTTTAAAACATTCCGGGAAGTATTGCTCTTGTGAATTAATAATGCTGTAAGCTAATAATATTGCTGGCCTACAATTTTGTGTAAAATTATCTCAATTGCACTTCAAGTTGCGCCTAACAGAACAGAACACGTCGCGTTCAACATTCTATTACGCAGTCTGTTTCACAAAGCCTTTGCCATTTAAGATCGCCTTTCGTGCAGACGCATAACGACGTCTTCTTTATTTCTCCCAGTACATCCATTCCCCTATTTCTTACACTCCATTCTTCTATATCCATGCTGCTCCATCTATCCAGTCATCCATTTTCTTCGCCGTCTTCCCCTTCTGAAACCCCGATCCTTTTAGGCCACCCCGCATGTCATTCTTCTAACCTGTCACGTTCTGCCATTGCAATCTTGTTATTTTTTCAAAACCTGTCTGTATTACTTTTATTGGCCCTTTGTTATTGAATTATGCATTATTTATTATTTACAGTTTTGTTTTGACTGAGCATTCTTCTTTATTTATTTTAGCAGGATCCTTTGAATTTGTATCTAAAAGAAATGGGTGTCAGAGACATGACAATCTTTCTTGTGTTTCGCGAGTTTCTCAACCATTCAGTTTCTGCATCTGCGAATAATATTATTTTTTTAATAACAACGTAAATATCACTACATTATTTTATGCAGATGGCCAAGTCATAACTAGTAGAAACTAAAACGTATTATTCAATTACAAGAGGCTGTTTTTAGATTGAATGAAGTGGCCGACGGTTTTAACTCATATAAAGATATACAGGGTGTGCCAAAGAAATGTGAGACTTTCAAATAGTGAAATGAAATTTTAGATATTGTGTTAAATTAATTTTTATTATATGAAAATATAGAATATAGTATGTCTAATAGAATAACTCTTCTCGGGTTCTCAGCCAGGTGAGTTGGAGATTTGCTTCCAAGCTTTCGACGGCTATCTCTGCCATTTCTTCAGGGAATGCTATAGTACAAAGCAAAGTTACCTAGGTATATGTTTTAACTGTAACTAATATTACGTAACAAAACTCTTATCGCAGTAATATAGCTGATTTAACAAACATGACTGACTAATTTAACTGATGTAACTGACTAATTTAACTGACATGACTGGCTAATTTAACTGACATCATTGGCTGATTTAACCAACTTGACTGACCAATTTAACTGATGTAACTGACTAATTTAACTATATGACCGGCTAATTTAACTGATTGGCTGATTTAACTGACATGATTGGCTGATTTAACCAACTTGACTGACCAATTTAACTGATGTAACTGACTAATTTAACTATATGACCGGCTAATTTAACTGATTGGCTGATTTAACTGACATGATTGGCTGATTTAACTGATTGGCTGATTTAACTGACATGATTGGCTAATTTAACCGATTGGCTGATTTAACTGACATCATTGGCTGATTTAACCAACTTGACTGACCAATTTAACTGATGTAACTGACTAATTTAACTATATGACCGGCTAATTTAACTGATTGGCTGATTTAACTGACATGATTGGCTGATTTAACCAACTTGACTGACTAATTTAACTGATGTAACTGACTAATTTAAGTGACATGACTGGCTAATTTAACTGACATGACTGGCTAATTTAACTGATTGGCTGATTTAACTGACATGATTGGCTGATTTAACCAACTTGACTGACTAATTTAACTGATGTAACTGACTAATTTAACTATATGACCGGCTAATTTAACTGATTGGCTGATTTAACTGACATGATTGGCTGATTTAACCAACTTGACTGACTAATTTAACTGATGTAACTGACTAATTTAACTGACATGACTGGCTAATTTAACTGATTGGCTGATTTAACTGACATGATTGGCTGATTTAACCAACTTGACTGACTAATTTAACTGATGTAACTGACTAATTTAAGTGACATGACTGGCTAATTTAACTGACATGACTGGCTAATTTAACTGATTGGCTGATTTAACTGACATGATTGGCTGATTTAACCAACTTGACTGACTAATTTAACTGATGTAACTGACTAATTTAACTATATGACCGGCTAATTTAACTGACATGATTGGCTGATTTAACCAACTTGACTGACTAATTTAACTGATGTAACTGACTAATTTAACTGACATGACTGGCTAATTTAACTGATTGGCTGATTTAACTGACATGATTGGCTGATTTAACCAACTTGACTGACTAATTTAACTGATGTAACTGACTAATTTAACTATATGACCGGCTAATTTAACTGATTGGCTGATTTAACTGACATGATTGGCTGATTTAACCAACTTGACTGACTAATTTAACTGATGTAACTGACTAATTTAACTGACATGACTGGCTAATTTAACTGACATGATTGGCTGATTTAACTGACATGATTGGCTGATTTAACCAACATGACTGACTAATCTAACTGATGTACCTGACTAATTTAAGTGACATGACTGACTAATTTAACTGACATGACTGGCTAATTTAACTGACATCATTGGCTGATTTAACCAACTTGACTGACTAATTTAACTGATGTAACTGACTAATTTAAGTGACATGACTGGCTAATTTAAGTGACATGACTGGCTAATTTAACTGACATGATTGGCTGATTTAACCAACATGACTGACTAATTTAACTGATATAACTGACTAATTTAACTGACATGACTGGCTGATTTAACTGGTATGACTGACTGGCTTAACTGATTTAACTGCTGACTTAACTGACATAACTGACTTAACTCACCTGGCTGATGCAATTGACCTGACCGGTTGACTGACAAGTGACCTGATTTATTTGACCTTACTAAACGACATAATTGACATGACTGACATAATAGACTCGACTCACATAACTGAGAACTGATATAATTGACCTCACTGACTGATCGACCTAATTGACCTCACTGAAGTAACATAATTGACCTGACTCACATAACTGACCTGAGTGACTGGCCTAACTGACCAGATTGATCAACTGGCTGACTGGCCTGACTGTCCTGATTGACTTACAACTGCCCTGATTGTCTTCATGTTACGCGTCGGAAAACTATAAAATTCATAATGAAAGTACTATTTATTTTCTATTTACAAGTAGCGATTTTTGTAGAGCAAAATAGGAACATTAATCATGTCTCATAAAGATCTAAATTTGATGAATGCAAACAGAAAGAATGTAACGCTATTTGTACATTACCATAATCAGAACGCCTCTGTTTTCTAGTTATCCCAGACGATATGAAATGCTATATATAATCCCATATCGACGTAATCCCACGTCATATGAATAGAGAGAGGTAATCTGACTTCATATGTATTACTCTTTTTATACGATCTGAATATAATCTCCAGTGAAGAGCAGCTTTTTCTTCTTATTAGCTATGGAAACCCGACTGGATAACAAATTACACAGTAGCTGTGCCTCTCCATGAAACGCGAGCTTTAAAATGTAGTTTTAATGAAATGGAATAACGAAAACATATGTAACAAAAATGACGCTATTGTACGTTTATTTAATGCACCAGTGGACTGAAAACTGGTGAGATACGTACAGTAGGATTAAAAATACATTTTCCTTCCTTCTGTTTAGAAATGCATGTTGGCTATTCGATAGCGTTGCTAATACTGTATTTATTAGAACTCGCACATATATCATCTGCAAATTGTATGTAGCCTATACATTTCAGCATGTACAGAATATTTGTAGAACAAGAGAGTATAAAACCTCGCTTTCCTCCAATATGAATGTAGAACTTAACTGAACTGAACTTAAACATGAACTGAACGTTTTTAGGTTGAGGGTCACGTGACCATGAACGAGCCCATTACTTCTTACGAGAGTGCTTTCCTCTAGACTAGAACTTAACTGAACTAAGACTTATACAGGGACATCATTTTATTTTTACTCCAATTTTTATTGTACCTGAGTTTTTTAATGTACTTCACTCCCACCCCTTCTATCGTCCTCCACACAGAATCAAGGCCGCATATAGTAAACAGCACTGAGTTAGTGAGTATAGTACGTTCCAGAAATATGTTTGCGTTTTCCAGTGAAGAAAGAGCTTTGAATATTGAATCATATTTTCCGCACAGATACTGTCCGTTTACCTACGTCGCATCCCGATTTCCCCCACCTGCTTCTGCTCCCCCCTCTGTAAAAGCTGGGCTGTCTTAGCTCTTTTCTGAAAACATTAATTTCTGTTAGGAATTGGACGTTTACGTAATATTATACAGCTGTTTAAAATAACTTAAATAAAAGGGCCTCGTTAAGTAATTAACTGTCACGTGATTTCCCCACTTTCTACGATCCTGCTACATAACCACTTGGACGGACAGTAGATAGCATGTCTGAGTAATTTTATCTGTGCGGGTCGGGCAGAAGTGAAGATTGAATTTACAGTACGTAAGGTACTCTTTTATAGAGTAGGTACAGAATTATTTCAACCTGAGTTACTAGTACGAAGGACGAAACTGGTAATTGGAATTACATACAATAAATAGTCTATAGTGCGATAATATGCACAAAAGAACTGAAGCCTGTATCGAAATGAAAGGCCACCATTTTCAAAAATGTGTTTAAATATTCAGATTATTATTATTTTTTTTTAATTTAACTTCTTTCTCTATATTGTACGCTAATGTGCTGTAGATAGTATAATATACACTGCATAATGAATACGTTCGCATGGATAACTCTCGTGAAGAAAAACACTTATTGTTAATACAGTACTGTATTTTGATTAAACAAAAACCTAATGAAAATTATCGAACTCAAAATCGCGATATTTCCTGGTTTGCGTAAATGGATGAACTACTTTTCTTCCCTCCTATACCTAGTAGAGTGATTTGTTTGTATTTTACGCCAGTATCATCGAACTACAGTCGTGGAAGGGTATAGCAAACTGTGTTTCCAGTTCTCTAAAGGTATAGCCAGGTTAATATTAAAAATGTTAGTAAAAATAAAATGATGTCCCTGTATTACACTATCAAATTTCTGTGTCACAGCATACGACAGAATTTTTTTTATCAAATATATATGATCAAATGTAAGATTTTGAGTATATCACACTATGTCGAAGCTTTCATCATATCTTTCATCACGGTTCTAATAATAGATCCACAACAGTTCTATATTTGTTGCAACTGTAAATGCAGTAATGGTTATTGCATTAACACTAAAGAAGAAATCAAAGAAAAAACTTATTTCGTCGGCCTAGAGTGTAAACTGCTAACTAATGAAAAGGAAATTTTACAGAGGAAACAAAAGATTGAGTATAAATTAACTCTGAAGTTTCAGGACTAAATCTAAAGACTGCTCCGCGATTGGTTGAAAGCCAAAACCAAGACGGTATGAAATATAGTACAGTAAATATTTCATTATGACTAACGTTTTTACACATATTATATCAATTCAAATGTAGTAAAAGTTTGGAGGAGGTGACGAACTGGCATAACAAAACACAGATTAAAGAAAACAAGTGAGATAAATTAGTGAAAGAATAGTACATTATGCAACGAGCCTATAATGATAGTAATTAAGAAGCGAGTATGGATGTTTATGAAACGAGCGCTCGTTTCATAAACATCCATACTCGCTTCTTAATTACCATTATAGGCGAGTTTCATACGACTTTTTATGCTCGACCATATTTCTAAATTGAAATTATTCATTTTATTTGTATCTAACTGACCTTGAGCAATACCTCGTAAATTGTGAGATGTGCGCAGACGCGAAAGTATTGATTTTTTCCGAGGAACAGACGTCCACATTGACCTTGATAGCCTATAAGAACCTACAGAGTAAACTAAATATTAACTTTGATATAACATTGAAATTAAATTAGACATTGAAAAACGAGATGACAAATTGAATTTATTTGAATATTATTTACAATTTACAATTAACGCTAATTATTATAGTAACAGAACATAACCTTCTGCGACAGTATTGGATTTCCAGCCTCCGTGACTTTTCGCTAATTCTCTTTCGATTGCATATCCGAGAATAATCGACACTTGCGATTTTATAACGGTACAAAGCTGACTTGTCATTGGCTGAACACCTGTACTTTAATGAGTAGGTGTACTTTAATGACATGCATTAAAGGACTGCTACTAGGTGCATAATTACTACATTTCGGCATGGTCGAGCTTAAACGAATGAGTGAAATTAGGGACCAGTGGTTTAATGTAAGAAATATGTTATTCAAACTAAGTTCCCATTTTGATGGTAATAAATTTGTCAAATTTTTAGATTCCACAAAAATAAAAACACCAATTTTGTTCGTAAATAAATGGGATTTTATTAAAACACGATAAAATTAAATGTGATCACTACCGTGTCGTTCAATAAGGAATATTCTTTCCAGTGGCGTAGCATGAAATTAGCCACCGGCGTGGCTCAGTCGGTTAAGGCGCTTGCCTACCGGTCTGAAGTTGCGTTCGGGCGCGGGTTCGATCCCCGCTTGGGCTGATTACCTGGTTGGGTTTTTTCCGAGGTTTCCCCCAACCGTAATGTGAATGCAAGGTAATCTATGGCGAATCCTCGGCCTCATCTCGCCAAATATCATCTCGCTATCACCAATCCCATCGACGCTAAATAACCTAGTAGTTGATACAGCGTCGTTAAATAACCAACTAAAATAAATAAAAAAGCATGAAATTTTGAGCAGGGGAAGCTAACTCAAGTTGTTTTTCTTGTACATATGAGAAGACGTATTACAAAAATATACTAGTCTTAAAATAAATAGTAGTCAATGTCAAGTCAGCAGTCCGAAGATTGGTTGGAACCTCGTAAGTAACACCAATAAGGTATGACCTCAAATGGTACGTAGTAAAATATGATTTCATATCTCTAACAAATAGACACGGTCATTTGTTTTTTAAATCACACTTTTGTTCGTAAGTCAGTCTTGATAATAGAATTGTCCTAAAAATTCAAGTAAATCGGTGTCAGGAACTGTTATTTCACTCATTATTTATTATATCAGCCACAGTGCACACTAACACTTCAACTGAACATAACTCACGAAAGGGATAACTCGGAAACTACATTATTTTCAATGTAAAAGCTAGCTTCTTGCGAGCCTTGCGACCAGGGTAGTTTAGTTAGAAAAGGATGGAAAATCTGCGGGGTGGGTTACACAGAAGAATGAGTGAAAGAAACCAGTTTGCTTGGAAGCTGATGTGTGCAGGCTTCTTGTTTACTGCTATATCACAAATCATCCTGAGCTGCCGCATCACAATATTTAACGCATTAAATATGGATTCTATTAAAATTAATAAATAATTTTGTTCATAAACTGCAGGTTTTTATGAAATTATTATTAATTGGGGAAGCTTAGCTTTTTAGCTTACATTGACGCTACGCCACTGATTCTTTCTTCTATGCTATAAACGATGTTAGTAAGCACATTGGTAGGGATGTTTTCAGTAACATCTGATATTGAAATTTTTGGCGTTTTGCATGGTATAATACAAATGTGGAGCCGTTCAGTCTTTCGCGGCAATGTAGCCTACAGAATTCAACCATCAAGCAAGGCAAGGAATGGGAACACATCTGTTGAACCCTTTACCAAGAGTTATTATCTTGGACTGGACGTCAAATCATGTAGGATGGGTATATAAAAAGCAGAAGAATGGGCTGTAGAATGAAGATATGCCGGTGCTTATAACCTAGGATCATTGTGGAAAGACCTCTTAAGGGAATGAAAGGAAGAAGACATGTATTGGGTGTGTCGGATGACTTAATAAAACATACCTTCTTACCATTTAAGGGCCAGGAAACTATTCAGTAATATGAAAAGAGGAAAGCTGTCATCGATCCTTAAGGAGAAACTATACTGTTAATGAATATGACTTGTTGAAGAATAATGAATTATCATGTTAGATTATCAATGCTCTAACCTTACTCAGCACTAAATATCCACCTCGGATTGCATTTGATGTCCTGGAGAATAGATCTTGTATTCAACAAGTTCCTTGCCTTTCTTGTTTATGAAGCCGATATAATTATAGCTTCGAACCTACTGATGTTTTTACTTAACGACATCATGCAAGAAACTCAACAACTTCTTATCACGTTGAAATGTGTAAAATTCTTCAATCACATTAAGTTTTATTCTTTGTTTATTAATAAAATCATTGTTATTATTAAACAATATTCTACATTGAAGTTTATTATTGTTGTTGTTGTTGTTGTTGAGTTGACAATAAATTATATTTTCACAACCACATTCATTAAATTTATAACCATGCAATAAGAATGTTAGGAATAATACGGTCAATTACTTATTCTTTTTCTACACCTGACTCTTTTAATACTAGGCCTATACTTTAATGAGATCGAAACTCGAATATGCATCTGTGGTTTGGAACTCTACCACAACTACTGATTCGGCAAAACTGGAAAATATTCGAAGGAAATTTCTATCATTAGAAATGAAGTTGTGTTGGAAAGAGTGGGTGAAGAAAGAATGATGCTGAAACTGATCAGAAAGAGAAAAAGAATTGGTTGGGTCACTGGCTGAGAAGAAACTGCCTACTGAAGGGTGCACTGGAAGGATAACGAAGGACTAGTAAATAACGAAAGACTCTGTCAATCTTTCACTATCTGTTTTCGGTAACATTATTTCCAACCTGATTAAGTTAATAAACCTTATCGCTAGGCAATGTACTTTTTTTATCAAAGTACTTCACTGCGTTGACATTTTTGTCAGGCTAGTTAACAACAGTTAATACATGTTATGGGTACCAATCAGTATCGATAATAATGCTCGATATGTTATCTCTTATGTAATTATGATATCAACGTTAGTACTCCATATCTCAAATTCACAATTTCCAGATTGACTAATTTCCGATTTATTGTTACTAACTTGACGTCGGATCGGATATGAATATAGGCCTGTTACAATATGTATAAGGTTTTAAAAAATAACACATAATTGAAATTATAATTGAATGGAAGGATATTTGACAAAAAGCTTAGAAACGTCAAACCTTGTATTTAGAAAGGAATGTTTTATGGAAGCAAAAAATATTTGTGAAACCATTGTTATGCGAGTTATTACGTCACCGAGAACAATGTAATGTCTTACGGTATTCGATATATGGAGAAATAGCAGTGCTACCAATATATCCAGGGTTGCCAGATTGTACATTATTCCCTTATTCTTACGTTTTCTGGATGATAAGCAAAGATATTATATAATGTTGAGATATGGGGAAATTATTTATCAGAAGTAAATATAGACAGAATAAGATTTAAATTTTGTAAGAAATATTTGGAGATCCCATGGAATGCCTTAAATATCAGCCAGATTGGAAATGGGGATGGAGGGTAATAGGAGAACAATATTAATTAGGAAAATTAAATTTTAATGTATCTGGAGACCGGAGAGAAAACTTTATAATTTCTAATATAGAAGAGTTTGTGATATCTCTTGCCCTTCATATGAATACGAAAGCTGAATTGTTTAAGAAGGATGAAAACTAGCCTAATGTCACCTTTAAGGACCTTACATAAGAATAAGTAATAGAGATCATGACGTCTAGCATACAAGCTTCGACATTTAAAGTTCTCGCATTTTTGCTCATAATAATTATACCCGGAGTTATTAGGCAGAAATCTGTACGAATATACATACATACATACATACATACATACATACATACGTGTTCTCTGCCCATGGACAGGTCTTTCACTGCAAACCTAGCATTCTCCAATCTTTCCTACTTTCTGCCTTTTTCTTAGTCTCCGCATATGATCCACATATCTTAATGTCGTCTATCATCTGTTATCTTCTTCTGCTCCGAACTCTTCTCCCGTTCACCATTCCTTCCAGTGCATCCTTCAGTAGGCAGTTTCTTCTCAGCCAGTGACCCAACCAATTCCTTTTTCTCTTTCTGATCAGTTACAGCATCATTCTTTCTTCACCCACTCTTACCAAAACGACTTCATTTCTAATGATAGATTTCCTTCGAATATTTTCCAGTTTTTCCGAGTCAGTAGTTGTAATAGAGTTCCAAACCACAGATGCATATTCGAGTTTCGATCTCACTAAAGTATAGTATTAAAAGAGAGTCAGGTGTAGAAAAAGAATAAGTAATTGACCGTATTATTCCCAACATTCTTATTGCAAGGTTATAAATTTAATGAATGTGGTTGTGAAAATATAATTTGTCAACTCAACAAAGACAATAATAATAATAATAATAATAATAATAATAATAATAATAATAATAATACATACTTACTGGCTTTTAAGGAACCCGGAGGTTCATTGCCGCCCTCACATAAGCCCGCCATTGGTCCCTATCCTGAGCAAAATTAATCCATTCTCTATCATCATATCCCACCTCCCTCAAATCCATTTTAATATTATCTTCCCATCTACGTCTCGGCCTCCCTAAATGTCTTTTTCTCTCCGGCCTCCCAACTAACACTCTATATGCATTTCTGGATTCGCCCATACGTGCTACATGCCCTGCCCATCTCAAACGTCATGATTTAATGTTCCTAATTATGTCAATAATAATAATAATAATAATAATAATAATAATAATAATAATAATAATAATAATAGACGCTCCTAAACTTCCATGTAGAATATTGTTTAATAATAACAATGATGTTATCAATAAACAACAAATAAGGTGATTGAAGAATTTTACACATTTCAACGTGATAAGAAGTTGTTGAGTTTCTTGCGTGATGTTGTTAAATAAAAACATCGAAGCTATAATTATATCGGCTTCATAAACAAGAAAGACAAGGAACTTGTTGAATGACAAGATCTATTCTCCAGGACATCAAATGCAATCCGAGGTGGATATGTAGTGCTGAGTAAGGTTAAAGCATTGATAAAATCTAACATGATAATTCAATGTTCAACAAATCATATTCATTAACAGTATCGTTTCTCCTTAAGGATTAATGACAGCTTTCCTCTTTTCATATTACTGAATAGTTCCCTGGCTCTTAAATAGTCCGAAGGTATGTTTTATTAAGTCATCTGACACACCCAATACATGTCTTCTTCCTTTCATTTCCTTAAGAGGTCTTTCCACAATGATCCTAGATTATAAGCACCGGCATGTCTTCTTTCTACAGCCCATTCTTCTGCTTTTTATATACCCAGCCTACATGATTTGACGTCCAACAACTCTTGGTAAAGGGTTCGACAGATGTGTTCTCATTCCTTGCCTTGCTTGATAGTTGAATTCTGTAGGCTACATTGCAGCGAAGCACTGAACGGCTCTACATGTTATACAGGGACATCATTTTATTTTTACCAACATTTTTAATATTAACTTGCCTATACCTCTGCATCAACGCCGTTTGCTACCCCCTTTCACGACTGGAGTTCGATGACACTGGCGTAATATACAAACAAATCACTTTACTAGGTATAGGAGGGAATAAACGTAGTTCATCCATTTACGTAAACTAGGAAATATTGCGCTTTTCGGTTTGATCATTTTCATTAGATTTTTGTTTAATCAAAATACAGTACAATATTAACAATGAGTGTTTTTACTCACGATCTGAGCTGTCCATGTGGACGTATTCATTATGCAGTGTATATTATACTGTCTACAGCACATTGGTCGGCCGGGTAGCTCAGTTGGTAGAGCAACTGGCTACGGACTGAAAGGTCCGGGGTTGGATCCCAGGTGGTGACAGGATTTTTTCTCCTTGCCAAACTTTCAGAACGGCCCCGAGGTTCACTCAGCCTCCTATAACATTGAGTACCGGGGCTAAAAGGCGGTCAGAGCGTGGTGCCGACCACACCACCTCATTCTAGTGCCGAGGTCATGGAAAGCATGGGGCTCTACCTCCATGCCCCCAAGTGGCATGTTACGGGGATACCTTTACCTTTTCTTTCTTTTTTTTTTTTTTTTTTTTTTTTAGCACAGCACATTAGCACATTAGCGTACAATATAGAGAATGAAGTTAAATTAAAAAATAATCATAACACTTTTTTAAAATGGTGGCCGTTCATTTCGATACAGGCTTTAGTTCTAATGTGCATATTATCGCACTATAGACTATTGTACCTAATCCCAATTACCAGTTTCGTTCTTCGCACTAGTAACTCATGTTGAAATAATTCTGTACCTACTCTATAAAAGAGTACCTTACTTAATGTAAATTCAATCTTCACTTCTACGACTACGATCCGAAAAGATAAAATTACTGAGACATACTATCTACTGTCCGTCCAAGTGGTTATGTCGTAGGGTCGTAGAAAGGGAGGAAATCACGTGACAGTTAATTACTTAACAAGGCCCTTTTATTTAAGTTATTTTAAACAGTTGTATAATATTACGTAGACGTCCAATTGCTAACAGAAATTAATGTTCTCAGAAAAGACCTAAGACAGCCCAGCCACTAGCTGGGGAATAAAAGCTGGTGGGGGAAACCGGGATGCGACGCAGACAAATGGACGACAGTACCTATGCGAAAATGATTCAATATTGAAAGCTCTTTCGTCACTGGAAAACGCGAACATATTTTTGGAACGTACTGTTTACTATGACCGTAAGGCTACTATGACTGTATATGCGGTCTTGGATCTGTGTGGAGGACGGTTGAACTTCATTAGTAGAAGGGGTGGGAGTGAAGTACAATCAAAAACTCAGGTACAATAAAAATTGAAGTAAAAATAAAATGATGTCCCTGTATTATACGATGCAAAACGCCAAAAATTTCGCATCCAGGAATAACCTGACATTTTAATAGTCTCGATCATTCAGCCACTGGCTTCATCACATTTTATAACGAAAGCTTCTAAATAATGTACGGAAGTTGTTTGAAAAGTTCATAGCCAGACAGAGAAATTAAACTAACAAGGAAACATTCTCATTGGGGGGAGATAAAAAATTACTTCCTTTTCTTCCTTCCACAGTGTTAATAATGTCAAACCAAGGTGTTTGTACAAATTTTAACCACTCGAGCGCAATTACGAGTGCTTCTCCAGAAAGTAAGTTGCCTTCAGCGTTTACAGATAGAAAACATTTTCATGGAAAGATTTGTCGGAACAGATATACAGCAGCTGCTGAGCTATTTTTCAACACATTCCCCATCCGAATTGAGACATTTGTCATACTGTAGGATCAACAGACGGCTGTCACACACTGGCTCCGATTCAGGGCGGCAGACTTGTACGACACAGGTCTACAAAAGTTGATCCCACAGTATGACAAATGTCTCATTTCCGGTGGAAAATATGTTGAAAAATAGTTCAACAATTGTTTATCCTTTCGAATAACTTTGTCATGAAATTGTGTTTCCTTTCTGTAAACTGCCCCAGGGACACTTACTTTCTGGGAAGGGGCCCTCGTAATTGCGCCAACCAGCAACGAGCGGAGATAAACTACACACACTTTTCAGGTATAATTTTTCCCAATACCTTTGCTGTAAATTTGTGGCATGTAATCTGCACACACAACAAAACCTAGGTAGTAAGGGTCACAATACACACAGCTCGTTCCTGGAATTCCTTGTCACAGGAAATCAGGAGCAGTCGGAGTCTAAAATCTTTTAAGTACACTCTACTTAGAAATGTCTTTAATGAACAGAACTAGACTCTTGCGGAAGTTTCTAAATAGTCTTAAATGACCAAGTTGTTATTTTTTCTCCTCTCTCTTCTTCTTTTTATTTTTTTTTATTATCTTCATATATTACTTAATCATTTGTGTTTGTATGCCATTTAGTAGGACTTTGCTAATCAACATTTTATGTCTTGTCACCCATATGTATTCTCCAATTAGTATATTAACTGAATAATATATCTCAAGTAAATTAATCGTCCAATTTGTCTCGGGCATTTTAGATCTTATAAATTGTGTGTTTGTGTGTGTGTATTCCCCTTATGTTACGTAACTGATTTTGATTATGTGTAATTTTCTACTTTATTTTATATATTATGTAACTGATCTTGACCATTTGTAATTTTATATTATGTAACTGATCTTGTCTATTGTAATTTCCTACTATATTTTATGTAATTTCTAAGTTATTTTCTTTTGTGTTGTTTTGCAATCAAATTTTGTATCTCATGTATTTGTATTATTGAAACCTGGTTGAGTGGAAGAGAAGGCCTCATGGCCTTAACTCTGCCAGGCAAAATAATCCTACTAGTACTACTACTACTACTACTACTACTATGTAAACTGCACACACAGCATGGCCCGGATTATTTTTATAAATGATATATAAATCGAACGCAATGTCAACCAATGTTACAAGCGATAAACACAATTGACAATTGAATCGGTGAGTGGAAAAGGGGGTAACATTCCAAAAAAATGCGAAAATAAACTGAGATAGCAAAGTTGTTCATATATCATAATCCTAGTCCTAACTATTGACCAGAAAAAGAGTAATATTCCTTTCATCCTAATGCCAATGGCATGACCCGTGTTTTGCAGTTGTGTAGGTTTTCATATAGTATGCTTCGAGCGCTGACAAGCACTGTAATAATCGTTTAGTTTCTTAACTGTTATTACAGGTGTTGCAGGTTATATTTGATCATTCTTTTTTATTAGATTATTTTAGGACGCTTTATCAACATCTAGGTTATTTAGCGTCTGAATGAGATGAAGGTGATAATGACGGTGAAATGAGTCCGGGATCCAACACCGAAAGTTACCTAGAATTTGCTCATATTGGGTTGAGGAAAAATCCTGAAAAAACCTCAACCAGGTAACTCGTCCCAACCGGGAATCGAACCCGGGCCACCTAGTTTTCTGGCCAGACGCGTTAGCCGTTACTCCACAGGTGTGGACTGTTTGATCATCGGTATTCTGTCTGCAAGGTTTGGAAAATGTCTTTGAGTAAAAAAAACAACAATGTCAGAAGAGGAAGATAATGTGCCAAGAAGAAAGAAAGGAAAGGTGAACAAGAATACACATACAAAAGAAATGGAGAAAATATCTAGGAGTAGGGGAGAAGAGTTTGTAAGCTACAAAGGTGTGTTAGTCGAGACCAAAACAACAAAATTGTAACACTGTTTTTATGATTGTTTCTTTTTCCACATTGGAAAAAAGTATTTGTACACTTTCTTTGACAGTTAAGCTATAAAGAAAACTTACGAGTACTAATTGTTCAAAATATTTCTGTTCATTTTAACTAATATTCCATTTGAGTGGAAAAAAGAGTCACATTCCCAAACTTTAAACAATCAAATCTAAAAAACCAATTTATATATTAACAAACAAATATAAAGGCTGAGATACTTGTAACTAGTAGTAAATGTGACCCATTATAAGTTTTTTGATTAAATTAAAAATAAAGTCACAAAACAGTTTTCTTTTATTATCTCGAAAGCATGATTTTGGAATGTTACCCCTTTTCCACTCACCGATTCAATTGTAATGAAAGGAGAGAGGTACTGTAAGAATTAGACTGACTCAGATGGATAGTTACACAGCAGTTCAACATGAAGTATTGGTCCTTGAACACAGTTGTTTATAAGTGCTATCTATGCTGCAATTAATGTTGTATGGAGTGAGGCCAATGCCATTGGATGTACATTCCACCTAAGTCAATCTTGGCTTCGTCAGATTAAAAAATATGGTTTAATAAAGAAATATAAAAGTGATTCTGAAATCGGCAGGTGATTAAAATTTGTATTCGCTCTACCGTTTTCAGACCTACATGAGGATGGCGACTGTTTTGTATCTGATTTAGTGGCCATTAAGTCACAAGATGAAAAGCTAGATAACTTTTGTGACTATTTATTTTAGTAGACACCTATGTAGATGATGACGCTACCTTTCCTCCTTCAATCTGGGCAGCTAAAACAGAAAGCTTGCAGCGTATAACTAATTAACAGGGAACGGATTTATATGGACTAAAAATATATTAAATATGTAAATATATATGTAGTTATTTTTACCAAAATATGGAATTAAATATGGATTTTTACCAAAATATGGAATTAAATATGGACTTAAAATTATAAAAAAATGACTATGTACGTTAAATATTGGTACATTTTAATCAAACTAAACAAAAAATATAATGGACGTACCTTATCTTCCAATGTAGTTTCAACAAAACACAATTTTTATTGTCTGTTACCATAACAATAGGTTACAAACATTTCTTTCAAGTGCTGAAAAGTGAATCTTCTTCTATTGTCTCTGAGGATAGATTTATACTGACTAAAAGAGCGTTCGACGTCACAAGAAGTAACTGGTACATAATTCAATTTCACAATGTCTGCTGGGGATAAGTCCAAGTTAATCTTCACTGTTGATTCACCACTCATCACAGCAACAACCTTTTGTAGTTCTTCATATCCAGGGTTTTTGAAAGTACAGTGTCCACCTTAGCTCTTACTGCATCTGCAACTTTACCTCTACCACGATTCAGTTGTTCCACAGTACTATTTATAATTTCAAAACTTTCAGATAGTGAAAGGTGCCTATTTTGGAGACTTTTGAGCGTTTTTATGATGCATGAAAATGTATGCTGAATGTGAGCTAAGTCATTCTTCACACTTATGTCACAGGTAACTGTTTTCGCAGTATCAATTGAGACTGCATCTTCAGAGTCCAATGCAAGGAGAACATTGTTAATAGAGTCTATATGTTCGGCATAATATTCAACTGCTTCTAGCCATGTACCCCATCTAGTTAAAATTGGCTTTGGTGGCAATGGAATTTCAGGGTACATTTCTTTCAACACGTTAACTCTACTGGGAGCTTTGAGAAATACTTTTTCACTGATGAAATCAACAAATCTACTTTAGGGAAATTGTCTCTGACCACTTCTGCCACACGATGAAATGCATGCGCCACACAAGTAAAATGAGTCAATTTAGGATATACAACAGATAATGCTTGTCCAGCTTTGACCATATAAGGGGCAGCATCGCTAATAAAGAATAACACATTATCGTACATAATACCCTTTGGCCACAGGATACCCATAGCTTCGTTGAACAGTTTAACTATAGTTTTGTTATTGCACTTTTCTAGAACATCACAATGTAAAAGAATTCGTTCAGAATATTGTTCACTTAACAAACCGATAACTACATTACCAACAAGTCTACCTTCTTTGTCGGGAGTCTCATCAATGGAAACCCAAATTGAACTATCTTTAATTTCATCTCTTATCTTCTGTATTGTCTCATCGTAGATGGATGGAGCATACGTCTTCCTAAGTGTTGACTCATCCGGGATTGTATGTTGAGTATATTTTTCAAGGAATTCCCTGAAGACCTTATTCTTTAGTTTGTAGAGAGGAATATCAGCAGAGATGAGAGAACGGCACAGGTCGATGTTAAACTCAGATCTTACATTCGATGTTGTTGGTTGTGTTAAAAACAATTGTCTCTGCTTGGAATTTAGTTGTTTGTTGGCCTGATGTTTACTAGTTGTAATGTGTTGTTGCACCAGGAACTTTGTGTAGATGATACTGCACACTGACACAAATTACAAAATAATATTTTATTGTCAGTTGATAAACCATCTTCTTTAAATTCTGAAATGTAACTTGTTAGTTTTGATTTTAAATTGACTGAATGACGTACTTTTGGCATATTTACCGTCTTTATAGTATGATTTACAAAACTGAACCTATGTGTACTCTGACTGGCATTTAACTGTTGAGCTGCACAACTGAAGTCTGTTAAAAATTTTAAATTAAATTAATACAGTTTTGTAACTTACTTTCCCATTGTTGATAGGACTGATAATTTTCAAATAACTCTGATGTTAAAGGGATTACTGAACATGTGTTTAAATCTCTATTGTTGAAATGTATTTTTAAAAGTTAATGGAATTTTGTTTTGTTTTATTGTTAAACCTAATATAATATGGACTGTTTTATATGAAATATGGAAAATATATGGAAATTAACGAAAATATGTACTAAACTCTAAAATATGGAAAAATATTGAAAAAAAAGTAGGATTTTTCAACCCTACACATTGTGAAACATAAAGATAATGCAAAATATAAATTATATTAGCTTTATAAGTAAATATGTATTTACATATAAATCCTTTCCCTGCTAATTAATGTCTGTGAGTATTTTCATATTAGATTCAACAAGACATTTTACGCTGCTCATCCTGATATTTATACTTTTACAAACAGGTTAATTGAAGTTCAAATATACATATACGTGAAAATTCAGGGGATATCTACTGCAGCAACAATTAAAAATAAGGCTCCTTAAAGAAGAAAGAATCTATGGAGAGAAATATAAAATACTTTACTGAGAAGCATGTTTCCCAATTGGAATTCATTAAGCGAACAAAATACCATCTTACTTACTTACAAATGATTTTTAAGGAACCCGAAGGTTCATTGCCGCCCTCACATAAGCCCGCCATCGGTCCCTATCCTGTGCAAGATTAATCCAGTCTCTATCATCATATCCCACCTCCCTCAAATCCATTTTAATATTATCCTCCCATCTACGTCTCGGCCTCCCTAAAGGTCTTTTTCCCTCCGGTCTCCCAACTAACACTCTATATGCATTTCTGGATTCGCCCATACGTGCTACATGCCCTGCCCATCTCAAACGTCTGGATTTAATGTTCCTAATTATGTCAGGTGAAGAATACAATGCGTGCAGTTCTGCGTTGTGTAACTTTCTCCATTCTCCTGTAACTTCATCCCGCTTAGCCCCAAATATTTTCCTAAGCATCTTATTCTCAAACACTCTTAACCCGTGTTCCTCTCTCAGAATGAGAGTCCAACCATACAGAAGAACCGGTAATATAACTGTTTTATAAATTCTAACTTTAAGATTTTTTAACAGCAGACTAGATGATAAAAGCGTCTCAACCGAATAATAACACGCATTTCCCACAAAATACCACATACCAATATAAATTATTGGTTAATACGTTAATATTATAATAGGAAATACATGCCATTATAGCTCTGTGTGCAATTTACATCTGTTTTTATTACCTGGGTTGTTTGAGTGTGCAGATTACATATCCAAAATCGGTGTGTGCAGTTTACCGCCCCGCTAGCAGCAACCAGTTCTGATGATGGCCAATAGCAGGCCGAAACATGTTAACAATGTAACATAAAATTTAACACGTGAAAGACACATAATAAGTTTTCCAAAAATGAACAGCTTAAATCAGACACCTTGTATCTCGTAATAAATTTGAAGGACATGTTGGTTCAGAAAAGTGTGAATACAATTAATAATTATATATAATAATAATAATAATAATAATAATAATAATAATAATAATAATAATAATAATAAGTTTTCAGTCAAATACACTTTTCAATTTGTGAGGTCAGATAATCCGTTACATCACAATATTTAATACGAAGTCACTAATGTTTTCGACTTTAAAAAGTCATCTTCAGGTGCATAAGATGCAAACAATATATTTAAAAATAGGTGATAAGTTGATCTAGCAATTAATAACATGGTAAGTAATGCACGTACTGGCATTTACAATTATATAGATTTCGTGCCTCTTGAGGTAAACTGTACATGGTAAAGCTGAACACTGATGCTAGATTCTCGTGTGTATATAAGACAAGGAGAAGGCACAGCATGATATTAACCTTATACAATTAAAGGCTATATATTCTCATTAGATCGTATCATTAAAATTAAATTTGTACAGTTTGATATTAACTATGTTAAAATGTTATATATAATGTATAAATTTAAAAAAGATGGAGAAGCTGTGATGCAAATGCTGTTGGTGGGAGAGCACGCAGTCTAATTCGTCGTGGTGAATGCCATAGTTGTATAGTTGTTCAGTTGTTTGCATCCAGACAAGGGGGTGTGTTTCACCCGACGTTACATGTTTAATTTTAATGATACGATCTAATGAGAATACTTAGCCTTTAATTGTATAAGGTTAATATCATGCTGTGCCTTCTCCTTGTCTTATATACACACGAAAATCTAGCATCAGTGTTCAGCTTTACCATGTACAGTTTACCTCAAGAGGCACGAAATCTATATAATTGTAAATGCCAGTAAGTGCATTACTTACCATGTTAATTGCTAGATCAACTTATCACCTATTTTTAAATATATTGTTTGCATCTTATCCACCTGAAGATGACTTTTTAATGTCAAAAATATTAGTGACTTCGTACTAAATATTGTGATGTAACAGATTATCTGACCTCACAAATTGAAAAGTGTATTTGACTGAAAACTTATTATTATTATATATAATTATCTCGTAATAAAGTTATGGACGAAAAGGATATTATATCTGGGGACTGGGACAACCGAGATTAAGTAGAAGCTAAAAATGGTGAGATCCTGAGAGGGGAAATGCCGAAGAAGGAGAAGAAATAAAGATGGAAATGCATATTTCTTAGTAAGAATTTTAATAGTATCATTTAGTATCATTCTAGTTCGTGGAATTGTTTGTTGAACACATGTCAGGTTGCGCAACTTCACCTTAACCCATGACATATAGTAAGTATTGTAACTATGCTGTTGTAAAATTGAAAATAATATGTAATGTATTTATTATTATTATTATTATTATTGCTAATATTATTATTATTATTATTATTATTATTATTATTATTATTATTGTCAGTTATCAATAACATCATTGCTATCTCTGTTTTCTTTCTTTTCGTTGTATTAGCTCGATGAGAGCACTATAATGTACTTTTGACTCTGTTGACCTTCTATAGGGCTTTAACTTAAGTTGTATCATTTTCATCAGTGTTTGTATTTCTTTTTGTATTTATATGTGCTATCTGGTAGGATGGAAGAGAAGGCCTTATGGCCTTAATCCTGTCAGATTAAATAAATTATTATTAAATTATTAAATTTATAGGCAGCAAAATATCTACCAGATCACCTTTGTTAGCAAAGCAAGTTATCCTCTACGCCAGTGATGTCAACTGATACCCATAGGAGCAAGCGCGCGCTTTAGAGCCCAGGAGTGCCTGAGCGCTTTACAGCGGAAAGGAAAGAGACAGACGAAAGAGGTAGTATATGCCGCTTGGTCGAGCTATATACAGGAATGGCCAGCACTGATTCAATGGATAAAGGGAAGAGAACGTATTAAAACTCTATCCATGTTAATTTTTAGATTTGTCTGAGAAGTATAAGTGCATTATAAGAATGTAAGTTTTAATTTTAATGTTCATTTTTCACAAGTTTGCTTTTTTATTCAAAAGGAATATTTTCTCAACTTTTTTACAGAAAAGTGAAATTTTCAGATATTATGTTTGTTTAGTAGCCTTACAGGTACTAAAACAATGTTTTCGTAAATCTAATATATCGTAAATACGTATTACTGAAGATAGTGTATTAAAATGTTTGAAAATATTCGCATGGAAAATGTTTGTAAAGAAATGAATTAACAAAGCAACTACTGTTACATCACAAACAAAAGATATTTGCCTATGTGTTGGTAAAACGTCAGCTCTATAGCTTCAGCAGATTTCGAGATAATTTAATATTCTGATAACAGAAAGTTGCGCACCAATATTACCTAAAAGCATAATGCGATAAGAGTTTTATTATGTAATATTAATTACAGTTAAAACATATACCTAGACAACTTTGCATTGTACTATAATATTGTTTTGATTACTTTATAAGGCTAAAGATACCATCAATATCAATTTCAACTTATCATGTCATATTCAGTGTCTTTCTTTGGGATAACATTTTCTTTATGAATAATGTGTTTAATTCACTTAGGACAGTATAGTTGTAGTTATTATGGAATTTGTGTGAATATTCTTTCTTTACTCTTTATTATGTTATTAACGTTTAAAACACAACTGCAATATTAGGCTAAGAAATAGGTGTTAGTACTTTTGTTTTACAGACAATATAGAAAATAACAAACAGAAAGAAGCCATATAAAAATAACGACATAAAATTTCACGTTCCGTTTGAAGTTTGTGCACCACTGTTTTCTTAATCCAACAGGCTGCTTATTCCTCCTAGCATACCTAGCGCTTAATGCCCGCGAACGACGTCAAGGTCAGAAAAATGCGCTTGCTTTGACATCACTGCTCTACACCACCGAAGACAACACTATGCTACGATGTAAATTATGGACAGAACTGCCACAGAAGAGGGTCCATACTTGATTCTGGTGTCTGTAGAACCGAGCCATCGAGTTTCATAAAAGTTAGCTAGATGAATGCTCGAAATCCCTCTCCCCATGGGGCCCACCCTCTATATGCTTCCAAGTTACTAAGTTTTTAATCCCCTCTCCACCAACTTTGGCGAACTGGTTTGCTCTTCTATACCGCAGATAACAATATTCACTTCCCCTCGTCGACTGGTTCGTATATATTATTTTAGGACAACCCTATAGAATAACGTTTTCTTTTGTTTGTTTTTCACCATTGAGTGCTAGTAGCTGTGTGTGTATGTGACTCCATTCTCTATCTCTCCCAATCTCATGTCAACTGTCACATGTTACGCTACTGTTAGCAGAAGGGAAGAGGGGCTTGAGAAAGATATAAATCTATGTAATAGCATTGATCTATTTCTGAGGGTTCTTTTCTAAACGCGGCGAGTGAGATATTGTGTCCATCTGACTGCTTTCTCTAACAAGTAAGCCGAGAAATATTGTACTAGCGGCCAGTGTTATCAGGTGGAGGGAAATTTGCCAAGAACAGGAAATTCATATTCCTAGAAGGAAAAGGGATATCTTGGAACACCAGTAACAAATATAAATGACACTCGGAAGGAAATTAAACGCAGAATAAATATGGGAAATGCCTGTTATTATTCGGTTGAGAAACTTTTATCATCCAGTCTGCTGTCAAAAAACCTGAAATTGAGAATTTATAAAACAGTTATATTACCGGTTCTGTATGGCTCTGAAACTTGGACTCTCACTTTGAGAGAGGAATAGAGATTAAGGGTCTCTGAGAATAAGGTTATTAGGAAAATATTTAGGACTAAGAGGGATGAAGTTACAGGAGAATGGAGAAAGTTACACAACGCAGAACTGCACGCATTGTATTCTTCACCAAACATAATTAGGAACATTAATAATAATAATAATAATAATAATAATAATAATAATAATAATTTATATATTTAGTCTGGCAGAGCTAAGGCCAGTAGGCCTTCTCTTCCGCCCAGCCAGACTCTAATTCTAATTGAATACAATTGCATACATAGTTATTACATTAATATCTAGACCATAAAACAACATGAAAGTAAATAATGAAAGTTGGATAAGTAATGTTAGTGTGACAATAATAAACATTGGTAAGAAATAGTTATAATAATAATAATAATAATAATAATAATAATAATAATAATAATAATAATAATAATAGTAGTAGTAGTAGTAATAATAATTATAATAGTAATAATAATAGTAATAATAATAATAATAATAATAATAATAATAATAATGAAATAATTTAGATATTTATCTGTGATATATATAACCATTAAACATTGAGAAACCTGAAACAGCTATTATTGCTAACAAGAATTGTCAGAAAAATATTTCGTTAGCCTATTCTTAAATTGGTTTGATGTCTGACAGTCCCTGACATTACTCGGTAGGGAATTCCAAAGCCGAGGAACAGCCACAGTGAAAGAAGATGACCAGACGTTTGAGATGGGCAGGGCATGTAGCACGTATGGGACAATCCAGAAATGCATATAGAGTGTTAGTTGGGAGACCGGAGGGAAAAAGACCTTTGAGGATGCCGAGACGTAGATGAGAGGATAATATTAAAATGGATTTGAGGGAGGTGGGATATAATGATAGAGAATGGATTAATCTTGCATAGGATAGGGACCGATGACGGGCTTATGTGAGGGCGGCAATGAACCTGCGGGTTCCTTAAAAGCCATTTGTAACTAAGGAAGAAAAGGTAATTTTTATTAAAAAACCGAGAAATTTCTATTGAATGCAAAGTGCATAGCTAAATCACAATTTTTTTTAATACTGTATAATAACTAAAGCCCGGATTTCCATGCACTATCAAATCTTGAAACATGTATGTATTCATTCACTATCATATGACAAAACATGTACAAGAAGCGAAAAACAGTAAAAATATGTACTATCAAAATTGAGTTCCACATCATGTTACATTTTTATTTTATTTCGAAACAAAGTACTACAACTAATTTCTCAAAATTTTCTTCACTTAAGTTCATCCGTTTATCTGAAGCACGTACTTGAACACAGAAAATTATCTTTTTATGTCACAAGAGTGACAGGTGCATTTTTAAGCGGAAGAATTTGGGACAAAGTGAGGTCAAATTGTAAGTCTTTTGCATTTCCTCATGACCATGAGCCCATCCGGAATCCAACCCGCGACTTTCCGACTTTGCAGCGTTACGCCTTAACCGTGATTCTATCGCGCGGTTCAAAATACAAAAGCACTTACGTCTTTATAACAAAAAATCATGAGACTACATCACCGTTAGTCTTTAAAAATTCCTTTCTCTCAATACATTTTGACACAAGATCTCTTCTTGCAATTCTAACAGCAGCAACAGTATAATAGGGATATCTTATGCGAAGTTTTACCGCTAGATGGCAGGAGCGTTCCATGCGGCACAACATGTTGTAGGGCTATATTATGTCATGCTACAGTTGATTACTTTCTCCCGCTTGTTGGTTTTCTGTGCTTGTCAGAATTATATTTATAATATAATTCAGTATTTTCTTACCTCATAATTTAATTTAATTTACAAAAAATAATAGCGTAAACTTGTATAATACTGAGCGATTCCCCTTAAGAGATGGATGGGAATATCTGCAGAGTGCAGAATATAGATACGAGTAAATTGAATATTCATTAACTTAAACGAGAACTATGAGAACGAGGTGCAGGAATAAAAAAAATACGAACTTTGTCGAAGGTGAATATTACCTCTTTAATCGTTAGTATGGTAGGTACCGTAAGGTAAAAAAACAGGATATGCAGCCACCAATATTTTTTTTTTATAGGGAAGGGACTATCGAGATTGAATTCCTCGTATTTTTTTCTCTAGTTGCAGGAAGATCAAATGCAATGTTTGATAAGATAATATAATATGATCGCAATAGTATCATTGTTTTGTAGGCTAAGGACATACAGTTTTGAATACTATGTAGGATGATTTTGAAAATTTGAAGTAAAAACCTGGTTTTAATAATTAGTCTACAGCACATTAGAAACATTATTCATGAAATGGATTTCACTATGGATCGTCCTGGTCCAGGATAATAAACATCCCAGTTAATCGAGAGTTTACTGCAGGCGTAAAATGCTGGCGTAAATTTCGGAGATTCCTAGAAGTACTGAATATAATCTAAGCTAACACAGCTTGCTGTCAAGGTTGCATATGTTTTTATTAATTTTTCTTTCCCTTTTTCCAAAATGAAACTGTAGCCAGCAATTCCTTACTTGAAGTAGTTATTTTTGTTTCATAGAGGCGCAATTTAATTGGTTAAATTTTTTAAGATTTAAAGTGTATATTCAGGATATTTCGGGACCTGAATGAAGACAAAAGGCTTTCCCTGGTTTTTACATATAGGAACACAACAAAAATTAGGCATATTGAGTTGTTTTTAAGAGTATTTAATGTACAACTACACTACGTAAATTCTCAATGTTTATATACCGGGAAAATAAATGCACACGCAAAGCGCATCCCTCAAAGTACACGCGCGCTATCTGTTGGTGCTAGTTCAGGATATCCCTATTCTAATAGCAACAATTTACAATTCGACACAAAAGTATATGAAACTGCAGTTTGCAAGCATGCTGCTTCTGCGTTTCTTTCAATAGTTTGACCTTCGGCTTGCAACGAGCGAGAGTTTGGGGTTGCCAATTCCAGTGTTACAAAAGGAGGATTTAGTGGAAAGTCCAAAGACTATTGTCAGGTAGGATGCCACGAAATCTTATTACCGATAGTTCTCTTTTATTTTTTTCTCAATAGAACAAATAACGTGGAAATATCAGATTCTACGAAGCAACATTCATAAAAGGCGCAATTATTCAAGTTAATATAGTATATGCACTAAAGTCAGAAAAAAGACACTAATATGCAATATAAAAGAATAAATATGTGCTATTAAATCTAAAATTTTCAAAATATGCATTATGCATGAATTAACTTTCAAAAAAAGGCCAAAACATGCAAACATGCACGGAGAAAGTACGATTATTTGGAATCGATAAGTCACAAAACGAATATTTGCTAAGTTTGAGAAGTGTAACAAGCTTATATACTGGGTGTTCATTTCAAAGTGTGTCATGACGTCACTGTTGATGAGTCAGCGATTTGAAGCGAGTTTCAGCTTTTGTGTCAGAGAAGTTGCCAATTAATCAAGGCGTTCAATCTGAACTTGAGAACGTGTACGGTATAACTTGAACGTCGTAGCAACAGATGGCGGTCTGTACGGTCTGTGTGCTACCATAACCTCTTTCGAACTGTGTTTTGCGCGGTCAAGTCGTACGCAGGGTATTTGTTATCATCGGTTGCGTACAGGCAACATTCCACAATACAAATCAAATGCTCTGTGTCCATGTTGACCGTCGAAGTTAATGTCAACAAACACGTAAGTAATCGTCTTAACCCTCTCCCCATATCCCGACAGTAAGAAAAAACTCACCTCAGTACATGTTTCGAAACAGTTCATATTCCTACCACTACCGGCGTTACCGTACGTATCGGTAAGTACTCTTCTGAATGAACGCCGTACTTGCTAGGCAACTTCTCTGGCAGATAAGTAATACACCTCTGCGGAAGTGTAGGAAGATTGAATTCTCTAGGCTCATTGACTAGCCACGTGACGGCATACAGCGAGCCATGACACGCTTTGAACTGAACACCCAGTAGAAACATGCATTTGCATGTAAATCCGAACTCTACTAGTAACAAATAATAATACAATAATAATTATACTAATAATTTTTATTTGAAATATAACAATAGTACACTTTTGGTTGGCAATCCCGATGAAGTAAAAGCTTGTGGCCGGGAGTGGAGTATTACTACAGTCTAGTATATACAGTCACGAAGCTCAATACGTAGGGAATATGCATCCATAGACAGTTCCTAACCACTAGGATCGCTGCTATCGCCTCATCACAGACAATGCGAAATAGTACCGGCACAGTCTATTGTTCCTAGTACTCTCACAACTCAAGCTTCGTGACTGTATATACTAGACTGTGGCATACTTACTTACTGGATTTTAAGGAACCCGGAGGTTCATTGCCGCCCTCACATAAGCCCACCATTGGTCCCTATCCTGAGCAAGATTAATCCAGTCTCTACCGTCATATCCCACCTCCCTCAAATCCATTTTAATATTATCTTCCCATCTACGTCTCGGCCTCCCTAAAGGTCTTTTTCCTTCCGGCCTTCCAACTAACACTCTATATGCATTTCTGGATTCGCCTATACGTGCTACATGTCTTGCCCACCTCAAACGTCTGGATTTAATGTCCCTAATTATGTCAGGTGAAGAATACAATGCGTGCAGCTCTGCGTTGTGTAACTTCTCCATTCTCCTGTGACTTCATCCCTCTTAGCCCCAAATATTTTCCTAACAACCTTATTCTCAAACACTCTTAACCTATATTCCTCTCTCAAAGTGAAAGTCCAAGTTTCACAGCCATACAGAACAACCGGTAATATAACTGTTTTATAAATTCTAACTTTCAAATTTTTTGACAGCAGACTAGATGACAAAAGCTTCTCAATCGAATAGTAATAGGTATTTCCCATATTTATTCTGCGTTTAATTTCCTCCCGTGTCTCATTTATATTTGTTACTGTTGCTCCAAGATATTTGAATTTTTCCACCTCGTCGAAGGATAAATCTCCAATTCTTATATTTCCATTTCGTACAATATTCTGGTCACGAGACATAATCATGTACTTAGTCTTTTCGAGATTTACTTCTAGCCCTATCGCTTTACTTGCTTCAAGTAGAATTTCCGCGTTTTCCCTAATCGTTTGTGAATTTTCTCCTAACATATTCACGTCATCCGCATAGACAAGAAGCTGATGTAACCTGTTCAATTCCAAACCTTCTGTGTTATCCTGAACTTTCCTAATGGCATATTCTAGAGCGAAGTTAAAAAGTAAAGGTGATAGTGCATCTCCCTGCTTTAGCCCGCAGTGAATTGGTATTGACTGTGGTATTAGGGCCTACATTGAATAATTAAAAAGTAATATTACAAGTTTAAGCCTAGACTAAAATAATTATTTAATTGTTTAATTTAAGTAATCAAATGTAAGTAAGCAAAAAATAAAGTGGAAAATACAAAAATAATAATGCAAGAAATACAATGAAATTATGCCAAATACACAGAAGAGTATGTTAACTAGAAAGTATAAGGGGCGATGGCCACTTTAAACAATAATAAAGTAAAATGAAAAAGTATTAAATAATACAATTGTAAAATAAATACAAAATATAATGCAATAATATAGTGGAATAATATATTACATACATAAATGATATTTTATTTCTATTTAATTTATTGAATTTTGAAAGATTTTTTCTCCGTTCTACCGATTCTTCACCATATGGAAACGCAGAAATACTGCACAGAAACTCAATATGTATATCATAGTAATATTAATTTCTTTGCTTATAAAACCTGTGGCTCATAATTTCGGAATCAAACTCGAGTCGACTTGATTAAAAATTACACACACAGCGGAAAACAATTTTTAAGCTGAGAAATTAAGTAACAAATTATTTGAAACAGTTTTTTATAAGAAACAAAACTGGCTCATTATTCGTTTAGAGAGAAAGAAAACAGAAAGACAGGCTCACTATCGTGGCGTTAAAATTGAGGTGTGCTTGGATTACAAAATGTCTGTTTCCTTGTTTAACTTAGACTACAACACGTAGCTGCATACCTTTCCACACAAACAAAGTTACGCTGAGAACCAGACTTCATTAAGCTGATAAAGTTCATTTGCATTTATTCCGCCATGAAACACGACACGGAGAACTATTTTTATTCCACAATGTCTGCTGAGTGACGGGAGACATTCGACGTTTAATTATGAAATGTTCCAACCATTCATTACCTCACAGTTACGTGATATTCAACTGTTTTAATGACGTAGTGAAAGAGCAACAAAGATGAAGATGTTCTTTTGTTCTAAAACGAAACAAAAAAGAGGTTGCTACTACCTTCATTGTATTAGTAACAAAACGAAAATGCTGAACATGCAAACCACGTCACTGCAGCGCAGAAGGGGCATGGAGGTGAAGCTATTGTGTAAGTCCAATACGAATTTGTAAAGTCTATTTCACTTACGTGACGTCATCCTACTTTGTATCAATGGAACGTAAATAAATTTTGAATTTCAAGAAATGACAGCTGTATAACGTTGGGACTTTACTGTTTATTATTTTTTTATCGTTTTCGTTTTATCATCTCGACGAGCATTTGTTTTCTCAGTGTCGCCAACTCTATTTATTCTATTGCCCCCTCAATCTGCAAAGTTGTAGAACATTCCAGTCTGTATGCAGGATTTATTACAAATTAAACTTACTTACTTACTTACTGGCTTTTAAGGAACCCGGAGGTTCATTGCCGCCCTCACATAAGCCCGCCATTGGTCCCTATCCTGAGCAAGATTAATCCAGTCTCTATCATCATATCTCACCTCCCTCAAATCCATTTTAATATTATCTTCCCATCTACGTCTCGGCCTCCCTAAAGGCCTTTTTCCCTCCGGCCTCCCAACTAACACTCTATATGCATTTCTGGATTCGCCCATACGTGCTACATGCCCTGCCCATCTCAAACGTCTGGATTTAATGTTTCTAATTATGTCAGGTGAAGAATACAATGCGTGCAGTTCTGTGTTGTGTAACTTTCTCCATTCTCCTGTAACTTCATCCCTCTTAGCCCCAAATATTTTCCTAAGCACCTTATTCTCAAACACACTTAACCTATGTTCCTCTCTCAAAGTGAGAGTCCAAGTTTCACAACCATAAAGAACAACCGGTAATATAACTGTTTTATAAATTCTAACTTTCAGATTTTTTGACAGCAGACTGGATGATAAACGTTTCTCAACCGAATAATAACAGGCATTTCCCATATTTATTCTGTGTTTAATTTCCTCCCGAGTATCATTTATATTTGTTACTGTTGCTCCCAGATATTTGAATTTCTCCACCTCTTCAAAAGATAAATTTCCAATTTTTATGTATTTCCATTTCGTACAATATTCTGGTCACGAGACATAATCATATACTTCGTCTTTTCGGGATTTACTTGCAAACCTATCTCTTTACTTGCTTCCAGTAAAATTTAAATTAAATGTTGCAATAATTTATTGATATATTTGACTGAAAATTAGACTTTGTTATTTTCTTGAAAATATTGAGCTCTACATCAATTTCCTTTCAAGACTGAGTAAAAGAAAGAACGGCCCAACAGACAGTTTCCCAGAAAACAATAGAAGCTACGCCTGATGCACCACAACGCTTCAAGCAAACAGCGGCAGAGAATAAAAACAGACATTTTACGCTCTGTAGACTTTTATAAATTACGTGAGTGTTTTATTTAGGCTATTACAGAGACAATGGATAACGAAGTGCCAGTGATGGCAAGTCGATGAAAATTCCTTTTTGGGGGGGGGGGATATTTAGTTACTGTTTTTATATAGAAAGTAAGCATGAATATAAAGATAATTTCTTAGATGAAGATAAAGTTGAAAATTTGGGAGAAGGAACAGTTGAAATTGATATCCGTCTAGCAGAACTAATGATTAAATCTTCGGAAAAAAAAAATATTGTAGTTATTAGGGAGAAATACCAGCACAATTATTTATCCATCGTACAAATAAACTAGACCTATATGAATTAATGAGAGATTTATTTGAAAATAGTATATAAGCAGTGGCGGCTCGTGGGTATTGAATTAAGGGGGGCTGCATACAAAAATAAACCAAGCAACTTACTTTATTTAAAGATTAGTTCCATGCGCCTTATCTTGTAACTTGTGTTTAAATGAGACAGGCTCATGTTAGTAGATTTACTGGCATTTAAAAGAACCCTGCGGACAAAATTCCGGCACACCGGCGACGCTGATATAATCCCTGCAGTTGCGAGTGTCGTTAAATAAACCATAATTTAATTTTTATATGCAGATTTGAACCTTAGAAATATCTAACTGGCGATGTTGTAGTTGGTTGTATAATATATAAATGAAAAAAAAAAAACTGAGCCAGAAATTGAATTTAGGATATTCGAGAGTATGCACCAGGGCGCTTGCCTCATTTATTGTGATGTTAGATGTTTCAGATTCCATTATGGTTTGAAAACATTCTAGCAATGGCTCCTTCTTCTCATGAACAACATTTACTGTTCTTATTTTAAATCCATCTTGTTGCCCCAGCTGATCGAATTGTCTTTGAAACACATTAATCTAATACAGACTGTGTGGAGATCGAGAGAAGAAAGCAGGGATACTGGATAAATTATCAAAAAATAAGCGACTCTTTGTATTTTGTTTAGCGGCTCTTTCACATTTCTCCTGAATTGTTAAGGTACTGAACTGAATAGACTGTAAATATTGTACAGAATTGAACATTGTTGCACTTGTTATACTCACAACATTAAAGAAAATGTAGCCTCTTTAAAACTGCGCGCTACTGACAAACTGCTGCAAATTTTGCAGCGCCTGGAAACTCTGGATTCACGGCAAGGGGCAGTAGGGGGAGGAGGGGTAAAACTAACGCGCAAAGCATCCGAGATGAGACTGGCAGCTCCAGGGGAGGAAGTGGCTTCACCCTATAGTCCTTGTCTCTGGTTTCGCTCTGGCAGCACCAGGGGAGGAAGTGACTTCACTAACGATTGCGTGCATGTCATTGAGAGCGATTTTTTTAATTCGAGCCGCTAAATACAGTGTAATAAATGTATTTCACACCATAAAACGAGACAAGAGCCACAAATGTCTGGGGGTGCTGCAGCTCCGCAGCCCCTCTTCGAAAGCCGCCCCTGTATATAAGTTAGTGATACAATGGTGGTAAATGCATTACAAGAGAATCTATGAAAAGTTAGGAAAGATGAGACGAAGTCGAGTAAATTCCGATATTCTATTACAAACATGTATATTACATACTTTTATACACGTCATTATTTTTATAACTGTAAATACTCTACAATTTTTAAGCATTTTTTTTTTCATTGACAATATAGAGTAATAGTAATTTTATCCACGAGCGGAAAGTTTGGAGTATGATAATTACCACGAGCGCATAAAATCTGTTTACTCTCAAGTGTTATACAATTTTTATACAATATTGGTATCTAAATTTTATTTCATTACTGTTACTTAAATTTCATTACTAGTAATCTAAATTTCGTTATTGTCATCTAAATTTCGTTACTGGCATCTAAATTTCGTTTCTGGCATCTAAATTTTGCTACTGCCATCTAAATTTCGTTACTGGCATCTAAATTTCGTTTCTGGCATCTAAATTTCGCTACTGTCTTCTAAATTTCGTTACTCGTATCTAAATTTCGTTACTATATCTATATTTCGTTACTGGTATCTAAATTTTATTACTGTTATCTAAATGTCATTACTGTTATCCAAATTTGATTAGCGGTATCTAAGTTTCTTTACTAGTATCTAAATTTCGTTATTGGTATCTAAATTTCATTACTGTTATCTAAATTTCATTACTGTTATCTAAATTTCATTACTGTTATCTAAATTTCATTAGCAGTATCTAAATTTCTTTAATCTAAATTTCATTAGGCCTACTGGTAAGTTATCTACATTTTAATTAGTCTACTGTTATCTAAATTTCATTACTGTTATCTAAATTTCATTACTGTTATCTAAATTTCTTTACTAGTATCTAAATTTCTTTAATCTAAATTTCATTAGGCCTACTGGTAAGTTATCTACATTTTAATTAGTCTACTGTTATCTAAATTTCATTACTGTTATCTAAATTTCATTAGCAGTATCTAAATTTCTTTAATCTAAATTTCATTAGGCCTACTGGTAAGTTATCTACATTTTAATTAGTCTACTGTTATCTAAATTTCATTACTGTTATCTAAATTTCATTAGCGGTATCTAAATTTCTTTACTAGTATCTAAATTTCATTACTGGTATTTAAATATTATTAGGCCTACTGGTAAGTTATCTACATTTAATTAGTCTACTGTTATCTAAATTTCATTACCGGTATCTAAATTTTATTAGTACTATCTAAATTTCATTACTATTATCTAAATTTCATTACCAGCATCTACATTTAATTACCGGTATCTAAATTTAATTACAGGCATCTAAATTCCATTCCCGCCATCTAAATTTCATTACTGATATCTAAATTTCATTACTGATATCTAAATTTCATTACTGGTATCTAAATTTCATTACCGGTATCTAAATTTCATTACCGTTATCTAAATTTTCATTACCGTTATTTAAATTTTCATTACCGTTATCTAAACTTCTCTACTGGTATCTAAATTCTATTACCGGTATCTAAATTTCATTACTAGTATCTAAAGTTAATTTTAAATTGTAGGTCTTTTCTTAGTAATGTGTTGTTTGTGAAGAAGTTATAAATGAACGAATGTGTGGATTTTATTGTTGCTAATGTGTTGGTTGTCTGGAGAGAGTGATTTAAAAAAATTAATTTACAGTCTTGAATTAAATTAATTTGTGTGAATAAAGCCATTGTCTAAATTGCTATACCTGGTAAGGTTTATCTTGTCTCAGTAGCAATAAAACCAAGTCCCTTCAAATGAGGGTGGAGATTATAGGAGGGTTGTAAATTTTCTGGATTCCTTTCAAAATCTTGTTATTGTACAGGCTGCCGGAACTCAGTTTCTTGAAAGACAAGCTCGGTGACGGAACTACACAGTACGAAGAGAGATATTTTGTTATTTTATTTTGTGCTACAGAATGTATCAACTAGTCCCTTCCGCCACTGGATGGATGGACGGCACCGCTCCACTCCCCCATCCCCATAACAACACAGACAAGTAAGACATATCTCCTTTCTCTCTCTTTTCACAATGAGACAAGATACATCACACAGCCTTTAAGGATGGTGAAAGAAAGATCAGTTTATATATCAGTTATGGACAAATTTATTTTTCAAGGGCTTTGCATATTGCTTCCTTAGGTAACTAAGAAATCCCAAGAATAGAGTTTGTTGATGCTTCTCCATTTTAGTCAATGTAACTGTTATGCATTCAAGGGAAGAATTATTTTGGTAAAAAGATGCGTAAAAGCGATGATTATGACATGTACGTGGACATAAATACTGAAGAGTTATTGAAAACAGGAAAGAGGTGAAGAAGAGTTCGAGGAATTGTCATGAGATTGACTGTCATTTCACTTATGCTATAGAGAACCTCGTAATGTTCTGTGTTGTGTTTTTGTTTCCATGTTGGGAACAATACAAGTATTTAAAAAATGGTAAAAAGATGCGTAAAAGCGATGATTCTGACATGTACGTGGACATAAATAATGAAGAGTTATTGAAAACAGGAAAGAGGTGAAGAAGAGTTCGAGGAATTGTCATGAGATTGACTGTCATTTCACTTATGCTATAGAGAACCTCGTAATGTTCTGTGTTGTGTTTTTGTTTCCATGTTGGGAACAATACAAGTATTTAAAAAATGGTAAAAAGATGCGTAAAAGCGATGATTCTGACATGTACGTGGACATTAATAATGAAGAGTTATTGAAAACAGGAAAGAGGTGAAGAAGAGTTCGAGGAATTGTCATGAGATTGACTGTCATTTCACTTATGCTATAGAGAACCTCGTAATGTTCTGTGTTGTGTTTTTGTTTCCATGTTGGGAACAATACAAGTATTTAAAAAATGGAACATAATGACTTTATAAATATGCCGTCACCGCCAAGACAGACCAGCCTATTATGTATCAGAGTAATTAACCAACCGGCTCCGTGGCAACGAGTGTCTATTCAACAGTCAATTGTCATATAATTGTTGAAGAAATTTCTTGTCCCTACGATCTCCAAAAACCATCACTGCCACACAGAATGCCGGCAATGGACTCGCTCTTACCCCCGGGCTGCCCGATAGTCCATGTAGGCACAACCTGTTTGACCAAGGCAAGGGGGGGGGGAAGGACATAAGAATTTCCAGCTCCTGGCTGAAAGTCACTGTCTGGAACAAAATGCATTAACCGGTGAGAGGAACCATAACCATTCTAACTACGTGCATCTCCATTATCCGGGCCGGCACTCGTTAGGAAGAGCAGCGGGAAAAAATTAGGATCACGTATAACGAATATTGTTTGCAGTCGTCCGACTGCTAGGGGGAGAAAGTTTACGACAATGAAACTGGAATCATGCGGAGAACGTCTGTTCAAGAATCTTCTTCTATCTTTATCTTCATCTTTATCTTTATCTTCATCATCATCATCATCATGAAATAGTACATTATGCAACGAGCCTATAATGGTAGTAATTAAGACGGGAGTATGTTTATGAAACGAGCGCAAGCGAGTTTCATAATTTTCATACGAGCATCTTAATTACCATTATAGGCAAGTTTCATACGACTTTTTATGCTCGACCATATTTCTAACTTGAAATTATTCATAAGTATTCACGTTATTCTTATCTGACTGGGGAGCGGAATTGACCTTGTGCAATATCTCGTAAATTGTGAGATATGCGCAGACGCGAAAGTATTGATTTTTTCTGAGAAACAACTCTACTTCTTTGTACACTTATCAATTACTACAGTGTTAATTGCCTATGCTATGTTCTTCATGGTGTTATTTTCATGCTACATGTAATAATTTTTAATGGCATATGTTCTAACTGCCTACCATACCAGTTTTTAAACTTTTAACGATTGTTTTAACCTGAATATTTTTAAGTGTTCATCATGTGTTACAGTGTTCTTTTCTGAAGATGCCATGATTATGGCGAAAACGTTTGTCAAAAACTTTTATATACCATTTCATGTAATATTGTAATGGTTCAACGTGTGTATTATTGATAAGTAATTTGACTGCAATAAATCTATACATATTTGACACTTATACTTATCGGACCCAACATGCCTTTAAAAAATAAATACCGGCAACTGAATATACAGAGTGATTTATATAGAACTGACACATTTCTTTCTTTAATTATTCCGTTGGAAATTCATTCAATGACCCAATTTTAGCACCAAATTAAGCAGAATGTTCTGGAGTTTCGATTCCTTGTCACTAGATGCGCAGATGTTTATGTTTTATTCCTATTGTTGGCAGCTGTTTTCGACATTTTGTGTCAACCTGAAAATGCAGTACACATTAAATCAACGACTCTTCCTTGTGAAGCAATACTGGATTACGAATTCAATTACAGCTACTCAAAGGCATACCAGAGAGAATTTGGTGTTCGCAATCCTCCCAAAAGAAACACAATACTGGGACTGGTAAACAATTGGAAACAACTGGATCTCTGGTGAGTGAAGAGGGCAAGCATCATTCATCTAGGCTTCCCACGGTTGTTGTTGACGTAAGAGAACGACTGGAGCAGTCACCCAAAAAATCATTAAGACGTTTGTCGCAGGAGACAGGGTGCACCTACTCAATGTGTCAGAGAGCCTAAAGCCATATAGGGTTACGGTTGTTCATCAGCTACAGGAACCAGATAAGGATAAAAGATTGAATTATTGTCGTTGGTTTCAGACGTTCACTGTGCAAAATCCTGCCATATTGTCCATCACATGGTTCACAGATGAAGCATGGTTCTATTTATCCGGTTATGTGACGACCGAATAATTTCCAGGAACCTGTGGCCACAGAGATCTCCGGATTTGACAACGCCGGACTTCTTTCTATGGGGTTACTTAAAAGACAGGGTTTACGCCAAACGTCCCCATACATTGGACGATCTGAAGCACAACATCACACAGGAGATTCAAGCTAACAAAACGAGTGGCCAGTAACATGGAACGACGTGTTGAGTTGTGCCTTATGCAGGATGGAGGACATTTTCAACATTTGCTATAGAGGTAAATAATCTCCCAAAATTCCTCTACATTTTAGGTATAATAAGTTGTCGCTAGCACAATTCGTTTTGAAACAATTAATGAAAGAAATGTGTCAGTTCTATATAAATCACTCTGTATAATGTTACAAAAGTTCAAATCATTAACATAACCTATAAATGCCTGCTGCCTTCGTAGCAGTACGCCACCACATCTCAAACAACAATGCGACACGATTACAATACAATACAATGGTTCACATTAATGGCTTTTATTTTAAAACACTGTCAAACCGATTAATGCTTGCTTTTAAATAATATCATAATCAAATTCGACAGTGGAAATATATGTCATATCAAACTCGGGCAAGATGAATGATAATTTCGAAAAAGCAGGCACGCTGGCAAGCAGAAAATAACATCGTGCCTCGTTATGCGTGTTGCATATCTGATAGCGCAGAAGGGTGACTTATGGAAATACTACTGTTATCACATAGAATGAAGGCAGCATATATTTTTTTTTGTACTAGATGGATTACAAGTGCCTTGCGTGCCGAATTTGGAAAGTTTTCACACTACTGAAACGACCAACGTCAGCGTCAAAATAAAAATTACATTAGACTGCTAGAAGTGCCATGATCACGAATATGTATCAAGGAATAGACGTTATGCCGCTTTCACTCGCGAATAAGTCACTCCATATTTAAGTAGACGTCCCAGTTTTCTACTCTCCTTGACAGCTAAGTGATGCGCAGCTCAGTGCTAGGGAGCGGATTTACCACTCTTCGAAGCAGGGTTCGATTCCCTGCGCTGACCGGAGTGATACTTGGAGACTAGGGGTGCTATTCATAGACATTTCGCTAGCCCGGGCTACGAGCGTGCTAAACAGGATTCATATCATATCATATCGCTGACACTGGTTTATGAATACGAAAAACGTTAGTTCGCTGATCATCCACCGAAAGCCCGCGCTAAGAATGTCTATGAATACGGCCCTAGATAACGGGAGCGGTAAACTGCACACACATTTCAGGTATATTGACCTAAAAGAAGGTAATTTACACACACCGATTTTGGATATGTAATCTGCACACGCACACAACCCAGGTAATAAAAACAGGATGCAGAAATTGCACACAGAGCTATAATTGCATGTATTTCCTTTGAACATTATCCTATTACAATATTAAAATATTAACCAATAATTTATATTAGTAGGTGTATTTTTTTCACTACTAGTTACGTGTAGGCTCTCTTTTCCAATAGTTGGTCTAAAAATATCCTCCCGTCCTACTTTAGCGTTGAAATCCCCCAATAAAATTTTCATGTGATATCTAGGTAACTGATCAAAAGTATGTTCCAATTCCTCATAGAAGCTTTCTCTTCTGTAGGGGCGTGAGCATTTATAACTATGATGTCGCACCATCTACCCTTAAGTACTAAATATGATAACCTCTCACTGATAAATTCGACCTTTTTACTGCTGATTTTATTCTTTTATGAACAAAGAATCCTTTTACTTCATCCCGCTTAGCCCCAAATATTTTCCTAAGCACCTTATTCTCAAACACCCTTAACATATGTTCCTCTCTCAGAGTGAGAGTCCAAGTTTCACAACCATACAGAACAACCGGGTTGAAGTTACAGGAGAATGGAGAAAGTTACACAACACAGAACTGCACGCATTGTATTCTTCACCTGACATAATTAGGAACATTAAATCCAGACGTTTGAGATGGGCAGGGCATTTAGCACGTATGGGCGAATCCAGAAATGCATATAGTGTGTTAGTTGGGAGACCGGAGGGAAAAAGACCTTTGGGGAGGCCGAGACGTAGATGGGAGGATAATATTAAAATGGATTTGAGGGAGGTGGGATATGGTGATAGAGACTGGATTAATCTTGCACAGGATAGGGACCGATGGCAGGCTTATGTGAGGGCGGCAATGAACCTTCGGATTCCTTAAAAGCCATTTGTAAGTAAGTAAGTAAGTATACTTCGCACGAAAACATGACGACCTTCCCTCATCCCCTTCACCAGTTAACTGCAGGCACGCGCAAGGGATAAGCCCTTAGCCGAGTTGCCAATTCTTGAAGTCATTGTGATTTGCGAACGTTTTTCAAACTGCGATTTTCAGAAAGACAATATTATCTTTGTAAATATACCTTAATTTATAATTACTAAAACAAAATTGGTATAAAATTGAACAAACTTATTTTAAAAACACTTTATATTTATATTTTCACTAACGTGTTTTGCCTAAATAAACAAAAATATGCAGACTTCTATAATAAGTGTTAAATTCTCATGTTATTGAAGTTCCAGAATTTTATACTTAATTAAGAATGTTGCGCTGGTAAAATTTTCTGAAACTGTGATCATTGAATAGTTATAGAATTTATAGTACAAAAGAGTAAAGTTAGATTTTATCAGCTTCGCCTTGGGTGATAATTTCCACGAAAGCATAAAATCTGTTTACTCTAGTATGCTATACAATATTTTATTCATTACTGGTATGTAAATTTAATTTTAAATTGTAGGGCTTTTCTTTGTACTGTGTTGTTGGCGAAGAAGTTCATATATATTCATTTTACTATTGCTAATATGTTGGTTGTCATGTAGAGTGATTTAAAAATATTTAATTCACTGCTGTAAGTTAGAAAACTTTTAAGCAGTGCTGTGAATAATATCATTATTTAGGTTGCTAAGGACGGTGTTGCTGTTGGCGATATCTCTTTCGCGTACTGTTCACATACTGTTCGGCGAAGTAAATCACGTATAAAATCGTCTATCTTACCGAATTATGTTTTAATTTGTTTATTTTCTCTTTAGTCGGTGAACCGTAATTCTTAATTTCTATGCCCATATATCCAACTCCGCCGGTTGCGTCCGATGTTACGTGATTAAGATTTATACTTATTAAACTGCCTGAACTTTCGATTACTTTATGGATAGAATTTCTAACGTTAGACAAATTTTAACACTTTGTTTTCTTAGCTACGCTCCTCTGCAAATAAGATATTCTGTTTTCTTCGACGGTGTTATTTGTTGTTGTTGTCGTGATGGTCCTGGATCTTCAGGTGTATCAGGAGGCCTGGCTGCGGATCATCTGCTCCAACACTCATTAATCATGGCCGGAATAAATGAGACATATTGAAGCGCACAACAGTATAAAACAACACGTCGACAAAGACACTGAGGATGGGTGAAACCCAACAGGTAGAGGCAATGACTACTAGATTTGGCAATGCTGGGATCTATTGTATTTCTGCCACGCGGCTAGGGGTTGAGTAGAGGCTGGGGGTTTATGAGAGATTACCAATTCCAAGAAGAGAGGCCGTCATGTTTCCGAGCCAAGTATAGGTGTATTTTGCTCGCTTAATGAATTCCAATCGAGATATATGCCTCTCATTATCTTTTATATTTCTCTCCGTAGTTTCTTTCCACCTTAACGAGCCCTCATTTTTAACTTTTGCTGCATTAGATATCCTCTGAATTTTCACGTATGTGTCTATTTGAAATTCAGTTAATCTATTTGTAAAAGTATAACTATCAGGATGAGGAGAGTAAAAAGTCTTGTTGAATCTACTATGAAAAGGCTAACAGATATTAGTTGTACGCTGCAAGCTTGCTGTTTTAGCTACCCAGATTGAAGTAGGAAATGTAGCGTCATCGTCTACATAGGTGTCTACTAAATATTCACAAAAATTATCTAATTTTTATCTTGTGGCTTAATGGCCACTAAATCAGATACAAAACAGTCGCCAACCTCATGTGGGTCTAAAAATAGTAGACCGAATACAAATTTTAACCATCTGCCGATTTCAGAATCACTTTTATATTCCTTTATCAAACCATATTTATTAATCTGACGTAGCCAGGATTGACTTAGTGGAATCTATACATCCAATGACATTGGCCTCACTTCATACATCTAACTCACACAGTACGTCACTCCTTCCATTACAATTGGTTGACAATGAGTTCGATTTGTATGTAATGTATTGAAAACATAACCCGAGTCATGCTGTGTGTGTAGTTTACATACGACCCCTACCACCTAGGTTTTGTTGTGTGTGTAGATTACATACCACAAGTGTATAGCAAAGGTATGGAAAAAAATATACCTGAAAAGTGTGTGTAGTTTATCTCCGCCCCTAGATAAACTCAGTCCCGAATACTACTTGTTTACTTAGGCCCAATTGTATAAAACTCCCTGACTAAAGATCAACTTTGATCGAAGATCGAAAAGTGAACCGAGTTCAGACACTTCTTCTATTGTATAAAACTTTTCTGCGATCAAATTACCTTGGTTCAAATGCAATCTAAGTTCACGTGAAAAGGATTTGGCAACATCGCATAAACAGGTGAAATACGTGATGCGCGGACAAGTTTGTTCAGTGTTGCCAATCTAGCGACTTTAACTCTTTTGCAACAACAATTTCTTTTAATTTTTATATTGCTTAAATAGGGATTTAGTGACCTTTTTAGCACCCCATAGTGACAAAATTTAATCTTTATTTGTTGATAATGAGAAATCTAGCGACTTTACAACTACTTTTTGGCGACTTTCCGTACACTCTGTTGGAGACACTGGTTTTTTGTGCAATGTAAATAATGGCGGACAATAAGAAGAAGGTTGACTGTTCTCCGAGTTGTTATCATGTTATGGTGTTTGATACTGCTAAACATAATAAAGCTTTATAAAACGACAATTTTCGTTTAGTAATACAGTTAACTGAAAATTTATGAATGTACCTATCATATCCATTAATAATTAATGGTTGTTATAAACGTAATATAATTATAGGTTATGTTATTTGATACTGCTGAACACGATAGAGCCTTATAAAATATAAGATTGTGTATTAAGACAAGAAATTGAAAGAAATATATATAAATGTACCTATCATATCTATTAATATTAATAATAATGGATATTTTATTTGCACAATCTGTCACTCGTATATTTCAAACAGAAAAGAAATAACTGAACTTGGATCATCTAACTTAATCGGAGAAATTTCTTCAGTCAAAGTTGACTTTAGTTTGAGACAAATTAATCTCAGATTAGACTTTATACAACACAAAATTCCAAGTTCAGCTGAAACAAGGATCAATTTAACCTCTGATCTAAGATTAAATGGTTTATACAATCGGGCCTTAATCTCGTGTAGGTAAACTGAGTTCCTAGGATAATAACTAGACATAGGATTTTAGGACAAATGCCTTTTTTGCTCCCCTACGATAGCCATTTTCAATCGGTGTGCCGCGAAAAAATGAAAAGGTTGTCGTAGCATAAATTGGAAAAATAAAAGCCTAAAGAATAGTAAAAAAAAAAGTGAGTCCACAAGAGTCAACATTCAGCGAACGCGCACAAGTCAAAATTCAGTCAACACAGTGTAGGTGTGCGAGCAGCAGGGACGAGAATGGCAGACAAGCAGCCAGGGTTGCCAGATCAGTAAGGTTAGAATATCGTATCAGCCTTAAAAAATATCGTACAGACCCAGAAACAAAATTTGAGCCACCTGAATGTTCAAATTTCCAGTTTTAACATACTGCGCATGCTCAGCATTTACTGAGACTGCGCAGTATGTTATAACTGGAACTTGGAAAAATCAGGTGGCCAGGGTCTGTACATTAAATACCTCGGCATAACATGTCATAACATTGTGTCTTTTAATATTTTTTCTAAATAATAAAATAAGAAAACATTCATAATATCATAATTATTAGTGCTGTCGATCGATCAAAATATTTAATCGATTAACTATTTGAATTTAATCGATTAATCGAGTTTTGATCGAGTTGAAAAAATGTTTTAATATACTGTAATACACAATACATTATTGTTAAATTTAATTTGTGTTCGGTGAAAAGCATAAGTATTAAATGTTGTATAAATGTATATAGTATATCGTTATATTACAAAACTATTTTAATTACTTACTAACATATTTATTATGAGGCTTATAATTTATTGTGTCAATTTCTCTGGGAATTTTTGAGACAAACATAAATACCGTAACAAAAAGTATGAAGACTCACCTAGTTAATACTGCTTCATCTATGATTTTAAACATGTGAGTGCATTCACATGCTCCGAATTAAGTGCCGCTCTCTCTACGTTCAGCAACAATGTCTCCTGAATCACTAAACACGTTACAACTTTTTTTTTGTCAAGCACTTCTCCATGATCGTTCAATTTAAATCCAAACGCTTCACCGAGTTTACATCTCAAATTCTCATATGACATAATGGAGTTTACACTTTTCACAGACCACAGAAAACTGATTTTTTTCGTTATCAAACTAAACACACAACCTTCATATACAAACTCAGTAGAGGAACTGCAAGCACCTGCAAAAGTACATCGGTCGAAACAGAAGACTGGCCCCTATTGTAATCGAATTACCAGATTTTAGAAAAAGAAGATAGTTACGCTCTCACTTGCACACGGTGTATAGACATGGCTATTTTATAAGGAATGAGGGGGATGAATCCCAGATAAGTATGTATTTCATATGCTAGGAAGATGAACTGACAACTAGGTGGAAGTTTTCTTGGAAAACCATAAAACTTAATAAGGGTTTCGCATTGTGTTTCAACTTTCAATAGAGGTAGACTAGGTCACTGTCCTCATATCTCCATCTCTTTCTGAAGTGTTTGTGCATAGATTTTCCCTACGCTACCTGGTTTACAGTTAGAGAATAACAGTACTATTGTGCTTTTAAGTAAGCAATTTCCGAGAGAGAAATTTGTCGGAATTTTCAGTATGAGTTTGTATTAACAAAATAATAATTAATATCAACTACAACCGATTAATTTTAATCGACTCGATTATTCGATTAAATATTTTTGATCGATTAATCTTATAACAGAAATTGATTTATTAATGGATTAAATCCCACAACACTAATAATTATCACACTAATATTGCATTATAATAATTTTCTGCCACAAAATTTTACGTTTGTATCATAAACTTAAAATAAAAATACAAAAAAGTAAGTCTGGTCTATTTATGAATGTGTATTTTTTTCCGTGCCACCTTCCCTATGCTCCCTTTCATCATTTATCACACTGTCATTCCCCCCCCATGTTGACTCAAATATAATGCATATAACAATGAAAATACTTTATTTTACATATTAACATTAATGTAAATTTATCTGATTTATTTGTATTTTAGTGTCCTCATTCCCTTCTAAAACCCTCAAAATTTCCCCGAATTATGAATCTCTGGTTTAGATTATATGAATGTGCCGCGAGATTTTATATGAATTTCCATCTTTAGTGTATAACATGTTCAGGAAGGTTGGGAAACGCTGCTCTAGGAAAAAGGAAAACATATTTAGAGATCTTTACGTTTCATGAAAATTGGAAGCTATTCTTAGAGTTAAAACGTGTCCTAAAATGCCCTAAAATTATTGTTAGAACCTAATTGTTCGATATTTCCCCTAAAAATGCCTAAATAAATCTAAAGTTTCATCGGTTTATTTTTATACTAGCTGTACCCGTGCGCTCCGCTGCACTTGTTAGAAATAAATATAAAGTAATTACATAATTAAAATAGGACATCTGGTCCAGGGAACATTCGTGTTTGATAGAAGGATAAATCGTTTAATATGTCACTTAATTTAAATTGTATTTAAATAATTAAAATGCGATCATTTTGGTCCAGAAACCACTCATTTAGTGCAATGGCAATTCCTTTAACATATTTCTTAATTGTTATTTCATGCAAATAATTAAAATATGATAATTTGGTTCAGAGAACATCCGTTTTTGGTGCAATTTGGTCCCATCAAAATTTTGCTTGGAATAAAACGTATCGGAAATCATTTTTAAAGAAACTTTTGTTATACAACATTTTTCACAAAAATCTATATTAATAATAAAACTGTAGCCGAAATTTTTCTGGTAATTTTCGATTTTACAAAAATAATTGGTCCTAACATATATAATTAACCACCCTGAAACCGAAAATCGCATTGTTGACATTTTTTTGTATGTCTGTCTGTATATTTGTTACCTTTTCACGCGATAATGGCTGAACCGATTTATATGAAAATTGGAATATAAATTAAGTTCGTTGTAACTTAGATTTTAGGCTATATGGCATTCAAAATACTTTATTTAAAAGGGCCTGAATTAAATAAATCGAAATATCTAGCTTATTATTGATTTTTGTGACAAATTTTACATAACAAAAGTTTCTTTAAACATGATTTCCGATAAGTTTTATTCTTTACAAAATTTTGATAGGACTGATATTTAATGAGATAAATGAGTTTTAAAATTAAAATAACGCCATCTAAGACGGTGCAATGAATTCGTCTATAAGGGGCCTTGGACAACAACAATCGAGACAGGGGCCTTGGACATCAACAATCGAAAGCTATTAAACATAGCCTACAGAGAATGTTTCTGTGTTTTATGAAGTAATATCAGAAGCTAAATTAACCGATTTGTATAATTAATTATTATTTCACCATTGGAAAGTGTAGTTTCTCTAGATGGACATAATGCTATAATGTTATTACTGTAACGTCTGAGTAAATCGAGGACAGGTAAGATTAAAATAGCTTCTTATGCACAGAAAATTTGATAGGCTATTTTGTACATTCTTTTTCTGTATTTCTTAAAGTAATATTTATGTACACTCATTTTAATCTCAGAGAATTAACGAACAACGAGAGTGTATTGATTTAGTATGCAGTAATAGTACGTTAGCTTAGCAATCCATTATTTTATAATTCAAATTTTAATTATGCTCAATTGAATCGTGTTAAAATACATAAAATAGATATGCAATAAATGCAATGCAATAAAATTGGGTAACGAGCGAAGCAGATTATCTTGCGCTGTTGTAAAAGTTGTTCACTGGATCAAACGTCCTATTTTAATTATGTAATTACTTTATATTTATTTCTAACAGGTGCACGGGTACGGCTAGTTAATAATAAGGAGATATTTCGATTTATTTAATCATAGCCTCCTTATAACCGCCCTTTTAAAGAAAGTATTTTGAATGCCATATAGCCTAAAATCTAAGTTACAACGAACTTAATTTATATTTCAATTTTCATATGAATCGGTTCAGCCATTATGGCGTAAAAAGGTAACAAACATCTAGACAGACAGACGGACAGACAGACAGACACACAGACAGACACACAGACAGACAGACAGACAGACAGACAGACAGACAGACAGACAGACAGACAGACATACATACATACATACATACATACATACATACATACATACATACATACATACATACAAAAATTTCAAAAAAGCTATTTTCGGTTTCAGCATGGTTAATTATACATGTTAACACCAATTATTTTTGGAAAATCGAAAATTACCAGAAAAATTTTGGCTACAGATTTATTATTAGTATAGATTCACTTCCTTAGCCTATAAATGTTCATAAAAATTAAATTTAAAGATTCATTGTTTTTATATATATTTTATTCACTTGCTCATACATGTTGGTATTACTGATGATCTGTTAGCTCTCTCTCTCTCTCTCATTTTGTGTAGCAAAGTTTCAATTGGTAAGACGTTTTCCTGCGCGGTGGTACAATAGTGCCGAAAGACGAAAATGCAAAATGTCTACTCATTCGATAATGGGTGAACAGAATTTCCGCATTTCACTTACGATGGGAAAATAATATTTGCACGCTTTGCTTGAACGTTTGAAGAGCCCGCTATATCTTTTATGTTGGCCCAGCAATTCAGTAATAATTACACAACGCTAATTCATATGTACAGTTGTACACCAATGAACTGGATCAAAGTTTAAGATTCCAATATTACCAAACAATAGAACAGTTCACACAAAAATGAACTTCCCTAACATTTGTTTGTTTTTATCATTTCCCTAGCATTTGTTTCTTTGCTTGCCAACATTTCAAAATGCAAATTCTTTACGGTACCTACTATAAAACGTGTTTTGCGATCGCCATTTGTTTCCCGCACAGATAGTCAACTGAAAATGGCGGCTCCGTTAAAACGTTTTGGTGAAGCTAACATTAGTTAAATAGAATTTTGGTAAGTCAATTAATACCTATTTTGTTGTATTAGAGTATTTTATTTCTTCTAATCTTTATATACTTTCTTCTGTTTTTATCACCTTCATACCATATGTTTCCTTGTTTGACAACATTTCAAACTGCAAATTCTTTACGGTACTATAAAACATGCTTTGAGATCGTCATTTGTTTACCGCACACATAGTCAGCTGAAAATGGCAGCTCCGTTCAAATGTTTTGGTGAAGCTAACATTAGTGAATTAGAATTTCAAAGTCAATTAATATTTTACTTTATTTCTTCTAATCTTTATATACTTTCTTCTGTTTTTATCACCTCCATACCATATGTTTCCTTGTTTGACAACATTTCAAACTGCAAATTCTTTACGGTACTATAAAACATGCTTTGAGATCGCCATTTGTTTACCGCATACATAGTCAGCTGAAAATGGCAGCTCCGTTCAAATGTTTTGGTGAAGCTAACATTAGTAAATTAGAATTTCAAAGTCAATTAATATTTCACTTTATTTCTTCTAATCTTTATATACTTTCTTCTGTTTTTATCACCTCCATACCATATGTTTCCTTGTTTGACAACATTTCAAACTGCAAATTCTTTACGGTACTATAAAACATGCTTTGAGATCGTCATTTGTTTACCGCATACATAGTCAGCTGAAAATGGCAGCTCCGTTCAAATGTTTTGGTGAAGCTAACATTAGTGAATTAGAATTTCAAAGTCAATTAATATTTTACTTTATTTCTTCTAATCTTTATATACTTTCTTCTGTTTTTATCACCTCCATACCATATGTTTCCTTGTTTGACAACATTTCAAACTGCAAATTCTTTACGGTACTATAAAACATGCTTTGAGATCGTCATTTGTTTACCGCATACATAGTCAGCTGAAAATGGCAGCTCCGTTCAAATGTTTTGGTGAAGCTAACATTAGTGAATTAGAATTTCGAAGTCAATTAATATTTTACTTTATTTCTTCTAATCTTTATATACTTTCTTCTGTTTTTATCACCTCCATTCCATATGTTTCCTTGTTTGACAACATTTCAAACTGCAAATTCTTTACGGTACTATAAAACATGCTTTGAGATCGTCATTTGTTTACCGCATACATAGTCAGCTGAAAATGGCAGCTCCGTTCAAATGTTTTGGTGAAGCTAACATTAGTGAATTAGAATTTCAAAGTCAATTAATATTTTACTTTATTTCTTCTAATCTTTATACACTTTCTTCTAATCGAGTAATAGTCAATTAAATCGCAGTAAAGTTTTCATTTTCTCTAGATAAATCAAAACCTCTAGTGAGATTACTGTTGATAAAATATCAATTTCAATAATGTAGCCAAAAATAAATAACTTTTAAGGTTGGCGTTCAGCTAGAGTAATGAAATAAATAAATAATAAATAAATAAGTAAATAAATAAATAAATAAGAAAGTAAATTTATCCCTTTCAAGTTTTGAAATAAAACGCAACACTACTACAGTGATTAAGGGACGAAACTCTGCTGTTCAGACCGAGTTCTTGTGTATTTTCTCATGTGAGCTGGCGCCGAGTTGTTGCAAACTACGCAGATTTTCAGCCTGATTTTGTAATTAACCATGTAGGTACTCAACTAGAAAACGAATACTAGGTTTTTATTTATTTTACTGTATTTTACTGCCCCCTTCAATCTGTAAAGTTATAGTACTTCCACCCTGTATACTTTTATCAATATCCGTATGCAAAATCTGTCCAATAGTTCATGAGAAATCGCTGTTTAAAAGCCACTTTTTCGGTGCAGCAATTCCGAAAAACATGACGTATTTCCGTGAAACTCTGGCAATTGATTTTTAACAGTATCACAATACTTCCTCTTCATATTCACATACCGGTAACGAGAAAGTAAAAAAACACACATTACGACAACTCTCATTGTCGGATGTAATATAGTCTACCTAACGAGGGGATGAAAAAATTATATGCTGTAAACTGTTTTGTGATAACTTCAGTCGATCCGTAATGCATACGAGATCACGTTCTGGCTTCCATGTCAATGTAAAAATGAAACAATTAGCTCAAAATTATTCATAAAGCAGAAACGTACTTTAATGCAGTCGGTGAGCGGAAAATGAGAATTGTTATAATGTGTGTAATTAGTGACTAGCTCAATTAAAAAGCGATCAATTTGTCTCTTCGTTTGCATACAATGTCGATAAAAAAATGCGTTGAAAATGAGACAGGACGGATAGCTAGAGGAATTAAATCCTCTGACTGAATGGAATATTTAGTTTCAGAGACACTGTTGCGGTATGAATGGCAGTTACTGTCTAAATAGATTATGCCAGAGTTATGGTGCCCAAACTGTGGCAAGCGATCACCACAGAGAGAGACAATAATTTATTATTGAAACTGATAAGATTTTTAGTTAATGTAAACCAACTTTATACACTTTGACTATGTAATGTGAACATTACATCACTAATAAAAATGTTGTAAACACATTCATTACGCAACTAGTTAGGTAAAGATATTGCTATTACCTAACTGGTTGCGTAGCATGAACCACACATTAAATTAAATTAAATGGAATTGATTTTATTGATCATAAACATTAATAACAATATCTTCGACACACTTTCTACATTTTTCTTGGAGTGCCAATCTTCAAATGTTTTATATTCCAATTCATATCTTACGCGGGATTTCGATGGTACTAAACATTCAATTGCAGAATTTACAGCATTTTCAATTATACAGGGTGTATCAAAATACGTGTACAAACTTCAGGCATGGGTTCCTTACACCAAACGAAGGAAAAAAGTTCATATGAACATGTCCCATAATCCTTTGTTTCCCCGTTAGGAACTGTTCAACACATTGATACACTAATAATGTGCCAACACATAAAACTCATAGCCAATGCTCGAAATGTCCTCTTCTTGCTTCTAGACATACATGCACTCGTCGAATCATGGACTGTCGCACCCTTTCAAATACTCCGGGATGATGTCGAATGATTTCGCAAGCTTCCATGACACGTCGATGAAGAGTTTCTTGATCCGGGATGTCTGCTCCATAAACCAATTGTTTAAGGTGCCCCCAAAGATAAAAATCCAAAGGATTGAGGTCGGGAGAACGTGCTGGCCATTGAACTGGTCCTCCTCTGCCTATCCATCTGTCATGGTAGACACCAGTCAGTGTATCTCGAACAAGGCGACTAAAATGTGCTGGAGCCCCATCATGCATGAACCACATGTTTTGTCTTATGTTCAGAGGCACATCTTCGTGCAGTAATTCTGGAAGAGTGTTTTGGATAAAGTCCCTGTAGATAGCACCTGTAAGACGTGCTGGTAGAACGTATGGACCTACCAGACAGTCACCTACAATTCCAGCCCACACATTAATCCTAAATTGTTGCTGATGTCTAGCCTGAAATACAGCACGAGGATTACGATCTGCCAATACGTGTTCATTGTGGAAATTGGTAATTCCATCTCTCCCAAACGTTGCCTCGTCTGTAAACAAAACTGATGAGACAAACAATGGATTGGGTATTTGTGCTAGAAACCATCGGCAAAAGTTCTCCCGTGGTGGATAATCGGCAGGCGAAAGGCCCTGCACACGTTGCATATGATACGGATACAAGAGCTGCTCCATGCTGTACTGTGTGATGTACCAGTTGCCACAGCCAATTGTCTTGTACTGATACCTGGATCGTCTTCGGCACAGTGTAAAATGTCTTCTTCGAGGTTCGGCGTACGAATAATTCTTGGTCTTCCTCGATCACCAGTCTGTGGTGCAACGGTTCCTGTCTCAGCAACGCGACGATACACAGCAACAAAAGTTTGATGATTCGGTTGTCTTCGGTCTGGAAACGCCATCTGATACAGCTGTACAGCCTCGCGTCCATTACCATTCGCGCGACCATACATAAAAATGATGTCAGCCTGCTCACGAAATGAATATCGTCCTGCCATGGTTGAACAAAACACGTTAACTCACTCCACGTTCACAATTGCAACGTTGAAGACAGACTAATGACAAATGACACATGTAAACAAGTCTCCATGGCAACACTTCGCCATCTGCAGTCCATTTCTGATACAACGAGTCACAGCCTTCTATGAATGAGTGCATAAAGAAATGAAGTTTTGAGGTTGGACCTCGAAGGCCGTTGAACGCAAACTTTTAGTAATAAATGAATAACGAGGAAACAAAGGATTATGGGACATATGTTCATATGAACTTTTTTCCTTCTTTTGGTGTAAGGAACCCATGCCTGAAGTTTGTACACGTATTTTTGATACACCCTGTATATCCTCGTTTGAACTCATTTTAACGATGTTTGTTTATTTCTTCTATTACTGCTGTTCTTTTATTATCAACAAAAACCTATCGTTTTCAAAACTAATAAAACAAACATAAACGAATCGCCTCTCACAGGAAGAAACTAATAATAATATAATCGTCTCTCTACAAAAGATATGTTCAAAACTAATAAAAATAATACAATACTTTTATTTAAAAAAATATTTTTTTATCAAAGTAGATAAAACGTTGTACGATATACTTATTTATCGTAACTTCATAACACAATACTCGACATGGAAAACTTGGTAGTTGCTTTCAGGATTAAAATACAGTATAATATCGTTCTAATGAGCGTACGCCTGAAAACAGGTTTCGCCGATCGAAAAAAACTGACATGGGCAAGTAACAATCCGCTTAGTGGTGGTTCGGCCTTCAGTTTTCGGCAATAAAATTATTATTATTTACTCATGTACGGTATCTGTGCACCCAAAAGCGGTGTATGACAACATTTTATGATAACGCCACACTCAGTATGTCTACACTACACATGTCTAGGCTGTCGCTGTAGCATATAAGAGATAATTATTATGCGAAGGCAACACAGACTCTTACCCGCTTTGAAGATGGTAACTGTCAGCGTCATGTGCCGTGCGTGTTAGCGACCTTGGTAGCATATAAATCTGTGAAAGAAACAATGAAAAAATGTATTTAGAAATACGACCACAACCATCTATTTTTAACGGTTCTAACTACATATAAATTACAGAAACAACTAACTAAGAAAAAAATATATATATATTTACAGTATGTATATAATTATATATATATATATAATACTTGTATGTGTATATATATATATATATCACTACAACTATAATGAATTTTAAAGAAAATAGGTCTAATTATGGAAGTGACATTAAATTTATTTGGTGTAATAGGTACTTGATTCTGAGAAAATTTATGTCCATTATTTCTGAGTTGATTGATAATAATGGTAAGTTATCCCTCATTAATTTTGTATGGACACATAATTTAATAATTTCCAGTGCCTTCTAAATATTGTACTTAGCGTACGTAGCCTAACAAACAGGAAATCATTGCGAATCATCGATGACAGGATGAAACCGACAAAATCGAGAATACAGCAGTGAATGATTGGTTGAAATTCAACCGATTGTTGTTTAGTTTTCGGACACTTCCGAAGACAGGTCTGAACCTAACAAGTGATACCATTAAAGCACCAGTTATCAAGCAACTAAGCCAGGAGATAATGGTGTATGGTGGCTAGTTTCTTTCCCCCTCCATTGCATACATTATTGACTAGTTACATATTACACTAATCAGACTTCAGATGTATACAAACAAATTGTTCTTCCTCTGACACATATCGTCAAGTGAGATGTACTGCCTGATAATTATCATAATTATTATAATAGATGTACGAGTATATATCAGCCAGTACCTCAATCAGAGGGAATTCAACGGATTATTACATTCCAATGGTGAATTTATTTATTCATTCATTTATTGATTCGTTCGTTCATTCATTAATTGATTGGTTGATTGATTTATTTATTTAATATGGCCACCGGCGTAACTCAGTCGGCTAAAGTGCTTGCCTACCGATCAGGAGTTGACTCGGTCGCCGGTTCTATTCCCGCTTGGGCGAATCCTCGACCTCATCTCGCCAAATACCATCTCGCTATCACCAATTTCATCGACGCTAAATAACCTCGTAGTTGATACAGCGTCCTTAAATACCAAAGTAAAAAAATATTTAATCTGGTGAAGATATGGCTATCAGGCCATCTGTACGACACCATCAGAATACAATTACACAAAAATAACAAATATAGAAAGAAAAACCACTCACATCTTCGTCAGATTCTTCTCTTTCGCATGAATGACTTTTTTTGCCTAGTCAAAAGTGCCGTTGTTGTGGTATTGCCGGTTATTTGGGTGCCGGATTCGAGAGATTTTACTGAACCATATTGAAATAACATTAAGTTAAAAAAAAGTAGTAATGTAATATATTAAGTGCCTAATTAATCCACTCGTTTAGGCGATTGAAGAATTATCTACCCTTTTCCACGAAAAAAATGTTAGTGCAAACACTCGTGATGCCCCACTTCGATTACTGTGATATTCTGCTTACTGACCTAAGCGTTACTTCGGCGCAGAGACTACAACGTGTTCATAATATGTGCGTCCGTTTCGTCTGCAATATTCGCCGGGCTGATCACGTAACACCATCCTTCGAAATGTTGTCCTGGCTCCGTCTAGAAGATCGTAGGAAAATCCACTGTCTTTCCCTTCTCTTTCACATATTGCATTTCTCCACTCCTGTCTATCTTGCGTCTCGTTTTCAAAATTTATCCACCCATCATAACCTAGACACACGATCACAACACTCCTCAATATTATCCATTCCCTCCCACCGAACATCCTCATATTCATCTTCTTTCACTGTTCCTCGACTTTGGAATTCCCTACCGAGTAGTCAGGGACTGTCAGACATCAAACCAATTTAAGAATAGGCTAACGAAATATTTTTCTAACAATTCTTGTTAACAATAATAGCTGTTTCAGGTTTCTCAATGTTTAATGGTTATATATCACAGATAAATACCTAAATTATCTCATTATTATTATTATTATTATTATTATTATTATTATTATTATTATTATTATTATTATAACTATTTCTTACCAATGTTTATTATTGTCACACTAACATTAGTTATCCAACTTTCATTATTTACTTTCATGTTGTTTTATGGTCTAGATATTAATGTAATAACTATGTAAGCAATTGTATTCAATTAGAATTGGAGTCTGGCTCGGCGGAAGAGAAGGCCTACTGGCCTTAGCTCTGCCAGATTAAATAAATAAATTATTATTAAATTATTATTATTAATATGATTGGTACATAACCGAAATACGAGTAGTTTACAAAATTATTCATCTGTATTTCTTGTCTTAAAATCTGACTTGATATTTTATTCTTGTGCGGGCGGCCAGTGACAGTAGTCGAGGAAACTTTCCCCATGTCCAGGGAAATATTTCTACAACTTTCGCAGGAAAGACAAATATTGAATATTTCGCCTGATGTTAGAGAAAATTCCATGCTTTCGGAATACGTCACAAAACATAGGCTATGACATGCAAGAAATATTGTCTTTGAGAAAATAAAACGAATGAAATTCCAAATATTTAATCTTTCAGCACGACATACAATCTATCCAGTTCCCAAATACAACGTTCGGTTTCGTGACGTCATGTCAGTTGTGTCCTATGATCGTTATCTGTGCACCAATGATAACGGAGTAAAAAGAAATATGATCGCTAACGACCTGTGTAACCTATGTGCATTGCAATTAAAAATAAAAAGTAATTGATATTGAACTGTAAACTGAAAATAATGTGTTCATTTTCAGTATTTGATAGAATAACGACCACAATAAAATCACTAAAGTGAGTAATTAGGCATAGGCTTACTATATTGGGGATGAATAGTATTACAGGCCTGCCAACATTAATTATTTTGATTAATACGTTGCCGTGTTAAATTTCATGAAACACAATATGAATATATCCACAAAAAAATTGTAGGAATAAAAATAATGCTAACCGCTCTTCCAATTTTAGTATATTATCTCGTTCTGAACAATTAAATTCGTCCCGCGCTGTGGCGTCGTGGTCTAAAGCATCCTGTCTATGGCTCGCGTTACGGAATGTACACTGGTTCGAGCCTTCGTGGGGGAAGAAATTTTCTTATGAAATTTCGGCCAGTGGATGGGACCGGTGCCCACCCAGCATCGTGATGCACTTGGGGAGCTACGACAGATAGCGAAATCGGGTTGCGAAAGCAAGCTATAACGGCTGGGGGATCATCGTGCTAACTACACGATACCGCCATTCTGGTGGATGATCGTCCACCTCTGCTTCGGCATGTGAACGTGAGGCCAGCAGTCGGCTGGTCGGTCTGGCTCTTAAAAGTCTTGTAGCGCCACGGATTATTATTATTATTATTATTATTAGGCCTATTATTATTATTAATATTGTTATTATTATTATTAAATAATTAAATTCAATAGTTTCATCAGTAGGGACCGGATGTTAATAAAATGGAACTATTTTTATTTTAACTTTTAAACGACGCCGTTTAATGTATGTATGTATGTATGTATGTATGTATGTATGTATTAACATTACAATTTGGTATACACCCGGTGGCAATGTATTAAAATTGCTTCTGATCCCGATCCGACTAAAACAGCTTTCGATTCTGACCCCAATAATATAACTTCCGATTTCGACTATTCTAAAATTGCTGGCGATTCGGACTCCATTAAATTTTGCTTCCGATGCTTACTGCTCCCAAAATTTCATACGATTCCGGTAGTCCTACAATTGCTTCCGAATCCGACTCCATTAAAATGGCTTCTTATAAAATTGCTTCCGATTACGATTTCACACAAATCTGATTCCGATTCCGAACCCACTAAAGTTGCTTCCGATTCCGTTTGCAATAAAATTGCTTTCGATTTCAATCCCAATAAAATTGCTTCTGATTCCGACTTCACTAAAATTGTTTCCGATTACAACTCCACCCAAATCTGATTAGAATTCCGACTCCACTAAAGTTGCTTCCGATTTCGACTCCACACAAATCTGATTCCGATCCCACTAAAGTTGCTTCCGATTCTGATCCCAATAAAATTGCTTCCAATTCCGTTTTCATTAAAAGTGTTTTCGATTTCAACCCCAATAAAATTGTGTCGTCCGACTCCGAACCTTCTAAATTTGCTTCCGATTCTGACTCAATCCAAAATTGCTTCAGATTCCGACACTGCTAAAATTTCTTCTAGTTCCGACTACATTAAAATGACTTCCGATTCCGACTCCACCCAAAATTGCTCTCGATTCCGACCCCATTAAAATTTCTTCCGATTCCGATCCCTTTAAAGTTGCTTCCGATGCAGACTACCCAAACTTGCTTTCGATTCCGAATCCACCAAAATTGCTTCCGATTCCGAACCCACCAAAGTTGCTTCCGATTCCAACTCCACTAAAATTGCTTACGATTCCAAGTACATTAAAATTCCTTCCGATTCCGACTCCACTAAAATTGCTTTCAATTCCGACTCCACTAAAATTGCTTTCAATTCCGAATCCGCCAAAATCCGATTCCGACTCCACTAAAATTGCTTCTGAATCCGACTCCATTAAAATTGCATCCGATACAGACTCCACTAAAATTGCTTCCGATTCCGACCCCATTAAAATTTTTTCTGATTAAGATCCCGCTAAAGTTGCTTCCGATTGAGACTCTACCCAAACTTGTTTCCGATTCCGATTCCGATCCCATTAAAATTGCTTCCGATCCCGCTAAAGTTCCTTACGAATCAGACTACCCAAACTTGCTTCCGATTCCGAATCCACCAAAATTGCTTCCGATTCCAACTCCACTAAAATTGCTTCCGATTCGGAATACACCAAAATTGCTTCCGATTCCAATTTCACTAAAATTGTTTCCAATTATGACTCCAACAAAAATTTCTTACAATTCCGACTCCAGTGAAACAGATTCCGATTTCGAATTTACTGAACCTGCCATCGATTCTAACTCCACTAAAATTCCTTCCGATTCCGAATCCACCAAAATTGCTCCCGATTCCAATTTCACTAAAATTGTTTCCGATTCTGACTCCAACAAAAATTTCTTACAATTCCAACTCCACTGAAACAGATTCCGATTTCGAATCTACTGAATCTGCTTCCGATTCTAACTCCACTAAAATTGCTTCCGATTCCGACTCCACTAAAATTGGTTCCGATACCGACTTCACTAAAATTGGTTCCGATACCGACTTCACTAAAATTGCTTCCGATTCCGACTTCACTAAAATTGCTTCCGATTCAGACTCCACTAAAATTGCTTCCAATTCCGACTCCACTAAAATTGCTTCCGATACCGACTTCACTAAAATTGCTTCCGATTCCGACTCCACTAAAATTGCTTCCGATTCCGACTTCACTAAAATTGCTTCCGATTCCGACTCCACTAAAATTGCTTCCAATTCAGACTCCACTAAAATAAATTGCTTCCGATACCGACTTCACTAAAATTGCTTCCGTTTCCGACTTCACTAAAATTGCTTCCGATACCGACTTCACTAAAATTGCTTCCGATACCGACTTCACTAAATATTCCAGATCTGTCTCCACTAAAATTGCTTCCGATTTCGATTCCACTAAGATTGCGTCCCATTCCGACTCAACCAAATCTGTTTCCTGCTCTGACTTTTATCTGACTGTGGATCCGACTCCATCGAAAGAAAACTGTTTGCGACTCTATCTCATCAGAAATGCTTCCGATTCCACCCAATTTGTTTCTGACTCTGACTCAACTGAATCGCTTCTGCTTCTACCAAGAGGATGGATGTTTACTGACTACCAATTTGATGTTTTCTGTTTTCTTAGATGGAAATCTGCAGTTGTGCTTACTATACTCTGTCATGAAAATCTCACTAGTTGAAAATGCCAAAAAATGTGCTGGGATTAAATTCTGGCAAGAGTATAAGAAACCTTCGATGCACATAGACTATACCTATTTATTTAATAGACTATACCTATTTATTTAAGTACAAAAATGGTTGGCTGCAATAATGAATTAACCCGTATTTTTAAGCGAATAACGTATATCTGCTAGCCTAAATTAAACGATTTGCGATAGTCGCATGGAAGCGACACTTTGAGGGTAACTACACTTCAATGCTTAAGAACTCTAACGATAAGGACTTACTTACTTACTTACCTACTTACTGGCTTTTAAGGAACCCGGAGGTTCATTGCCGCCTTCACATAAGCCCGCCATTGGTCCCTATCCTGAGCAAGATTAATCCATTCTCTATTATCATATCCCATCTCCCTCAAATCCATTATAATATTATCTTCCCATCTACGTCTCGGCCTCCCTAAAGGTCTTTTTCCCTCCGGCCTCCCAACTAACACTCTACATGCATTTCTGGATTCGCCCATACGTGCTACATGCCCTGCCCATCTCAAACGTCTGGATTTAATGTTCCTAATTATGACAGGTGAAGAATACAATGCGTGCAGTTCTGTGTTGTGTAAATTTCTCCATTCTCCTGTAACTTCATCCCTCTTAGACTCAAATATTTTCCTAAGCACCTTATTCTCAAACACCCTTAACCTATGTTCCTCTCTCAAAGTGAGAGTCCAAGTTTCACAACCATAAAGAACAACCGGTAATATAACTGTTTTATAAATTATAACTTTCAGATTTTTGGACAGCAGACTGGTTGATAAGAGCTTCTCAACCGAATAATAACACGCATTTCCCATATTTATTCTGCGTTTAATTTCCTCCCGAGTGTCATTTATATTTGTTACTGTTGCTCCAAGATATTTGAATTTTTCCACCTCTTCGAAGGATAAATCTCCAATTTTTATATTTCCATTTCGTACAATATTCTCGTCACGAGACATAATCATATACTTTATCTTTTCGGGATTTACTTCCAAACCCATCTCTTTACTTGCTTCCAGTAAAATTCCCGTGTTTTCCCTAATCGTTTGTGGATTTTCTCCTAATATATTCACGTCATCCGCATAGACAAGCAGCTGATGTAACCCGTTCAATTCCAAACCCTCTCTGTTATCCTGAACTTTCCTAATGGCATATTCTAGAGCAAAGTTAAAAAGTAAAGGTGATAGTGCATCTCCTTGCTTTAGCCCGCAGTGAATTGGAAACGCATCTGACAGAAACTGACCTATACGAACTCTGCTGTACGTTTCTCTGAGACACATTTTAATATAACGATAAGGACTAGTGTAATAAAATCCTTATGTAATTTGTTTAGAAAATAAAGAGTTTTAAGGGTCTGTAAACATTTACTATAACTATACTATAATACTAAATTTATTATACATTTAAACAGCTAAGTATAATTAGTCATAACAAACACGTTTAGACATCTCCATCTCCCAAACTATAGTAGACTGATCCGACACATTCAGTATGAGATACGCAATAACGAACTTCCAGAATCTGCAATCGGTTTCCACGTAATTGGAATGGTTTTCGAGTTACAGCGAATAAATCACTAATAAAATATGAGCGCGCTGTCTGCTACAAAATGAGAGTCACATCACAATATACTGCGTAAAACTACTATGTTATAATATTTGACAAAACTAGTAGCACATACGCATGAATACAGAAAACGCAAAAAAAAAAAAAAATGGATGATACAGACATAAATTAAAATGTTCCTAAATAACCATACAGATGTTATTCATGTAAAGGACTCCTCGGAACTATGATTACCACTGCAAATTTTGAAGCTTCAAGCTCACTTCAATTGAAGAAAGAGAGTTTATGCGAAGCCATTCTGATTTTAAACAAGGCCTGGCCTGGGCAGACGTGTTTAACTCCTATGATGGAAGTTGTGTTCTCATAAAAGTTCCTTTGTTTGCCGCATTGGATCGTAGTGTGGTAGCTGTGTTCCTAAGGGAATGATGGGAAGATATTGGTTGTAAGTGGTGCCAAACTGACAATTTCAATCATATTATGAATACCCATTATTTACCAGATTTATCAGTTTTATAACACTGATATTATTATTATTATTATTATTATTATTATTGAACTATAAAATCTTATTTTTATAGCCGATCTCACGTTTTACGTGAATCGATGTTGAAACTCAGATCGTTTTGAATCCCCGTTTTCATGAAGGTTTCAATACGGTAAGCATATTCAAATCGATTTAAACTCCATGAAAATGCCAACTCACCAGATAAGCACACTACGCATGGAAAAGTGACTCTTTTTAGCGGTCTTTATAAAAATACGAGAAGCTTTTGTTATCCAGTCTGCTCTCAAAAAACCTGAAAGTTATAATTCTGCAGTGCTCGGGAAATAGTGACGCAAGTCAGTTTCCACAAACCTTTTTTGATAATTTATTGACAACTTACGGAACATCTGCTCGCTTGGAAAAAAAATACATAAGTATTCCTCCCATTACAATAATTCATATAGAAAAAAATCAAATCGACATAAACCAGTGTAAGTTGTCAATAAGTTATCAAAAAAAGATTTGTGGAAACTGACTTATGTCACTTTTCCCAAGCACTGCAGAATTTATAAAACAGTTATATTACCGGTTGTTCGGTATGGTTGTGAAACTTGGACTATCACTTTGACAGAGGAACAGAGGTTAAGGGTGTTTAAGAATAAAGTGCTTCGGAAAATATCTGAGGGATGAAGTTACAGAAAAATGGAGAAAGTTACACAACGCAGAATTGCACGCATTGTATTCTTCACCTGACATAATTAGGAACATTGAATCCAGACGTTTGAGATGGACAGGGCATGTAGCACGTATGGGGGAATCCAGAAATGCATATAGAATGTTAGTTGGAAGACCGGAGGGGAAAAGACCTTTGGAGAGGCCGAAACTGGATTAATCTTGCTCAGGATAGGGACCGATGGCAGGCTTATGTGAGGACGGCAATGAACCTCCGGATTACTTAAAAGTCATAAGTAAATAATAATAATAATAATAATAATAATAATAATAATAATAATAATAATAATAATAATAATAATAATAATATCAATGAATTATGTAAAATGTTCCTAGCTTCAGTAACAAGAGTTGATATTTAAAAGCAACTATGTAAACTGGAATAATTGTCAACAAGTACAATAAAATAAATATGTCAGGATTTTTACATACGTTGTAAGTGGGACACGTAGCTCTTGAAACAATCCCGCGTGTCCCAGTTTAGTTACCAATTCATTTAGAATTGATTAGGAGGCCGATTATTAAACCCTGGTTGGGACGGCTATCAAACATCTATATCATGCACAAAAAAGAGTTGTTCTACAACAATATTTGTGGCAGAAGATATATTTTAAAGACCAAACAACTACTGTACCAGAAAATTAAAGTAGGGAAAATAATATTTAAAGATAAAACACACATGTTAGGTCAATTATACAGTGTTCATAGATTTGATAAGATACATTAAAGATTATACAGAGCGATTTATATAGAACTGACACATTTCTTTCTTTAATTATTCCGTTGGAAATTCATTCAATGACCCAATTTTAGCACCAAATTAAGCAGAATGTTCTGGAGTTTCGATTCCTTGTCACTAGATGCGCAGATGTTTATGTTTTATTCCTATTGTTGGCAGCTGTTTTCGACATTTTGTGTCAACGTGAAAATGCAGTACATATTAAATCAACGACTATTCCTTGTGAAGCAATACTGGATTACGAATTCAATTACAGCTACTCAAAGGGCATACCAGAGAGAATTTGGTGTTCGCAATCCTCCCAAAAGAAACACAATACTGGGACTGGTAAACAAATTGGAAACAACTGGATCTCTGGTGAGTGAAAAGGGCCAATTTTTTTTAACCAGACTGTGAACACTGCAGAGTACCGGCTGATGTAGACGATGTAGAGATGAGTCAAGGATATTTTCAGCAAGATGGCGCTACATGCCATACATCAAATGAATCCATGGAACTAGTTGCAAGTTTCTTTGACGACCGAATAATTTCCAGGAACCTGTGGCCACCGAGATCTCCGGATTTGACAACGCCGACTTCTTTCTATGGGGTTACTTAAAAGACAGGGTTTACGCCACACGTCCCCAGACACTGGACGATCTGAAGCACAACATCACACAGGAGATTCAAGCTATTGACAACAGAGTCCTCCTACGAGTGGCCAGTAACATGGAACGACGTGTTGAGTTGTGCCTTATGCAGGATGGAGGAAATTTTCAACATTTGCTATAGAGGTAAATAATCTCCCAAAATTCCTCTACATTTTAGGTATAATAAGTTGTCGCTAGCACAATTCGTTTTGAAACAATTAATGAAAGAAATGTGTCAGTTCTATATATATCACTCTGTATATTACAGTTATATGAACACTAATAAATACAATAAAATTATTGTCAGTTCTACTATCACATTTTTAACTTTATTATACTTTTTATATTCTCTTATATTATTTTTAATTATCATATGCATATATACAAGACATAATAATATTGGTTATACATTATTATACCATTATATTTTTTAACTTTTTCCAGTTATTGAAAGACTTAAATATTACTATTCAGACATCTCATATTTTTCCATTTGTCATTAATTTTTGAAATATAATTATACATGAGATTGATTACATTTGTTTTCGTTTTGCAGTCGTGGTAAAGTCACTGAAGATGGAGAAGCATCTCCGAAACATGTAATCTATGACTATTACTAATTTCTTTAATAATTTTATTGTATTTATTAGTGTTCATATAACTGTAATATATAATCTTTAATGTATCTTAGGGAAAATAATGTTTAAATCTTTGACAGCTGGGTTATTTAAATTGTGGAAACATTTAAAAATGACTACTAAAACAGCTGATTGCAGGAGCAAAAGTCACTAAAACTTCGTGCACACATTAAGTATACAGCAGGGATTAATATTTTTAAAAAATCGAAACTCTTTATGAAATTGAAGGAATTTCACCTCTTTCTCCCATTAAAGATGTAATACGCTAACACTGTTCTTTAAACATAAAAAGTGTTTAAGGAAAATCTAATCAGAGTTTTAAATTTCTAAAAATTAGGATCATAACGATATTCCCTACTCTCCTATCACCATGACTCAAAGAGTGAATTCATTAATGCACGATGATTCCAGAGATTACTGAAATGGCTTCAATAATATACCAACACATTCTGTATATTACAAACTACGTCAGCGTTTGCCACGAGCGTGATAATTTTCCCGCTCACAACATGCGATGTCATATTTAATTAATAGGGATGTAATATTCATTGGGTACATATTAAAAAAGAATAATTAATGGAACATGGTAATAGAACAGAGCGTTATTAATCTTGAATAATACAACCTTCATTATAATTAACAGGAAGGGGAAGAGTGAGTATGCTAAAATGATATGCTTAGACATTTCCGCCCATCATAGGTTAGTAACAAGGCGATTTCTTCACCTAAAGTAATGGGAGCGATTCCTGGTACATTTAAGAGGACACCAGCATCACAGTCATCATCATTTTCATGAATTTATGTAGCTATGTTGGCTTGTTCACAATTTCAATTTTCCACTTTAACCTAACAGCAGTGGAAAACAAAGAAATTCAACCCGCAAACATTATAACGCTCAAGGCAAAAATGCAACGCGAAATTATAGGATACATTCGTGGAGCAAGCGCAACAGTTTTTAGACGTTCACTATCATTCGAAATTTCCTTCCGTTGATTCTCAAGAAGAATTTCAGTGCAGTCGCTCTTGATGCCTTCTTTTTGATTACTGTGACACTCACTACACCAGGGATGAGACGATAATAGCTCCCAATCATGGTAGAAGAGCTCGACCTTGATCACGAGCGCATAGCGCATTCACTGTAACGTAGACAACAGGGATGTACATGCACATGCAGCGAATAAAGGCAGCAATTATTACAATAACTTGCGTTACTAAATTTCTGGTTATGTAATAGGGCTAATTATTCAGTTATTTAATATACATGTATGTATAAACAAATCGCAAAGGGAAGGGTTTTTAGGAACAAAAAGAGAAATAGGAAAAGTTAATTGTGTGTAAACCATTTTATTGTTAAAAACAATTATTATATAAATACTTCACTTCATTGGTTAGGAGAAACTAATAGGGTCTACCTGCTCGACGTGTGTGATCTCTAAGTACTTTTGAGTATTTGTTGAAAAATAATAATGACAGTATTGATTGAAATAGAGTATATTGATTGTGTGATTGTGAAAATATAGTCCTTACTCTCCAGTCGTGATTATGTAATGAGTTTTCTTAGAGTGATTTGTGAGATGCACGTAACACGAAAAAAAAAAACAAATTGATTAAATTAAGATATTGAGAGCCATCGTAATTTTTGGCGTCAATCATTTAAGGGGTTATGTATGACTTTTAAAACTTCCACAATTTCGGCTAAAATTTGTGAAATTTAAACTATATAAACAGATCTATAATAATATCATCTGTACAAAATTTGGTGCAATTAGGTCTAATAGTTTTGAAATTATATTTTTAAGTATATTTTATATTGACGTTATTAAAAGAGCTCCTTGCATCAAAGTTTTCAAAATGTTTAGTTCATATTTGCTACAAATCCTGAAAATAGTTATTGGAATAAAAGTGAATTAGCACTTTGAGTTTAGTAATAGTGTAAGTTAAAGTGCAATCAAAGATAAAATATTATTTCTAAATTAAAGAAACACGTAGTCTAATAAAAGTAAATATCCAGAAACAAGCAACAAATAAAACATCAATAATACATTTAAAATAAAGAAATAAAAGGAATCTAGATACAATCTGCTGACCCAAATGTAAATTAATTTACCTTCGATGTCAATTCCAAAATGAATTTATTTCTCTCTTCTCCCGAATAATGCCTATATTTTTTTCATGTTACGTTTCATAATGCCGTTTTATGTTGCTTTTTTTTTTTTTTTTTTTTGCAAATATTATTTTTTACACAACAAACATTGGACTTTATCACCATGTTGGAAGCATAAATATTGTATCTTCCGCTCTTCCTTGAAAGCTTTAAGCGCTTCCGTTCCGTCATGATGCGCTGTGTTCTAAGATCTGTACATTCTTTAGCAATGTTTACAGGTAAAAGAGCTCCACGCGCGCGCTGCGGACATAAAATAGGTCTCGCCCGCAAATATTAGTCACCTTCGCAAGACTGGTCTACACTGACCTTAACATGAGACTGACAGACAGACTACAGCGTGTTCATAATGCATGTGTTCGATTTATTTGCAACGTCAGTAGATCTGACCGTATCACACCTTCACTAAATATGCTGTCCTGGGCCTGTCTTAAAGAGCGAAGAACTATTCACTCTTTCACTTTACTCTTCAATATTCTTCAAACCTCTAACCCTAGCTACTTAGCTTCTCGTTTTCAACATTTGTCTTCATATCACGAAATAGATACTCGCTCACAACACCATATTATCACACTCTCCATTCCAAAACACAGAACATCCTTCTACTCTTCATCTTTCACGGTCTCTGTAGCTCATCTCTGGAACTCTCTACCACAACATGTCAGAGACTGTCGGAAATTGTCTAGTTTCAAAAATAAATTAAAATTGCACTTTTTCAATTCAGATTCCTTTCAGTTATAAGCCCTTTTCTCTGCCATAGTTTTGTAAAAATATAGGCTATATATTTCTTTACTTCCTTTCCCCTTTTTGTTCTCTTTATCAGCCGATGAATTTATTATCATACCCTTTTTATTGTGGATTTTATTTAATATTCGTATATTTCTTTTTTCATTATTATTTTATTACATTCCATTTTGTTATATTCTACCTTACGTTTTCCATATTAACCATTTGTAGTAAATGAGTTGCTTTTACTATATTCCAATGTATTTTACTTTCTTTTTTCTATTATTTTCATGTTGTTTAGTGTCGATTTTATTAAGATATTATTATTATTATTATTATTATTATTATTATTATTATTATTATTATTATTATTATTATTATTATTATATGTTAGTATTCTGTTCTTTAACTTTTTGTTAAATTTTAACTGCTTGTATACTTTGTGATCTGGTAGAGTATAAGAGCAGGTCCTATGTCCTTAACTCTGCAAGTATAAATAAAAATTATTATTATTATTATTGTAATATGTTAGTATTCTGTTTTTTAACTTTTTGTTAAATTTTAACTGCTTGTATACTTTGTGATCTGGTAGAGTGTAAGAGAAGGCCCTATGGCCTTAACTCTGCCAGTATAACTAAAGAATTATTATTATTACTATTATTATTATTATTATTATCATCATCATCATCATCATCTTTGCTTAGATATGATGCTTTCCTTGAGTCATTTTATAGCACGGACTTAATCCTGGGGCCTATTTCATAAAATTTGACAATCATAAATATGTCATTGACCACCTCTGTGGTGTAGGCGTCAGCATGCTGGTCTCTTACGCAGAGGGCCCGGGTTCCATTCCCGGTCGAGTTTAATTTCCTGGTTGAGGTTTTTTCAGTGTTTTCCCTCAACCGTAAGGCAAATGCCAGGAAATTCGGGCCACAACATCCCTGAATATCACCGGCCTCATTCATAACAAATTAGTAATACATATATAGTCGCCATCTAGTTCACAACAATAGAACCAGTCTCAACAATAGTACACAGGCCTTCGGATTTCACACAGAAGATTAACTCGCGATGTGACCAGCGATGTTAAAGAGAGTATAAATAACACACAGAGAGAGAGAGAGAGAAATGTAATTCTGACAAGTAACAAATGACAACTCTGCAAATTGTCAAATTTCTGTTTCATAAAACATTCCGTCTGTTAGGAAAAATCGTGACAATTTGTAGATTCCTGTTTCATAAAGGTTTTACTCTAGACCAGGGATGTCGAACAGCGCTCTCGAGCTGTGAACTGCAGAGCCTTCACTCCTCCCTTACCGTGCAACGGTTGAACACAGGTAGCAGGCAGACCGGGCGAATGATCGTAAACAAAAGCGGAACTGCGGCGGCTGGTACTTTGATAACTTTTATACATCTTACCAATTGATTAGGGACTCAGTTTAGATTTGCACTTGATGAACTCTGATAAACAAGAATGTAGCCTACATGAGGATGAATTATGATATGATGATGATGATGATGATGATGATGATGATGATGATGATAATAATAATAATAATAATAATAATAATAATAATAATAATAACAGAGTTTTATCTACTTGGTCATTCCATGAATGTTGTTCGTTAGTGACGAAATAAATCATACTAATAATGTTGTTAATATCATGTTTAAGATATCAACTTTGTGTGTATGTGTTGTAGCAGTGCAACTTCAAGTTCAGAAACGTAAACTGTTTTGATGTATAAAATTAATTACTTTTAGCGTGACTTGAAATTTGTTCATAGTTTTTGTTACAGATTCAAAAATATCTTCTCCTCGAGTTCAATCCTTCAGTGAAATGACATTACAAGATCTCCATGAACATTGAAATCTGAACAGACACTCCTTACGAATACACTGTAGCTAGCTGCGCCGTATCTTTCCGGTCGGTACTTTCATCAAGAGCTATAGTGAGTAATAAGTGAAAGTTTTCATTCTTGCTATCAGTTGTTCCTCCAAGTTATCTCCCATTTATGATACGCGCTCTGCAACAATATTACGAGACAAACATATAGATTTAAAATCATTAACGTATTCCGGACATATCTCTTTTGCAACAGCTATGAGAGAGCCTTTTACAAATTCTCCGTCAGTAAATAGCTTTGAAGCCGTTGCAATAATTTCACAAATTTTGTAGCTAGCACGAACCAAGCTTATTCTACTAACACCCGATGATGATGGAAGGTTTTCTGAATTCAATCTTGATTTTAATTCTTCTACAGCCTTTTCACGAGTGAAACCGGATAACTTTTCTGGTCCATAAGCTTCATCATGACGTGTAGAATTAAAATGCCTTTTAATATTATGATGGCCAATGTATCCAAGTCCTTTTCTACATATTAAGCAATGCACCTTTCCGTCCTTTAAGATAAATAAATATTTATCTGTGCACTCACTATTGAATCGTCGCTCCATATCCATACCAGCCGCGAGAGTTGATAAACACACTGCGTACAGAACACTGCTACAGCGAGCTGACTGATTGTCGTTTCAGCTCAGCTACGGTAGGAAACAGTATTAATCGTTTCACAGTTTGAGAGCGCTGCTCGACATCCCTGCCCTAGATCATAATATACCCCAGATAGGTCGGCCTTATAGGCTTTGACGTTGACAACTTTTGTCAGGTTTACTACGCTGCCATCTAGTTGTTACATAAGGAGTCACGTCATAATTCCCATTTGAATTGCATTAGCGACTGTACTGCCATCTCGTGTTCGTTTACGGCGGACGGGTGGCGATCCTGGCGGTTGTTCTCTTCAAAGCGCAAACGATTTTAACATAGCGATGATCTATCTGGTTACATATATGATCTAGGGTTTTACTATGACAGGCAAAATTGTACAGTTTTGCCAAGACTTTTTCTGACTTATTTCATTTTATGGAACAGGAAAGTGGCAATTCATTTGTTGATAATTCTACATATTTGTAGAATACATTATCTTGTCAAGATAATAGAATATAGATAATATTCACAGATTTCACAAATAATACCTTTATGATGATCAATATTATTTATTTTCTTCTCCATTACATTTATATTGTTTAATTCTATAAATTATTTATATTCATATATAAATCTGAAAATCATAAAACTTTAATAAATTAGAACTAAGATGAGTTGGGGTAAGTGCATTTCTGAGGCAAGTGCAACTTCAGTCCATATCTCTGTAGTTCATTTGAGATTCGCCCTGTCATCTCGGGGCGTGTTAAAAAAGGTTGTATTATATTCATCCATTTCTCTGCCCTACAATGCAACAGACTACCAGACAATCATGTCGTAGTTGACACCCCTGGCATGGAAAATACTTAAAACAAAAGCCTGGATGCGGATTTGAGCGGGGTTCAACAGAGATGGTGTTGTGAATTTTCGTAATCAGCATGAGTAGGCTGATGAAAATCCCCATGCAGTTGAAGAAACAAGAAATCAGCACCGATTGTCAATCAACTTATGGGCAGGGATTCTTGGTGACAGATTAATAGGGCCATACGTGCTACCAGAGAGATTAACTGGGGATCGTTATCAGAACTTTCTTAATAACGTATTAAAACAAATTAAATTAAAAAAGTACGTGATTCCTTACGCCGAGGGGCAGAGGAATGCATTGCCATGAATGGACGTCACATTGAGCACCTCCTATGAACAAGTGTTCAGATTTCAGAAAGTATGTGTTGTAGGACCCATGTTTATTAGACATTATTTTCTTGTTTTGATGCATACTAGCACCTCCTAAAAGATTGGATACTTTTTTTTAACACTCTGTATAATCCGTTCCTTTCCCGTCCCGTTTTATCTCAAGAAATTTTATTATGATCAGCCTAATTATAAATATAAAAATAAAATTGCTCCTAAAACAGTATCTAAAAGTAAAAGAACTCTCCCCACGAATGAAAGAGCTCCAGGCATAATGTAGAAGTGAACTAAATGCATGTGAGTTTATTTTACTCTCCATCTGTAATCCATTCATATTCAACTAAGAGCATATATCCCAGAAAAATGAATATGTCAATAAAATTGTTAAATAAATTTGACGATAACAGGCAACCTTGTTCATTCTCTGATTTATGTTAATATTTTTTGTCAGATATGACGTCTGTGTTCATAGCATACATGCTTTGATATATTATAATGCTATATAATTTTAAATGGTTATGATAAAAATAAAGCAAATAATTCTTTCCAGTATTTTACAAAGAGCGAAATAACAGCACAACAAATTTGATTATCTAAACAATATGCCGGTGTCAATCTCGTTTACCCGCAGGATATGTTTCGCGTGCTACGGATGATTTTCTCTCTTTTTGACAGAGTAATTTATTTATTAATTTAAAATTGCATCTATGAAAGCAATGGCATTTTGATTTCCAGTACAGGTTTGTTATTGCAGTGGCGGCAACAATAGCAAAATAAATTAATGGTGCACACAGTGTGTTTATTAGTGTTTTTTCAAGACAGTTTAGTATTTTAGTAAGTCAATATTTTATTGTATTAGAGTACTTTACTTCTTCTAATCTTTATATAATTTCTTCTAATCGTGTAATAGTCAATTAAATCCCACTCGAGTTTTGATATTCTCTAGATAAATGAAAATCTCTGGTAAGCTCACTATAGATAAAAATGTTCTTTTCGAAAGAAGGCAGAGTTTAACATGGGACAATATAAATATGCATGTTGTGATAATGCGCAACCAATAAGATGTGCGTGCAAGAATGTCATATAAATTAGTTAATAAAAATATGCCATTTTAAACTTGTAGTAGTGTTTTTTTTTTTTTTTTTGCACTGTGCCTGTACCCTTAAACTCCCATTTTTTTCTCCATTATCTGTCGAATACAAAATATCATCAGTTATTCATAAATTTCAAAAAGGCATATGACTCTGTTAAGAGAAAAGTTTTATAAGGTATTCTTATTGAATTTGGTATTCCCAAGAAACTAGTTCGATTAATTAAAATGTGTCTCAGAGTCCGTATAGGTCAGTTTCTCTCAGATGCGTTTCCAATTCACTGTAGGCTAAAGCAAGGAGATGCACTATCACCTTTACTTTTTAACTTTGTTCTAGAGTATGCCATTAGGAAAGTCCAGAATAAGAGAAAGGGTTTGGAATTGAACGGGTGAATGGATGATGTGAATATGTTAGGAGAAAATCAACAAACGATTAAAGAAAATACGGAAATTTTACTTGAAGCAAGTAAAGAGATAGGTTTGGAAGTACATCCCGAAAAGACAAAGTATATGATTACCCTATGTCTCGTGACGAGAATATTGTACGAAATGGAAATATAAAAACTGAAAATTTATCCTTTGAAGAGGTGGAAAAATTCATATACCTGGGAGCAACAGTAACAAATATAAATGACACTCGGGAGGAAATTAAACACAGAATAAATATGGGAAATGCCTGTTATTATTCGGTTGAGAAGCTTTTATCATCCAGTTTGCTGTCAACAAATCTGAAAGTTAGAATTTATAAACAGTTATATTACCGGTTGTTCTTTATGGTTGTGAAACTTGGACTCTCACTTTGAGAGAGGAATATAGGTTAAGAGTGTTTGAGAATAAGGTGCTTAGAAAAATATTTGAGGCTAATAGGGATGAAGTTACAGGAGAATGGAGAAAGTTACACAACACAGAACTGCACTCATTGTATTCTTCACCTGACATAATTAGGAACATTAAATCCAGATGTTTGAGATGGGCAGGGCATGTAGCACGTATGGGCGAATCCAGAAATGCATATAGAGTGTTAGTTGGGAGGCCAGAGGGAAAAAGACCGTTGGGGAGGCCGAGACGTAAATGGGAAGATAATATTAAAAATGGATTTGGGGAGGTGGGATATGATGGTAGAGACTGGATTAATCTTGCTCAGGATAGGGACCAATGGCGGGCTTATGTGAGGGCGGCAATGAACCTCCGGGTTCCTTAAAAGCCAGTAAGTAAGTAGTGTTTTTTTTTGTAATCTTAATTGTCATTTTTTGCCTGCCTATTATGCCTTTTTATTTACAGCGTCTTTTTCTTGCTTTTCTGGACTTTTTTTTTTTGCCTGCCCATTTTAAGTATTATAAATGCCTAAACATTCGGGCTGTAATTATTCTTATGCAAAAATGGTGGTAGCCTACTAAAGCAAAACTGTACGCATGTAACATGTGTCCCGGTTTGTGTCCCTGAAATCTGCCCACTCTACTACCGCAGCGTCGCGAAACCCAAAACCGGAGTGGTGATAAAACTTCAAGGGATCATCTCCTCGCACTGAACAACTTCAGAACTTGCTTGTTCAAGTTCTAAAGGAATTATTAAGTGCTTTTTCCCACGTTTCAAGAGAGTAGATCTGAATAAAAACAGGACAAAAAAAACAGTTGAATGTGACTAGCAAGTTTAGTATTTCCACGTCCGATATACGAACGAGCCTTCCTTCGCTAAGTATTCATTAGCCCCAAGTCACGTGTGCAAGCCTCCCCTCCCCCCGTTGTATGTATACCTGTGTATACGCACCAAGACCGGTTAGAACATCAATGTCTAGCAAGCTGAAAAGCTGATCGTTCGGAACTGATGGGTTCTTTTCGCATTACACCAGACACTTTGATTGACTCGCTAGATTTTAATGGGCCTACCGACTCAAGTCTGTGAGAAGTATGAAAATAAAAGTACTACATATATCCTAGGCATACTTCTTACAAATTGCCAAGTACTATACAACATTACCTCTTCTGTTATGTCTACCACAGCAGAACATGCCAACAATTTCTAAGCTGGTTTTAAAGATCTGAGAAGCAATCGAGTAGGAAGAAATACAGCGCAAAACGTATCCGTTGATTGGTTTCATGAGACTTTGCTTAAATTTAGAATTAACAACTGTCAATTTCCCATTAGTATACAAGTTTATTCAACACCGATCAACGAACAACGAGGAACATGCATGCATTTGAATTTTAATCGAATGTTGCTTCTTTTATAGGGAAATATAATACAGGATGTTTCAAAAGTGATGGTCAATAATTTACAGATGTTGTTTAGTCAACTTTTCCTTAAGGGATGAGCTAAAATTTATCTGTGTATACTATAATTATGTTGAAAGTATTAGCAAAATAAAATAAAAACAAATAAAATACCACAAGCAATGTCGCAATGCATTCTCAATACGTATTTTATAATTGGGCAGAATGGGCAAATACCCAAAGCGAAGGAGCAAAATAAGTACATTAAGATATGATTTTTAAATAATTGTTAAATACATGTTCATTGAAAATAAATATTAATAAATAATAATATAAAAACAGACTTTTGTTTGGTGAATTGGCACATTTCTGTGGCCAGGAGGAAAAAGGTCTTAAGTCGATTTTTTGTGCAAATGAGATTTTTATATATTCTGAAAGCGGAAACAATTCTCTACAATCTGGTAAAAAAGTTAAAGTCAAATAAGATTCCTGACTGGATTTATAGAGCGTTACCAAATGTCTTAAGTACTTTTTGAATCGAGCACACACAGAATAAAGGACTTAAGAATATTTAATACTTTATTCCTTACAAACACCACATGTTTACTTTCCATGCTTCCCTATTAAAAAGGTCTAACTTGTATTTTAGCTATTTTATCATATACTGATGCCCTTTCCTTTTAAAACTTTAAGCACCAGGTAAACAATACTATATTGTTTAAGACTCATTTTGCATTCCTAATAATTTACATTTCCCATTTATTTTGACATGAAAAAGGTCTTATGTTTGAATAGTCCTTTCTTCTCAGTTTGGGTTGTAGTCTTAAAAGGGCTTAAGTGCGGCTATTTTTAAAATAATCAAGAAAATTGTTAAATGAGCAACATTACCTATTTTAGAAGAAATATAAACAAACAATATCCAGGAAAACCCTCTTAATTATAAGAACTCTATAATTGACAACAATTTCCATCTTTCTACTGCTCTCCTGAAAAATATAAAATTTTTACTTAAGACCTTTTTCCTCCCGGCCACAGAATTAATGTTTCACTTCTTTGCTCGATAATAGAAGGGGTAAAGTTAAAGAAAGGGGTTAGGGTGCCAACATTTTCTCTGTCCAGGTTGCCAGTGACCTAAACCCAAGGCCTGAATATTCATAATAGGTGTCTGAAAGTTTCTGCATCTCCTCCACCTGGTGATTGTATTTTCACATGTGTACAATCAATTGCACCTATACACTTAGGAAAACGTGAAATCGTATAAAATCCATGCTTAACCCTTGCTGTTTCTTCAGGTATTGTTGGCATGTTCATATAACGCTGTGACAAATCTTCTATAGATGTAGAAACTTTTCAAACCATTTTCCTCGTGGTAGACACATGCATACCAAATTGAACACCAACATTAATAAGAAAACTGCCTGGAGCATAATATCTTAAAGCTACTAGAAACATGACTTCTGGTGAAATAGCATCATTTTATATAGCTGGTACTGTAATCTCATCCTTTATCTGGTGCAAACAATGTTTGCTGTTTGTTTATGAATTCGAAACCTATTAAAAACACCGCTTCATCCCATTTTTCGAAATGATCAACTCTTGCGCCAATATTATTCTCGGCCTTGGTAACCTAAATTCTACATCATAATCATTATCTTCTATTTCATCAAGGAACAATAATACTGGCAACTCCCCTCGTCTTTAGGTTAGTTCCCTCAGAACGTAGTCATAAAGAAGTAAATAATAAATAAGTAAATAAATGAATAAATTTATAAATAAATTAATGAGTTAGTCTTTTCGAAAGTTTTACGAAGAATCGCTGTGACTAAGTTTTGAAGCAGGCAACTCTGCTTTCTCCAGTATTTTCTATTTTCTGCCTTCCTCTTTGTCTCCTCATATGATCCATATATCTTAATGTCGTCTATCATCTGTTATCTTCTTCTGCCCCGAACTCTTCTCCCGTTCACCATTCCTTCCATGCATCCTTCAATAGGCAGTTTCTTCTCAGCCAGTGACTCAACCAATTCCTGTCCCTCCTCCTGATCAATTTCAGCATCATTCTTTCTTCACCCACTCTTTCCAACACAGCTTCATTTTTTATTCTGTCTGTCCACTTCACACGTTCCATTCTTCTCCATATCCACATTTCAAATGCTTCTTCGGAATGTCCATGTTTCTGCTGCAACCGATAAATATATAATAGGATGCGAAATATATATTGGCAAGACGACAAAAAGCGTAATTTTTGCGAGCGAAATGTTTATATCATAACTACATGAGAAAGTATGTCAACTTCCTCACTGTGGATAACTACGCATGTCTGTAAACAAATCTGTGCTTTACCACGACAGTATGTATCCGAAATGCTGATAACCAGTATGTAAGTGGAATAAATAAGATAAAGCTCTAGAGCGGGGTGGAGAAGATTTCCTTGCAGACGTTTCTTTGACAAACAGGAAGTCGAATCCTATACTTACAGAAGCTGATACGATTTAGTAGATTAACTTTCTCCTCGTAATACAGACCTCAATAGCTACGTAAATTCTTTCAGATACAAATGAAAACAAAGTCATTTACGAGAAAGGATTTCTCCCTCTCTCTGTCACACACATGCACATGCGCACACACACACACACACACACACACACACACACACACACACACACACATACACGTTTAAGGGAATCGGAAATAATTTACATAATTATTACATACAGGGTTTTTCTTTTCAAAATAAATGCATAATTAATTGCTATTAAAATTCAATGAGGGAAATTCTCGACAAAAATGTCTTATAAAGGGTGCGGCAAAACATCCTCCCTAATTTAAAGTTTAAATAAAAAACAGATGGATCAAAATAAGGAAACTGTATTAATATGAATTGTATCTAAACAGTGTGAAATTTAGGTTTACATGCGTTGCCATAGCGATATCAAATGACATGCCCAGAACAAAAAGAATTGAATAGGAAACTTTATTAATATGAATGGTGTCTTAACAGTGGGGAATTTTTCATTTTTTGAATAACGTGTCTCTCAAGTAGTGTCCTTCACTATCAATGCAATGTTGAATGCGACTTCGGAAATTCTGCATCACTCTAACTAGCATTTATTGAGGAATAAGACCAATTTCTTCCTGTATTGCATTTCTTAGGTCTGGCAAAGACCTCGGCCGATGTTTGATCGCCTCAGCCTTAAGTTGTCCCCATAGAAAAAAATCGCAGGGTGCAAGGTCTGGTGATCATGCTGGCCAGGGGGCGTCGCCACGTGAAGAAATTAAGCGTCCGGGAAACATCTGTCTCAGGACTTGGAGAGAAATCTGAGCTGTGTGAGAGGCGGCTCCGTCCTACTGAAACCATACCTAGTCAATCTGCAGCGCATTGAGTCTTGATGCTAAAAAATTGTTGATCATAAAAGAGTACCGCTGAGAGTTCACTGTCACAGTAGCACCATCCTCTTCAAAAAAGTAAGGACCAAGCATCCCGACTCTTGCAACCGCGCACCATACAGTAACACGGTCGTTATGTAGAGGTTTTTCATGAAGTTAACGAAGGTTCTGTCCACTCCAATATCGGAAATTTTGATGATTCACGCATGTAAACCTAAATTTCCCACTGTTTAGATACCATTCATATTAATACAGTTTCCTTATTTTGATCCATATGTGTTTTATTTAAATTTTAAATTAGGGAGAATGTTTTGCCGCACCTTTTATTTAGAAAGGAATATCTTTATTGAAATAAAATATTTTTACGCTATTGTTGTGCGAGTTATGATGTCATCTAAAGCATGATTAAATGACATCCTATAGTTTTAAATATCATCTAAAGGAGCACACTTTTTAAGGAATACTTCATTTGTTTTATGCAGAAGAAGCACTATGGTTACGGCACAGCCTGCTCGAACGAATCCATGCATCCAATGACTGCTTGTACAGCCTGCTCATTCAATGGTCAAACATGTAACCTGAATAGAAAAAAAAATGTCGCTAGATGGCAGCTCCTAACGGCTAGTGAAATCGCTTGTGGATATAGGTCCTATGCTTTATGTTTGTAGTATATGATTAAAATATTACTTTGTTTCAAGATTCTAATAGCTTCTTCTTCGTTAATCCATTATATTATTTGTTCTTGAGGGAACAAGAAAACCGGAAAACTTTTTTTACCAATGCTACCAGGTTGTCATTCGACATTTCTGGTCTCTCCTGGCAATGGCTTATTTGTAACCCACTTCTGATGTTGGGGCGCCTGGAAGGCGGAGTTACGCTGCTCCGATGATATTATGATAGGATGATTATGAAGTGCCAGGAGTGGTCTTAACCCTAAGTCCAGCCTAAGTTCCAGACCATGGACGAACACAGGAACATTTATCTTTAAGGAAAAGTTCCTGTGTTCTCACCGGGAATCGAACCCGAGACATCATGAACTTTAATCAGAAGCTCTATAAACCTATCTTTAGGTCGGGAAATTTGCTACACAGAACAGCTTCGTCGGCTTACAAGCAAAACATATTAAGTAAAAAAATACTACCTCCGAGAAAAAGACGTTTAGAAAGCTCTTGACGAAACTGAATCCTCAAAATATTATTTTTAGTATGTTGTTTCTCTTTATGTGTATTTAATTTTCCTCAAAATATTATTTTTAGTATGTTGTTTCTCTTTATGTGTATTTAATTTTCCTCACAATATTATTTTTAGTATGTTGTTTCTCTTTATGTGTATTTAATTTTCCTCAAAATATTATTTTTAGTACGTTGTTTCTCTTTATGTGTATTTAATTTTCCTCACAATATTATTTTTAGTATGTTGTTTCTCTTTATGTGTATTTAATTTTCCTCAAAATATTATTTTTAGTGTGTTGTTTCTCTTTATGTGTATTTAATTTTCCTCGCAATATTATTTTTAGTATGTTGTTTCTCTTTATGTGTATTTAATTTTCCTCGCAATATTATTTTTAGTACGTTGTTTCTCTTTATGTGTATTTCATTTTCCTCGCGATATTATTTTTAATACGTTCTTTCTCTTTATGTGTATTTAATTTTCCTCACAATATTATTTTTAGTATGTTGTTTCTCTTTATGTGTATTTAATTTTCCTCACAATATTATTTTTAGTATGTTGTTTCTCTTTATGTGTATTTAATTTTCCTCACAATATTATTTTTAGTATGTTGTTTCTCTTTATGTGTATTTAATTTTCCCCAAAATGTTATTTTTAGTACGTTGTTCCTCTTTATGTGTATTTAATTTTCCTCACAATATTATTTTAGTATGTTGTTTCTTTATGCGTTATAGAGTGTTAGTTGGGAGACCGGAGGGAAAAAGACCTTTAGGGAGGCCGAGACATAGATGGGAGGATAATATTAAAATGGATTTGAGGGAGGTGGATATGATGATAGAGACTGGATTAATCTTGCACAGGATAGGGACCGATGGCGGGCTTATGTGAGGGCGGCAATGAACCTTCGGGTTACTTAAAAGCCATTTGTAAGTAAGTAAGTATGTTTCTTTATGCGTATTTAATTTTCCTCAAAATATTATTTTTAGTATGTTGTTTCTCTTTATGTGTGTTTAATTTTCCTCACAATATTATTTTAGTATGTTGTTTCTCTTTATGTGTATTTCATTTTCCTCACAATATTATTTTTAGTATGTTGTTTTTCTTTATGTGTATTTCATTTTCCTCACAATATTATTTTTAGTATGTTGTTTTTCTTTATGTGTATTTCATTTTCCTCACAATATTATTTTTAGTATGTTGTTTCTCTTTATGTGTGTTTAATTTTCCTCACAATATTATTTTAGTATGTTGTTTTTCTGTATGTGTGTTTAATTTTCCTCACAATATTGATTTTAGTATGTTGTTTCTCTTTATGTGTATTTAATTTTCCTCACAATATTATTTTAGTATGTTGTTTTTCTTTATGTGTATTTAATTTTCCTCACAATATTATTTTTAGTACGTTGTTTCTCTTTATGTGTATTTAATTTTCCTCACAATATTGTTTTTAGTACGTTATTTCTCTTTATGTGTATTTAATTTTCCAATTTTAATTTTATACACATACATTATGCACATTATATACGCCTTTTTCTCAGAAGTTATATTTTTGACTTAATGTGTTTTGCTTGTAACCCGACGAAATGTAAATTGCACCACGTTTGTAATAGATGGTCTAAGTTCTATTTATTTTTATTGAGTGAACTGATATTCCTCCCTTTAAGCCACGAGCTAGGTACCTCGTGACTCGCTTGTCTGGTAATGGGTTTCGACTTGACACGAAATGTGAACACATTATCGCTCCGGGTTGCTGTCTAGACTGAAAAGCAGCGAATCGGACCGATGGCATTAGTATGCCTACCCCTGGCATGAGTGCAGAGGGGAGAGCTCAAAGATTACTTATTAAAACTGCCCTTAGCTACCCAATTGACGGGAGAGCAATTATAGAGTGGGGAGCTGTGAAACAAGACCCTAAAACATTATCCCTTCGTCGGCATCATGGACCTACTTGAATGGACATTCCATTAATGCCCGAACCTGTCGAGGATTACAGACTCCCTGCCTCTGACACGACGTACAAAGCATTTCCAATCATCACCCTGTACGCCAATTAAACTTAAAAGAAAATGTTTTCCACGTTACCTATCTAGTCGTCTTTAATGGGCAAGTGTGGATCCGAGATTCCTGGGTTCAACTCAGGTAGAAGGCGATGGCTTTTAAAGGACGATAAAATTCTTATTACAGCCTTGCCTCTGGAATTCGTTTCCTAGAGACGACAGGTATTGCCAGACACTGTCACAGTTTAAAATTAAGCTACATAAAGTATGTAATTGATTAACCAGCGGACTTACTCGGGTTAATTATGTAAGTTTGTGCGGCTTACAGCTGTTTCGGTGTTTCATCACACCATCCTCAGAGCCTACTAGATCTCGGCGTCATCTCGAACGTCTCTGCCTGTTATGTGGGTGCGTTTGATTGTTGAAAGGTGGAGTCAAATAGTGTGTGTGTGTGCTGAAATTGATCTGTGTGTTGAGAATTTGATGTGTTTATATTAATATGCGTTACAAGAGCGGTATGTTGACGTTTTCATGTTCGAAGTAAAGATTGAAAAAGCGAAACGTAGTTGAGCTTTTCTAATTTCCGAGAACATGAAAACAAACATATCGCTCGTGTATCGTACATTATTTTGTGCGAAGATCGTTTATTACATATCTGAAAGAGGAATTTCTAATTAGTTGCAATGAAATCTCCATCTTGGTTTCTGATCAATGACGGCAACTTTGGAAAACAAATATATCTATCTTCAACATTATTCCTATAAAATGTTTTCTGTGTTTACTATACTGCAGCAGGCCGTGATATACATGTCTTCCCCCCCCCCCAGTCTATGTTGAGTCTGGAATCTTGTTGATTTTTTCACGGCTTCCTTAATGTTACTTGCATTACAAATGCAGTAACTTTTGTGGTGTTGTAGAGTTTACTTAATTTTTGCAAATATTTAAAAACAATAATTAACAGTGCAATTTAGGTGAAATTGCAGTGGTAAGTTTCCAATTTATAATAATTACTATATTGAACGTCTTTAAAAATAATATGTTAAAAGCCTAAAGCAGTAAAATAAATATGACGCTTAAGCGGTAAGAATAGAGAAATTGTTATGTGTGTTACGTTGGGAATACTGAATGTGGTATTTCACACTTACCGCGTATTGGTTGTGTGCGGAAAGCAAGCAAATACGCACGATCTCGCACAAAAGTATGTTTCTATTTCGTTGTGTAGGTCTTGTTTGTGTAGTATTACTGTACAATTGCCTTTGTCTGCTTTGGTGAAAATGAGGTTATGTTGTTGTTGTTTTGCTTTTAGTGTTTTTATTGTTATCTGTTCTCTTTTGTTTGTGTTGGGTTCATGTATTTTGTTTACGTGTCTTATGATGTCTTGTCTGATGTAGTCTTGGTGTTCTGTTTTTGTTTTTTGTACTGCTGTTTCCATGTTGATGATTGTCTGTGTTTTTTGTTTTGGTCTTGTGTTGTTGTGTGGTATGTTATGTTTTAATCCTTTTTCTAGTAGACTGGTTTCGTTGCGGTTGAAGGTTATGTTTGTTGTGTTGTGTATTTTTGGGAGGAATTTGTGTTCTGATCTGTGTGTTTTTGTTTGTTGTGTTTTTAGTTTTGCTATCTTGGTATTGTGTCGTTTCTTTATTTTGTGGCTGATGTTCGATATTATTTCGTTGGTGTGTGTTATGATTTCTTCAAGTTCTGTATGGTGAGTGATGTGTGCTAGATGTAGACATGTTTTGTATGCGTTTGTGTTATGTTTGTTTTTCGTGTAATGTAGGTGTTTGATGTTGTTCTGTATGTGTAGTTTTTGTGCTTGGGTTTTAGTTTTTTGAGCTATGTGTGATGTTTTTTTATGTGTATTTGTGCGTATTTTGGTGTGATCTGCTGGTTTAAACATATGTGATTGAATCGGATGTTGTGTGAGGCTTTGATAGTCTTGATGCGCGCTAACCTGTATTAGTTGACTTGTATAGTTGTCTTGATAATCCATTTTGAATCCTTTCAACAACCAAACGCATCCACATAACAGGCAGAGAAGTTCAAGATGACGCCGAGATCTAGTAGGCTCTGAAGATGGTGTAACAATGCACCGAAACAGCTGTAAGCCGCACAGACTTACATAATTAACACGAGTAAGTCCACTAGTTAATCAATTACTTATATTCAAGTGTTAAAAGTAGTGTAAGCAAGATTCAAAATGGATACAGAAAGTACCTTTTACCCCACGAAATGCATTACTGAGAAGTTACTATATTTATGCTGACAATGTTTTCATCTTTAGCATTTCCTTGTGTTAGATTAACCCTTCCTCTTGTCTTTGTGCCAGGATACTAGAACAACCTACTTTCCTTTGATTTATTGCATTGAAGCTGACAAGCAAACGTTCTGATAGGAGCAGATAAAAAAGTTAAATTATTTTCTTCCACCATGTTAATAATGTCAAAACAAGTGCTTATACAAATTTTGGCTACTCGACCGCAATTACGAGGCCGTCCAGAAAGTGATTTTCCCTGGGGCCGTTTATAGAAAAGAGCACAATTGCATAGAAATATTTATTTAAACGGATACAGCAATTGTTGCGCTATTTGTCAACATGTCCCCCACTGGAATTGAGACATTTGTCATACCATGGGATCAATTTTTGTGTCGCAGAAGTCAGCCGCCTCAGATCGGAACCAGCGTTTGACTGCATCTGCACCTCTCTCTGTCGATCCCATGATATGAGAAATGTCTCAGTTCCGATGGAAAATATGTTGAAAAATAGCTCAATAATTGCTGTGTCCGTTCCAATAAATTTGTCCAATTAAATTGTGTTTTTTTTCTGTTAACGGCCCCTGGCGAACTTATTTTTTTTACGGCCCTCGTAATTGCGGTCGAGTGGCCAAAATTTGTGGCCAAAATTTGACATTATTAACATGGTGGAAGAAAAAAAATTAACTTCTTTATCTGCCCTCATCAGAACGTTTGCTTGTAAGTGTCACTGTTATTTTGTATTTGTATCTGTTTTATTTTCACTGTATCATTTCTTAAGGGTTGACATTTCTATTTCCTACGTTTTTCAAGCTACGTCCTTGATTTTTTTTGTATACGTAATCAATTTCTGAGTTATTAACAAAAATAATTTTAAAAATTTCCATATTTCAAATGTGTCGCTCAATTTTACAGTAAAATATGTGAAAAATTTTTTGCAAGATCAGCGACATATTTATTAAAAAAAACATTACGCATTAGTTTTCCTATAGCTTTACAACCACTGCATACCTAAAAACTGAAATGTTCCATTGCCACTATAAATATTTCATTTGTATTAAAAAGTATTCATTTAATCATAAAATCCATGCGCTATTTTGTTAACCACAGTCCATACAACAGTTCAGCACAATAATAATAATAATAATAATAATAATAATAATAATAATGATGCACTATCACCTTTACTTTTTAACTTTGCTCTAGAGTATGCCATTAGGAAAGTTCAGGATAACAGAGAGGGTTTGGAATTGAACGGGTTACATCAGCTGCTTGTCTATGCGGATGACGTGAATATGTTAGGAGAAAATCAACAAACTATTAGGGAAAACACGGGAATTTTACTGGAAGCAAGTAAAGAGATAGGTTTGGAAGTAAATCCCGAAAAGACAAAGTATATGATTAGGTTATGTCTCTTGACGAGAATATTGTACGAAATGGAAATATAAAAATTGGAAATTTATCTTTTGAAAGGTGGAGAAGTTAAAATACTTGGAGCAACAATAACAAATATAAATGATACTCGGGAGGAAATTAAAGGCAGAATAAACATGGGAAATGCGTGTTATCATTCGGTTGAGAAGCTTTTATCACCCAGTCTGCTGTCAAAAAATCTGAAAGTTAGAATTTATAAAACAGTTATATTACCGGTTGTTCTTTATTGTTATGAAACTTGGACTCTCACTTTGAGAGAGGAACATAGGTTAAGGGTATTTGAGAATAAGGTGCTTAGGAAAATATTTGGGGCTAAGAGGGATGAAGTTACAGGAGAATGGAGAAAGTTACGCAACACAGAACTGCACGCATTGTATTCTTCACCTGACATAATTAGGAACAGACGTTTGAGATGGGCAGGGCATGTAGCACGTATGGGCGAATCCATAAATGCATATAGAGTGTTAGTTGGGAGGCCGGAGGGAAAAAGACCTTTAGGTAGGCCGAGACGTAGACGGGAAGATAATATTAAAATGGATTTGAGGGAGGTGGGATATGATGGTAGAGAATGGATTAATCTTGCTCAGGATAGGGACCAATGGCGGGCTTATGTGAGGGCAGCAATGAACATCCGGGTTCCTTAAAAGTCAATAAGTAATAATAATAATAATAATAATAATAATAATAATAATAATAATAATAATAATAATAACAACAACAACAATGTTTGGATCGGAATGTTTAGGGCCTAACTAAAAATATTTTGGAATGCTGGAATAAATGTTGAGGAAAACTGATATGATATGTGCTACATTTCTTGCTGTCGTATGCACAAGTGTCTTATTTTTTTTTTTTTTTTTTTTAGTCTCTTCCTCTGAATCAAGTGTAAATGCGGAATGTTTTTAACTTCCTACCTACTGCGATACTCACGCTAGAATGGAGTCTGAACGAGATAGATAAAATACCATGCACATGCACATCCATATGCAAATAATAAGCTTATGTTCAATCATCCCACTGTTAGAACCTCATAGTGTTCTTTTTATACTCCAAAGAAGAGATATTTCCACTTCTATTTTTCATTTCCGATTTGAAACTGAAATTTTACGTCACTAACATTTACATAAGACACGTTTTCAATGAAGAAATAAGCAATGGTACATTATTTATAACGGATTATTATTATTGCATTTTTTCCCATTGCTGGCGAAAGGCGGGAATCACAACGTTTCGTAGGTTAGGACTGCCTTCGTGTAATCTACAATATGGAATATTAATTTGTTCACTATTTCTAATTTCATGATCATGTATATTAGCCACTAATGAGTAATTGTCGATATTTTGTCGAGTGTAAAGTACTAGATCATATATATATATATATATATATATATATATATATATATATATATATATATATATACAAATTTATGATTGTTAAAATCCGTGATTGTCTGAAAAGTGGCCGACAATGTTTATTTTATTTTATTTTTTATTTTATTCGGTTATTTTACGACGCTGTATCAACATCTAGGTTATTTAGCGTCTGAATGATATGAAGGTGATAATGCCGGTGAAATGAGTCCGGGGTCCAGCACCGAAAGTTACCCAGCATTTGCTCGTATTGGGTTGAGGGAAAACCCCGGAAAAAACCTCAACCAGGTAACTTTCCCCGACCGGGATTCGAACCCGGGCCATCTGGTTTCGCAGCCAGACGCGCTGACCGTTACTCCACAGGTGTGGACCCGACAATGTTCCAGATAGTTTGCTTTACATAAAATTCTAATGGCTTTCTTTTGTAAAATCAAGACTCTTCCAGTTTTGGTTCCATTTCCCCAGAAAATTAGGGCATATCGGATTATCGACTGAAAGAAAGAAAAGTAGGCACATCTTAAATAATTCTGAGAAACGCAAGTCGTTAATTTCTTTAACAAACATAAAACTCTTGATAGCTTTGTGTGAAATTAAGATGATAATGCTAGCGAAATGAGTTCACGGTCGAGTACCGAAAGTTACTCAATGGGTTGAGAGAAAACCTCGGAAAATCTCTCAACCAGTAACTTGTCCCAATCAGGATTTGAACCCTTTCCTTTCGTGGTCAGACATGCTAACCACGCGGTAGATAGTTTTTTTACGCTCTTAGGTATGACAAGTCCCCAGACCTTACTCCTGTAAATTTTTGTCTGTGGGAGATGGATGAAAGCGAAGTGTAAAACAAAGTAAACAAAGGAACGTATTTGCTGCTCGCATTATACCTTCATAAAAGAACAAGACGACCTCAAGAAGCAACACTTGGCGTTGTCAACAGAGCGAAAAAGTGTGCTGTACCTGGTACTGAAACTTTTTAACACTGAACAGTTTAAATACCGTATATATATATATATATATATATATATATATATATATATATATATATATATATATATATATACGGTCTTACTAACAAACCGTGTATAGTTTTATACTAGACTTATGCAGACTTGGAACAGAAAATGTTACTAATAAATCATACATAAACGATGGATGTATAAACAATCTGTAACTAAACCCCCTGTTTAAGCGTTGCATATAGATATTATTTTAATGCACCGAAGTACATATGATATTTCCATGCAGATATTCTGCGTCATCATACGATGAAAGAGTAATGGAACGGAGAAAAATTCTCTCCGGCGCCGGGATTTGAACCCGGGTTTTCAGCTCTACGTGCTGATGCTTTATCCACTAAGCCACACCGGATACAACTCCGACGCCGGTTAGAATCATCTCAGATTAAGCTCCAACTCTTGGGTTCCCTCTAGTGGCCGCCCTCTGCACTACGTCATAGATGTCTACGAACGCAGGACCGAAGTCCAAACATGTGCTGAGGTGCACTCGTTATGAGTGACTAGTTGGCCGGGATCCGACGGAATAAGTGCCGTCTTAAATCACGAAGTGATTTACGCATATCATATATATTATTTTAATGCACCGAAGTGTGGCTTAGTGGATAAAGCATCAGCACGTAGAGCTGAAAACCCGGGTTCAAATCCCGGCGCCGGAGAGAATTTTTCTCCGTTCCATTACTCTTTCATCGTATGATGACGCAGAATATCTGCATGGAAATATCATATGTACTTCGGTGCATTAAAATAATATATATGATATGCGTAAATCACTTCGTGATTTAAGACGGCGCTTATTCCGTCGGATCCCGGCCAACTAGTCACTCATATCGAATGCACCTCAGCACATGTGTGGACTTCGGTCCTACGTTCATAGACATCTATGACGTAGTGCAGAGGGCGGCCACTAGAGGGAACCCAAGAGTTGGAGCTTAATCCGAGACGATTCTAACCGGCGTCGGAGTTGTATCCGGTGTGGCTTAGTGGATAAAGCATCAGCACGTAGAGCTGAAAACCCGGGTTCAAATCCCGGCGCCGGAGAGAATTTTTCTCCGTTCCATTACTCTTTCATCGTTGCATATAGAGAAAAAATGGTCGCCACTCTAACAGCTGTTCGTATCGATTGTCATTTTATGATGATGGTTGCCTTGTAAACACAGAAGAACAAACCAAAGAGCACAGCGTAATTAGAATAATATTGCTGTAACTGTACTCTTTGACCAAAATATAGCGTGGTAATCGATCAGGCCCAGTTGTACTATCGATACTTAGCGCAGCACACTAGCGCGCACTATCAGATGCAACAGAGAACCTTAGTTATTCTATTACCTTTCGTAATGATGTAATGACGAAGTAGCTGTGTAACAGTTGTACTGTAGCGATTATATTAGTAAGAAATTTACACAAGACTTACACAATGAATAGCTCGTTTATAAGTGTAAGACAGTTAAACGTCTGTATAACAGTTTTTATTAATTTAGGCTCAACTCACACGGATCACAACTTTGCGTTCTATACTTTTGTTTGTTGAGTACATTTCTATTGTATTTTATTCTTGCAAGTAGATTACACAACACTCGACAGATGGTAACACGTATATTCAGTATCTAACCAAATCGTCTTGACCTTTTTGATACCCGAAATGTGGCATTTTTTCCCGCTTGTAACTGAAATAAAGACGTACTCGCGTCAAAAGAAACAATGGAGATGAATATTGTAATCTTTGGAACTGCTACCAATGATAACAGCCATCGCTTTAAAATTTGAATTGAACTATTTGTGCTGTTAGCGAAATAAAAACTCGTGACGTTTCGAAGGTTTTATATACTTTCCTTCACCCTAAAATTCGCAAAGTATCCTATAGGATACATCAGATTAATAGGCTATATGCTATAATTTTAATAGAATAATAGAAAAAACTTGGTAGGAATATTAAAATTTCACAATACTATAATATTGTACAACATATAAAATATGGACATTGCGATAGTTGTTTTCTTTACGGTCCGGCACGGTTTAATAAACTAGTGTGTGAAATGCCAGTTTCTATCTGATGCTTTTCCAATTAACTGCGGGCTAAAGCAGGGAGCTGCACTATCACCTTTACTTTTTAACTTCGCTCTAGAATATGCCATTAGGAAAGTTCAGGATAACACAGAGGGTTTGGAATTGAACGGGTTACATCAGCTTCTTGCCTATGCGGATGACGTGAATGTGTTAGGAGAAGATCCACAAACGATTAGGGGAAACGCGGAAATTCTAGTTGAAGCAAGTAAAGCGATTGGGTTGGAAGTAAATCCCGAAAAGACTAAGTATATGATTATGTCTCGTGATCAGAATATAGTACGAAATGGAACTATAAAAATTGGAGATTTAACCTTTGAAGAAGTGGAAAAATTCAAATATCTTGGAGCAACAGTAACAAACATAAATTACACTCGGGAGGAAATTAAACGCAGAATAAATATGGGAAATGCGTGTTATTATTCGGTTGAGAAGCTTTTGTCATTTAGTCTTCTATCAAAAAATCTGAAAGTTAGAATTTATAAAACAGTTATATTACCGGTTGTTCTGTATGGTTGTGAAACTTGGACTCTCACCTTGAGAGAGGTACAGAGATTAAGGGTGTTTGAGAATAAGGTTCTTAGGAAAATATGTGGGGCTAAGAGGGATGAAGTTACAGGAGAATGGAGAAAGTTACACAACACAGGGCTGCACGCATTGTATACTTCACCTGACATAATTAGGACCATAAAATCCAGACGTTTGAGATGGGCAGGACATGTAGCACGTATGGGCGAATCCAGAAATGCATATAGAGTGTTAGTTGGGAGGCCGGAGGGCAAAAGTCCTTTGGGGAGGCCGAGACGTAGATGGGAAGATAATATTAAAATGGATTTGAGGGAGGTAGGATATGATGGTAGAGACTGGATTAATCTTGCTCAGGATAGGGACCAATGGCGGGCTTATGTGAGGGCGGCAATGAACCTCCGGGTTCCTTAAAAGCTAGTAAGTAAGTAAGTAATTAAGTAATGTATAATATTTTAAATTGTGAATTTGTAAGGTACACTTTAAATTGTGGATCTGTAATGCATATTTTAAATTTGTGGATTTGTAATGTATGCATTACAAATATTACGCTAAATGTGTGAGAAATGAAGTTTTGCCAATTTAAGGATTAAGTAAGGGGGGGAAAAAAGGGTATAAAGGAATTTTGTACTCGTTCGAAAGAATATAGATAAGCTAGTTAATGTAATTGGGTTGGATTTTGATCGAACTTTTACCATTGTTGATGAAGAAAGAGATCACAACGTTTCGTCGTATATAGCTTATTATGCTTTCATCTTCAGATGAAAAAATTAATGGGAGCACACAGATTCTAGTCATTGTAACCATTACAAAGGTTACATTGTGGCATCTTATTGATCATTTGCAATCTTACAGGCGAATAGCATAATCTTAATGTATGTACTGTGTTGTGTTAGATTGAAAGCAAGGAGGTTTCTAGATCAAGTTGAATGACGTTTGTTCTTTTACAAAGAAGTAATTAATTACATGGGAAAATAAATTGCTTGAGGACATTCGTGTTCCATTCGGGCTTCGAACAAAGAACACAGCAGCAAAACCACTTCTCCTTCCAGCCGTCTCGGTTACCAGACCAACAAATTAGCACATAATTACTGTAATTGTGAGCAGCTTTTATTTCTCCTTGCTGTGATTACGTTCTCTGTTAATGAGAGTTGTCCAGAAGCAATTATTTATTCATGCTCCTCATACGAAAGAGTTCAGAAATTTTATAATTTTATAACACATTAGCATTACACTTGAATGTCATTTGCTACTCTTTTTTTTCAACAATTTATATACAGTACGGAGTGAATAAAAACTCTGAAACCACCTTATTATATCTGATACAGTACATCAGGTGAATATAGATGTTCTCAATTATTACATCACCAATGAATCAACAAATTGAAGACATAACTGTAACACTTCGCCATTTTTGAAGCAGCCATACTGGATACAACTTTGGAATTTAAATTGAAAATGGTCTGTGATCACTCTATATTGAGGACGTAGCTGCAATAAGGGCTCATACTCCAAAATGCGTCTGAGATATACACGGTGTCCCATTTATATTGTACATCTATTATAACTTTTTTTGTTTGGATAGGTATTGGAATTTTTGTTTTTGAGCGTTATGTTAGAACGAGAGGCTAACATGAGTGTGGGAAGGTGCAGTGGCGGCTCGTGATAAAATATTATGTGTGTTCACAATTTTGTGGTTCCAAAATCGAAGAGAATTTGAAATTGTACATTTAGTCTAATATGAAATGTCATGATTCCAATGTTTCACTATCGAAAAAAACCGCATATAAATTCAAAACGACGTATAATAATAATAATAATAATAATAATAATAATAATAATAATAATAATAATAATAATAATAATAATAAGAGTAATAATAATAGTAGTAATAATAATGAAACTCAGTCTTTCTATTTCCAATTTTTCCTGGTAAGCCAGTTTACCCAGTTCTTTACTGTTCCAAATTTCATTGAACAGAGTTCATTGTTTACGTTTGTTAATAATGAATACATACCACAGTCCCGTTATTTACAAACGCGTGTGTTCAGTAATATATTTTGATTCACAACACACTGATACACTATAGCCTATACCAGTACTGTAATCCCATTCCCATAGATTGATTGCTATAAATACATGCCAGTAAATATTATTCTTAAATAATATACACTACCATACAGAAATTCATACCACCACCACAGTCAGCCAGCACGTGTTTGAAAGTCAAACTATGCTATTATGCCGACACTGAAGTATAGTAATTCACCAACTACACTCTCGTAGCTGCACTGTACACACATCTACGTAAAGTAAACGTTCCTACAGTCAGATGCTGACATCTACAGGCTTTTAAATTTCCTCCTCGAGTTATAGCACGTGAACGATAGGCACCGATGCACCTGACATCTGTAGGATAGATACTCATCATCAGGGAAAGGATTTATATGTAAATACATATTTACTTATAAAGCTAATATAATTTATATTTTGCATTATCTTTATGTTTCACAATGTGTAGGGTTGAAAAATCCTACTTTTATTTTCCATATTTTTCCATATTTTAGAGTTTAGTACATATTTTCGTTAATTTCCATATATTTTCCATATTTCATATAAAACAGTCCATATTATATTAGGTTTAACAATAAAACAAAACAAAATTCCATTAACTTTTAAAAATACATTTCAACAATAGAGATTTAAACACATGTTCAGTAATCCCTTTAACATCAGAGTTATTTGAAAATTAGCAGTCCTATCAACAATGGGAAAGTAAGTTACAAAACTGTATTAATTTAATTTAAAATTTTTAACAGACTTCAGTTGTGCAGCTCAACAGTTAAATGCCAGTCAGAGTACACATAGGTTCAGTTTTGTAAATCATACTATAAAGACGGTAAATATGCCAAAAGTACGTCATTCAGTCAATTTAAAATCAAAACTAACAAGTTACATTTCAGAATTTAAAGAAGATAGTTTATCAACTGACAATAAAATATTATTTTGTAATTTGTGTCAGTGTGCAGTATCATCTACACAAAAGTTCCTGGTGCAACAACACATTACAACTAGTAAACATCAGGCCAACAAACAACTAAATTCCAAGCAGAGACAATTGTTTTTAACACAACCAACAACATCGAATGTAAGATCTGAGTTTAACATCGACCTGTGCCGTTCTCTCATCTCTGCTGATATTCCTCTCTACAAACTAAAGAATAAGGTCTTCAGGGAATTCCTTGAAAAATATACTCAACATACAATCCCGGATGAGTCAACACTTAGGAAGACGTATGCTCCATCCATCTACGATGAGACAATACAGAAGATAAGAGATGAAATTAAAGATAGTTCAATTTGGGTTTCCATTGATGAGACTCCCGACAAAGAAGGTAGACTTGTTGGTAATGTAGTTATCGGTTTGTTAAGTGAACAATATTCTGAACGAATTCTTTTACATTGTGATGTTCTAGAAAAGTGCAATAACAAAACTATAGTTAAACTGTTCAACGAAGCTATGGGTATCCTTTGGCCAAAGGGTATTATGTACGATAATGTGTTATTCTTTATTAGCGATGCTGCCCCTTATATGGTCAAAGCTGGACAAGCATTATCTGTTGTATATCCTAAATTGACTCATTTTACTTGTGTGGCGCATGCATTTCATCGTGTGGCAGAAGTGGTCAGAGACAATTTCCTAAAGTAGATTTGTTGATTTCATCAGTGAAAAAGTATTTCTCAAAGCTCCCAGTAGAGTTAACGTGTTGAAAGAAATGTACCCTGAAATTCCATTGCCACCAAAGCCAATTTTAACTAGATGGGGTACATGGCTAGAAGCAGTTGAATATTATGCCGAACATATAGACTCTATTAACAATGTTCTCCTTGCATTGGACTCTGAAGATGCAGTCTCAATTGATACTGCGAAAACAGTTACCTGTGACATAAGTGTGAAGAATGACTTAGCTCACATTCAGCATACATTTTCATGCATCATAAAAACGCTCAAAAGTCTCCAAAATAGGCACCTTTCACTATCTGAAAGTTTTGAAATTATAAATAGTACTGTGGAACAACTGAATCGTGGTAGAGGTAAAGTTGCAGATGCAGTAAGAGCTAAGGTGGACACTGTACTTTCAAAAACCCTGGATATGAAGAACTACAAAAGGTTGTTGCTGTGATGAGTGGTGAATCAACAGTGAAGATTAACTTGGACTTATCCCCAGCAGACATTGTGAAATTGAATTATGTACCAGTTACTTCTTGTGACGTCGAACGCTCTTTTAGTCAGTATAAATCTATCCTCAGAGACAATAGAAGAAGATTCACTTTTCAGCACTTGAAAGAAATGTTTGTAACCTATTGTTATGGTAACAGACAATAAAAATTGTGTTTTGTTGAAACTACATTGGAAGATAAGGTACGTCCATTATATTTTGTTTAGTTTGATTAAAATGTACCAATATTTAACGTACATAGTCATTTTTTTATAATTTTAAGTCCATATTTAATTCCATATTTTGGTAAAAATCCATATTTAATTCCATATTTTGGTAAAAATAACTACATATATATTTACATATTTCATATATTTTTAGTCCATATAAATCCGTTCCCTGCTCATCATGTTCACTTAACGCTTTGTGCTCTTGACGAGTCATAAGCGGCCAGCTAAAGACAATTTTCTCCCGCGCATGCGTGAAATTCCTGTAACCATCTCGAAAAGAGCACGGCTTGTACGTGAACGGATGTTGCCAAGTTTACATAAGAAGTTTATGCAAGATGCGGGAAGTTTAAAATACTCGATTCTGATATTATACATCCCCACTACGTCAATACGGTATCAAATAATAAAACTAGTCGTGAATTAATGGAAACAAGGTGTTCACGTGCTCTTGTGCTCTTATTGTCGCACCGCCACTGGGAAGGTGACATTGTGATACATTTTTAACTCCTCTTAATGTGTGTAATCAATGTAACATGATTAAAGTATGTAGTGCCCTTTGAAAAATTGATGACGTCACGTGTGTAAAATGCTGCTAGATAAATTAGATTATTATGGAATTAAAGGTGTTGCACACCAATGGTTTCACTCATATCTCATAGATAGGAAACAGAAACTTGAAGTCAATACAACTATGAAATCTGCATCGACATGGGGAACTATTAATAATGGAATTCCTCAAGGATTAATATTAGGTCCCCTACTTTTTCTAGTGTTTATAAATGATCTTGCCCCCCTAATAAAAGATGTAGGTCATCCCATATTATTTGCAGATGACACAAGTATAGTAATTACAGCCAATAATTCTAACACATTCCAATCTTCAACAGAGGAAATTCTCTTCAAAATATGTGACTGGTTCTCAGTCAATAAATTGGTATTAAATTGTAACAAAACTAACATAATTCAATTTAAATCCTGTCCAAATTCAACGTCGCAAATTTCTAGCAAGTAATTAACAAAAGATCCCTGTTAGAAACAACAACCAAATTTCTTGGCTTAAAAATCGATAATGTGTTAAATTGGAAAAATTATATTAAAGAAATTACCCCCAAACTAAATTCAGCTTGTTTTGCTATTAGATCTATGCAAAAGACAGTAAATATCAATACCTTAAAAACAATATACTTTGCATAGTTCCACTCGGTAATGAGTTTTGGAATAATATTCTGGGGAAATTCTACAGATAGTAGCAGTATATTTCTATTACAAAAACGAGTAATTAGAATAATAGTAGGTGGCAAATCTAGGGAATCGTGTAGGACTATTTTCAAAAAACTACAAATAATGCCCATGGCTTGTCAGTATATCTTTTCATTAATAATCTTCCTCGTAAGTAATCGTGAAAACTTTGTAACTAATTCAACAGTTCATAGCATAAATACACGTTAAAAATGACTTTCATACTCCATCGGCAGGAGTGCGTTATATGGCAGTAAAAATTTTTAATAGCCTCCCTATCGATATAAAAAATGAAATTCAAAACATAAGTTTATTTATGGCCAAATTAAAGAAGTACCTAATTTCTCACACCTTCTATTCTGTAGGTGAATTCATGACATTCAATAACACTTCATGAAATTGATACTAAAACTTTGTGTTGTACTAGTAGACTATAATGTAAATCTCGTCTGTATATATTTCATCTAAGATTTTATAATAGCATTAAGTTTTTTGACTTGTTCCATATTCTAGCTGTAAGAAATGTATGAATACCATGGAATGTTAATAAATACAATACAATACAATACAATACAATACAATACAATACAACAGTACAGTTTCTCTCTACAATTCAAATGAAAGTTATAACGTGACTTATTCTGCAGTCGCTAGATGGCAGCATAGTGAAAATGACAAAAGAATTCAAAGTCCACAAAGCTGAAAAATGTCTTAATATGTGATCTGGGGTTATAGTTTTCTGCGGTAATTATCAAACAAACATCGAGAATTTTATAAATAGCGAAATTAACAGACACAATCGCAAAATTTGGGGTGTAGACTACCATAATACAGTATACAGAGTAAAACGAAAAAAGTGGGCAAAACTTCCATATCTGAAGTTTTGCCCATTTTTTTAGATCACCCTGTACAATATGAATATGATCAAGATTTATAAATCATTACAGTTTTTAAGGCACGAAAATATCCTCCAGAAATGAGGCCACAGAACGGATACTGTACTTAAATGTTATAAAAACAATTGCCGTCCGTGTCATAAATGCACGTATCAGAGATTTTGTTTTTTTTTATAGATTTATTTTACAACGCTTTATCAACTGCGATGGTTATCAGCGCTCGAGTGAAATAAAGGCGATAGTGTCAGCGAAATGAGTCCAGGGTCGAGCACCGAAAGTTACCCAGCATTTTGCTCTTAATGAGTTGAGGAAAAATCCCGGAAAAAACTCAACCAAGCAACTTGTTCCAACCAGGATTTGAACATGAGATTATGGACGACGACTAGGATAGATAAAGGAAAGAATGGTGGGAACAGCATAAATAATGCAGTTCGTGAAATATGTTTATTGACACAACCACAGAGATCAAGTGAGAATGTAGATACCAGTAAAAATAAACATGTTCAACGTAAATAATGCAATTTAAACATATAAACTTACGAACACGACACGCATAGGGATACAGAAAGAACAGCAAATAGAATACTGCGCTTCAACGGTCAGGATTTCGAGTTTTCATAGAGAATTACTTCTGAGAAACAGGTTAACCGGTTTACCATATGGATGGTGATGATTTCTAATCTCGCACTCATACTGTTTTAAAAATCATGTTATTGTACATGATACAAAGAAAAGTGTTATGTTTAATTAAGAGCTAAGTGGCCCAAAAACATGGCTGCGAAGGAATTCTCGAAATTTTCTAATCTGAGGCACGAAGATGATTTGAGTTTCAGAGTTTGAGATATTTTAAAACTACGTAACGAAATTATAATATGTGGTATTTTAAGAAAATCGAATGACAATAACATAGTAGAAATTTTGAAATATTATTCCCCATCAGATATAATCAAATTAAAATAAAATTTAATTCAAAATTGTATAATCTTACTAAAATAAAAAAAGGAGTAGGTACATCAGGGTTGTATTTTTTCACCAATACTTGGTCTAAATATTTGAATGGTATAATTGATAAATGGGAACGAGAAGTCACCGGAATTAAAATAAACCGAAATCATGATACAAAAACAATATTATTTGCAGATGATTTAGTAATTATATCGAACAACGAAAGCAATTTACAATTCTGTACCTCAGAACGAAATGGATGGAAGTTCAATTTTACTGATTTTGAGATAAGCACATTATTTTGATCAGAATTTATTTATTTATTTATTTTATTTTATTTTTCCCTCGCTGTTATTTATACTCGCTTTAACATCTTTGGTCATATCACGAGTTAATCTTTGGTTGAAATCCGAAGGCCTGTGTACTATTGTTGAGACTGGTTCTATTGTTGTGAACTAGATGGCGACTGTATATGTATGACTGATTTGTTATGAATATGATTTCGGTGATGAATGAGGCCGGCGATTTTCAGGGATGTTGTGGCCCGAATTTCCTGGCATTTGCTTTACGGTTGAGGAAAACCCCTGAAAAACCTCAATCAGGAAATTCAACCCGACCGGGAATCGAACTCGGGCCCTCTGCGTAAGAGACCAGCATGCTGACCCCTACACCACAGAGGTTTGTTTGTTTATTTATTTATTTATTAATTTATTTATTTTTTCCCTCGCTGTTATTTATACTCGCTTTAACATCTTTGGTCATATCGCGAGTTAATCTTTGGTTGAAAATCCGAAGGCTGTGTACTATTGTTGAGACTGGTTCTATTGTTGTGAACTAGATGGCGACTGTATATGTACGACTAATTTGTTATGAATATGATTTCGGTGATGAATGAGGCCGGTGATTTTCAGGGATGTTGTGGCCCGAATTTCCTGGCATTTGCCTTACGGTTGAGGAAAACTCCTGAAAAGCCTCAACCAGGAAATTCAACCCGACCGGGAATCGAACCCGGGCCCTCTGCGTAAGAGACCAGCATGCTGACCCCTACACCACAGAGGTTTGTTTGTTTGTTTATTTATTTACTTACTTAATCTATCTATCTATCTATCTATCTATCTATCTATCTATCTATCTATCTATCTATCTATCTATCTATCTATCTATCTATCTATCTATCTATCTATCTATCTATCTATCTATCTATCTATCTGTCTATCTGTCTATCTGTCTATCTGTCTATCTGTCTCTGTCTGTCTGTCTGTCTGTCTGTCTGTCTGTCTGTCTGTCTGTCTGTCTGTCTTTCTGCCTGCCTGCCTGCCTGCCTGCCTGCCTGCCTGCCTGCCTGCCTGCCTGCCTGCCTGCCTGCCTATCTATCTATCTATCTATCTATCTATCTATCTATCTATCTATCTATCTATCTATCTATCTATCTATCTATCTATCTATCTATCTATCTATCTATCTATCTATCTATCTATCTATCTATCTATCTATCTATCTATCTATCTATCTATCTATCTATCTATCTATCTATCTATCTACCTACCTATCTATTTATTCTGGTGTAGTTAAGGCCTTCAGGCCTCTATCCTCAGCTGGAAAAAGATGAAAGTGCACAGGATTCGTATTCTCTTTAAATTCAGATGTCAAAGGATGGAAGGCCCATTGCTCTTCATTTACTTGCTTAGGGGTTTTTTTGCTTCCCTGAAAAGTTATATTTTTGCGACTTCCATCCATTTCGCTCTGAGGTACAGAATTAGCAGTATACAGTAAAAATCGACTACAGTAATGAAGGAATATGATTTTAAAAATTCAAGCAAGAAAAAAAGATAATGGGTTTTAAGGGACAATATCCAATAAACAAAGAGTAATGGAGTAGACCGTAATAATAAGCGATAAAATTATTGAACAAACAGCTCATTTCACCATCTAGAACACTTACTATACTATGAAAAAGAAGAAGAGACACACAACAAAATTTCAATATTTTAAGAATAACAGAAATTATTAATAACATATCTCAGTCCATAAAATCTTCAGAGTACGCGAATAAAAATGAAAACATCTTGGGCTTCCAAATATTAACATATGACAGCGAAATCTGGACATTAAAAGCCAAAGATAAATCAATAATTAGGACATCTCAAATTAAATTTATGAGAAGAACTTCACAATATACTGCATTTGGTCAGATTATGAGAGAAATGAAATTCTAAATGAATTAAAAGTCACCTCGATTTTAGATAAAATTCAGGAATATAGAACTAACTGGTTTGCACATGTTCAACGTATGCTAAAAAGGAACATCTCCCAAGAATAATGAAAATATTAACCTAGAGAAAACACAGCAATTCAAAGGAAAAACTAATTCTAAATTATTAATGACAACTGAAGTTTGTTTTTACGTAGTTCAGAAGATAGAGAAAGAAAGTATGAAATTAGAAGCTTTCTTACTCAAGAAAGAATTTTAAAATACAGTTGCTGACTACAGTCAATAAAAGGATTAACGTGAAACGGACATAAATGGAGAATCAAAACAGTAAACCCTAAAAATGTGTTGAATTGGTCTCCAAATGGAAGAAGGGAAAACAAAATCGTGAAAAAGCAATATAATATGAAAAAATGCAAGAAAGCGGTTTACAAGAATGGTGACTACGATTGACTTACAAGCAAACATTCTCATGGGTGCAGATAAAAAGTTAATTTTTTTCTCCCACCATGTTAATAATGTCAAAACAAGTGCTTATAGAAATTTTGGCCACTCGAGCGCAATTACGAGGGCTGTAAAATGTTTCCCTGGGGCCGTTTACAGAAAGAAAACACAATTCCATCAACAGAGAGGTGCAGACGGCTGTCTCACATTGGTTTCAATCCCAAGTAGCAGACTTCTACGACACACGGATACAAAAGTTGATCTAATGTTATGACAAATGTCTCAATTCCGATGGGGAATATGTTGAAAAATAGCTCAACAATTGCTGTATCTGTTGCAATAAATTTTCCCATGAAATTGTATTTTCCTTCTTTAAACGGTCTGAGAAACTCGGCCCTGAAAATTGCGTTTGAATGGCCAAAATTTGTATAAGCACTTGTTTTTACATTATTAATATGGTGGGAAAAATAATAACTTTATCTGCCATGACAATGTTTACTTGTTAATTATTAAGACTGGAAATAGTAATATGCATTACAAGAGCGGTATATTGAAGTTTTCATGTTCGAGGAAAAGTTAGAAAACGCGAAACGTAGTTGAGCTTTTTTAATTTCCGAGAATTGAAAGAAAACATATCGCTCGCGTATCGTACATTATTTTGTGCGAAGATCGTTTATTACATACCTGAAAGAGGAATTTCTAATTAGTTGCAATGAAATCTCCATCTTCGTTTCTGTTCAATGACGGCAAATTTGCAGAACAAAAATATCTATCTTCAACATTGTTGCTTTAAGTGATATACGTCTGTCTTCCCCCCCCCCCCAGTCTATGAGGAGTCTGGAATCTTGTTGATTTTTTCACGGCTTCCTTAATGTTACTTGCATCACGATTGCAGTAACTTTAGTGGAGTTGTAGAGTTTACTTAATTTTTGCAAATATTTAAAAACAATAATTAACACTGCAATTTAGGTGAAATTGCAGTGGTAAGTTTCAATTTATAATTGTTACTATATTGAACGTCTCTGAAAATATGTTAAAAGCCTAAAGCACTAAAATGAATATGTCACTTAAGCGGTAAGAAGAGGGAAATTGTTATGTGTGTTAGGTTGGGAATATTGAATGTGGAATTTTAGACTTTCCGCGGATTGGTTTTGTGCGGAAACCAAGCAAATACGCACGATCTCGCACAAAATATAAATAAATTACACTGCATTAAAAACTCGATATATAGGCACATTAGGACATAGCACATACATACATACATACATACATACACACACACATTAAAATCATGGGTTAAGTACAATTGTTTACAAAACTTTCTAACTGAAAAAGAAACAAAAGATGGTACTTACGAAGTAAACGAAATTTCGAAGTAGTTACCTAACAAAATAACCAAGAGACGAGAACAGATGATAACATAATATATGAATGTAAATTAAAATTAAATTTTTCCGTAATTCTCAACAATTTTTCGTAATAATACGCCCTAGTAATGTCTTGTTTTAAATATCTGACATAGTCTACTTTTGTTATATTTGTTTCACATATTATCATAATCACACACTGCAGACAAACACTATTATTTTGATGTCAGTAAAAAAAAAAAGTATAGGCAAGTTAGGTATGGTATGAGTAAACTACATTTCGCTGAGGTAGACAGCCAGAATCATGTTGATCCAGTCAACAAAGGACTTCCAACATCCAACTCAATCCTCATTTCAAATTGACATTCCAAAAGGAGAGAGGAAATACACAGATCGTCACACGATATCAACCACAATCGGGTATAAAGGCTGGGGAGTTATTGGGGAACTTCAGACATGTTGTAGCATATTCAAAACGCCAACATTAGACCTTCATTTTCCACTGCTTCTGTGTTTGGAAACTACTCGCCGGATGCAATCGCCATTAACCAGTTCCTCGATTGAGCAACCGCCATTTCAAGCTACCATCCCGGGTAGTAGCTTTAGAGAGGGGGGAAATTTGGCCCGATTCGACACGGCACGGCCTCGCTTCGGAGTGGTTTATCCCTCACACGCTGTTGATAATCACGTCTTATTGTGACGTAGAACGTCGATGTGACACTCTTGTCCTCCCCACCAAACCTTTTAATTCACTAAGAACATTGCGATGAAGTGTCACCAACACTCCAAACATGTAGTTTAGCATTTTAATTACCTCATATCACTACAGAGTGAGCCGCTGGTGTAAGGATCTACAACAATATTATAATTAGTTCTCTTTAATTACAACAGAGTCCCAACTGTTCTATATAATAGGTTACTTGATCGTACGTCTGTTCGTACGCATTGTCAGATAGTAACGATGAAGCTCTTTTTAGGGTTTTTATTTCGAGCTTTGTCGATCAGGCTTTCCTTTCTTCTCTTTTTAATTTTTTCAACTGGACTGGCTGCATGGATATTAATGGTAATTCCATTACATTGAAACCGTTACTATGTTACCAATTCATCAATAAGTTCAAAGGACATTAATGAACGACCGCATGTCCTGGAAAAAAGAGTGCGAACTCTATTGTAAATTCACATTACTGATTACACCTAATTATATATTATTTGTTCAACTGTTCTATCCTTTCTCAAAGCGCATGTGTATTGAGGGCTTTAAACAATAGCAGTAACACATGCGTAATCAACTCTGAAATGAACAGACAAGTAAATGTTCCGTTTTCTAAATCGAAATATAGGGTTATTATAAAGTAACTAACATACAATAGTTGGATTTAATGTTTCTGTCAAACAAATTAGGCAGTCAAGATAAATTAAGCAGCTTTTGTAAGTGTAGGGTGTCCATAATTACTTTGAGTGAAAGTGGAACTTAAATCACTTTCTTTGAGGAAAAAGTGGGACATCATGGTTTTCTTAAATCCAGGTATTTATTTGATTTAAATTTAATAAGACGGATACTTACTTACTTACAAATGGCTTTTAAGGAACCCGAAGGTTCATTGCCGCCCTCACATAAGCCCGCCAGCGGTCCCTATCCTGTGCAAGATTAATCCAGTCTCTATCATCATACCCCACCTCCCTCAAATCCATTTTAATATTATCCTCCCATCTACGTCTCGGCCTCCCTAAAGGTCTTTTTCCCTCCGGTCTCCCAACTAACACTCTATATGCATTTCTGGATTCGCCCATACGTGCTACATGCCCTGCCCATCTCAAACGTCTGGATTTAATGTTCCTAATTATGTCAGGTGAAGAATACAATGCGTGCAGTTCTGTATTGTGTAACTTTCTCCATTCTCCTGTAACTTCATCCCGCTTAGCCCCAAATATTTTCCTTAGCACCTTATTCTCAAACACCCTGAACCTATGTTCCTCTCTCAGAGTGTGAGTCCAAGTTTCACAACCATACAGAAGAACCGGTAATATAACTGTTTTATAAATTCTAACTTTCAGATTTTTGGACAGCAGACTGGATGATAAGAGCTTCTCAACCGAATAATAACACGCATTTCCCATATTTATTCTGCGTTTAAATTTCCTTCCGAGTGTCATTTATATTTGTTACTGTTGCTCCAAGATATTTGAAATTTCCCACCTTTTCGAAGGATAAATCTCCAATTTTAATATTTCCATTTCGTACAATATTCTGGTCACGAGGCATAATCATATACTTTGCTTTTTCGGGATTTACTTCCAAACCGATCGCTTTACTTGCTTCAAGTAAAATTCCGTGTTTTCCCTAATCGTTTGTGTATTTTCTCCTAACATATTCACGTCATCTGCATAGACAAGAAGCTGATGTAACCCGTTCAATTCCAAACCCTGCCTGTTATCCTGAACTTTCCTAATGACATATTCTAGAGCGAAGTTAAAAAGTAAAGGTGATAGTGCATCTCCCTGCTTTAGCCCGCAGTGAATTGGAAAAGCATCAGATAGAAACTGACCTATACGGATTCTGCTGTATGTTTCACTGAGACACATTTCAATTAATCGAACTAGTTTCTTGGGAATACCAAATTCAATAAGAATATCATATAATACTTCTCTCTTAACCGAGTCATATGCCTTTTTGAAATCTATGAATAACTGATGACCAGTATTTATTTGATTTAAATTTAATAAGACGGATACACATACCAAAATGAAACGTAAATAACACTAAAGGAAGGAACAAATCTATGTTGTTTGGGTGAAGGGAGATGTCATAAAAATGAGTTTGGAGAAAAATGAAAAATTAAACTTCGGATCTTTATTGTAAATAATTTTCTACGCAAATAAAACACATCAACTGTTAGCATTCTTTTGATTTTTGCACACCCACTTGTATAATTTAACTTGTGTGATCCTCTTTACCCGAATACCACAGAAATGTTAATAATTTCAAATTATACTTGTTGAAAGTAGTATTGTAGCAATAAGAAGAAATTAGGCTTCTAAAGGGGCATACATCACTGACTAGTAACTAGTAACATATTTCACTAATCAGACTTGAGATGCATACAAACAATTATTGAAGAGTGTGTATGATTTATACATGTTACTGAAGCTAAATGAAAGCTGTGAGCAGTATCGGATGAAGATAAATGCACACAAGACGAAGATCATGGTTATCAGAAGAAAAATAAAGAAGATAAACGTACGAATTCGAAATAAGGCAGTAGAGGAAGTGGACAGCTTCAAATACCAGATTAAATAAATAATAAATAAATAAATATTTGAAATGTACTATAAGCAGTAACTTAAATTGCTGCCAGGAAGTCAAAAGAAAGATAGCAATGGTCAAGAAGCTTTTGATATAAAAAGGAGCATCTTCTGTGAACCTCTGGAAAAAGAACTAAGGAAGAGACTAGTGGAGTGTTTTGTGAGAATTGTGGCATTGTATGAGGGCGGAAACATGGACATTACGACGAAGTGAAGATAAACGATTAGAAGCTTTTGAAATGTGGATATGGAGAAGAATGGAACGTGTGAAATGGACAAACAGAATAAAAAATGAAGCTGTGTTGGAAAGAGCGGGTGAAGAAAGAATAATGCTAGAACTGATCAGGAAGAGAAAAAGGAATTGGTTGGATCATTGGCTGAGAAGAAACTGTCTACTAAAGGTTGCACTGGAAGGAATGGTGAACGGGAGAAAAGTTCGGGGCGGAAGAAGATATCAGATGATAGAAGACATTAAAATATATGGATCATATGAGGAGTTTAAGAAGAGGGCAGAAAATAGGAAAGATTGGAGAAAGCTGGATTTGCAGTGAAACACCTGCCCTTGGACAGACCACTAAACACTCTTTCGTCTGTCAGATTTAATTGAGTTTTTCCCCAGTAAGTACATGCAGTTTTTTCTTTTTACTTTTATTCACTACAGATTCATAGAATACAGAAGTACAGGCAGACCGAAAACAAGATGGTAAGACACTTTCACATGAGGACGAAACAAGTCGTACCTAAATCCTGAGGAAGAAGAAGAACAACAACAACAACTATCATTATGAAGAAAGTTCAGAAATTGTATGAGGGCGGAAACATGGATATTACAGCGAAGTGAACGACTGTAACGCTTTTGAAATGTGGATATGGAGAAGAATGGAACGTGTGAAATGAACAGACAGAATAAGAAATGAATCTGTGTTGAAAGAGTGGGTGAAGAAAGAATAATGCTAAAACTGATCAGGAAGAGAAAAAGGAATTGGTTGGATCACTGGCTGAGAAGAAAATGTCTACTGAAGGATGCACTGGAAGGAATGGTGAACGGGAGAAAAGTTCGGGAGGAAGAAGATATCAGATGATAGAAGACATTAAAATATATGGATCATATGAGGAATCTAAGAAGAAGGCAGAAAATAGGAAATATTAGAGAAAGCTGGATTTGCAGTGAAAGACCTGCCCTTGGACAGAACACTAAACACTCTTTCGTCTGTCAGATTTAATTGAGTTTTTCCCCAGTAAGTACATGCGGTTTTTTCTTAGTAAGTTACTTTTATTCATTACAGATCCATAGAATACAGATGTACAGGTAGACCGAAAACAAGATGGTAAGACACTTTCATCACATGAGGACGAAACAAGTCATTGGACCTAAACCCTGAGGAAGAAGAACAAGAACAACAACAACTATCATTATGAAGAAAATTCAGAAAATGTATGATGGCGGAAAAATGGACATTACAGCGAAGTGAACATAAACGAATGTAAGCTTTTGAAATGTGGATATGGAGAAGAATGGAAGGTGTGAAATGAACAGACAGAATAAGAAATGAAGCTGTGTTGAAAGAATGGGTGAAGAAAGAATAATGCTAGAATTGATCAGGAAGAGAAAAAGGAATTGGCTGCATCATTGGCTGAGAAGAAACTATTTACTAAAGGATGCACTGGAAGGAATGGTGAACGGAAGAAAAGTTCGGGGCGGAAGAAGATATCAGATGATAGTAGACATTAAAAAATATGGATCATATGAGGAGTCTAAGAAGAAGGGAGAAAATAGGAAATATTAGAGAAAGCTGGATTTGCAGTGAAAGACCTGTCCTTGGACAGAACACTAAACACTCTTTCGTCTGTGAGATTTAATTGAGTTTTTCCCCAGGAAGTACATAAAAAAAATATACTTTGCATACTTTCACTCGGTAATGAGTTTTGGAATAATATTCTGGGGAAATTCCACAAATAGTAATAATATATTTCTATTACAAAAAAGAGTAATTAGAATAATAGTAGGTGCCAAATCTAGGGAATCGTGTAGGACTATTTTCAAAAAACTACAAATAATGCCCAGTATATCTTTTCATTAATAATCTTCCTCGTATGTAACCGTGAAAACTATGTAACTAATTCAACAGTTCATAGCATAAATACACGTCAAAAAATGACTTTCATATTCCATCGGCAAATCTATCGTGCTATTAAAAAGGAGTGCGTTATATGGCAGTAAAAATTTTTAATAGCCTCCCTATCGATATAAAAAATGAAACTCAAAACATACAATTATTTAGGGCCAAATTAAAGAAGTACCTAATTTCTCACGCCTTCTATTCTGTAGGTGAATTCATGACATTCAATAACACTCCATGAAATTGATACTAAAGCTTTGTGTTGTACTAGTAGACTATATTGTAAATCTCGTCTATATATTTCATCTAAAGTGTGACTAGGCTATAAATTAAGATTTTATAATAATATTAATTTTTTTTACTTGTTCAATATTCTAGCTGTAAGCATGTATGAATACCATGGAATATTAATAAATACAATACAATGCAGTTTTTTCTTGGTACTTTTATTCACTACAGATTCATAGAATACAGAAGTACAGGCAGACCGAAAACAAGATGGTAAGACACTTTCATATGAGGACGAAACAAGTCATTGGACCTAAATCCTGAGGAAGAAGAAGAACGATAACTATCATCATGAAGAAAGTTCAGAAATTCTTCTTTGAGCATGGACTCTTTACTATAAACGAAGTGTTTGTTATAGTCAAGATATAAGCAGTTAGCGTCAAAAAGCTTGTTATTACTGTTAATAACAGCTGCTGTAGCAACAAGTAGAAAGTGAAGAAGAAAACTTGCTATCCAGTATGGAACAACTATACAGTAGTATAGGAATCTGAATAAAGCGCTTGTTAAAATTATTCAATTCAGTGACTGCGTCTGTACGTAGGCTATAGGAAAATGATACATTTTTCAGACTCCACACAACTTCCCAAGTAATAAATTGCATTTGACAGCAGATGTTGCGTATATTCATGTAATATGACGCACGTGGATGTTTCAGCCAGTCGCGTGGCACGTTCTCCACCCCTCAGTTTACACAGGAACGTTGTTGCATGACCCAAATAATAGATTTACCGCACCTACTCTGTAATATGTAGGCCTACTGTAAGATTCCTTTGATGATGATCAGAATTCGAATTTGTGAGGAAGTGCATACCTTTGACGTACAACTATATCTTTGTATTCGACAACTGCCTTGGAGTTAGGGTTAAGTAGGGCTATTATGATACAGAAAAAAATCAATATTTTGCTGAATTTTTCTATAAAATCCTACAAATTTGAAAAAATTAAGTCATGTGCTACTTCAGAAATATATGAAGGATTTGGAGTTAAATTTATTTTTTATTTCTAATAATGAATATAATTAAAGCAAAATCAGTGTATCATAGTAACTTTCTCTGTGGGCTATTGTGGAAACACTTATAGGGCTATTCTCATGCAGTGCTATAAATCTGGCCATATTATACAGAAACATTGATGTGGATTGGAAAGAGAGAAGACTGTTCAGTAATCTTTATATGAAACAACGATTTAAAGTCAGGACAGGAGAAGAAATGTCAGAAGGAAGTGAAATTGGGAGAGGAGTATGACAAGGATGTCCTTTATCACCTACCCTGTTCAACATCTACTTGGAGGAGTTAGTAAAAAACTGTTTTCAGAACATGGGAAGGGTGATAGTAGGAGGAAGAAGAATAAAGTACATAAGATTTGCTGATGATATGGCGTTGTTAGCAGGAGAGGAGATGATACTAAAGGATATGCTACTGGAGCTAAATTACAGCTGTGACCAATGTGGAATGAAGATAAATGTAAATAAGACGAAGAGCATGATCATACTTACTTACTTACTTACAAATGGCTTTTAAGGAACCCGAAGGTTCATTGCCGCCCTCACATAAGCCCGCCATTGGTCCCTATCCTGTGCAAGATTAATCCAGTCTCTATCATCATACCCCACCTCCCTCAAATCCATTTCAATATTATCCTCCCATCTACGTCTCGGCCTCCCTAAAGGTCTTTTTCCCTCCGGTCTCCCAACTAACACTCTATATGCATTTCTGGATTCGCCCATACGTGCTACATGCCCTGCCCATCTCAAACGTCTGGATTTAATGTTCCTAATTATGTCAGGTGAAGGATACAATGCATGATCATAGGAAGAAAAATACAGAACATAAACTTGCGCATTCTAAATGAGGCAGTAGAGCAAGTGGACAGCTTCAAATAACTACTTGGAGTGTACTATAAGCAGTAACATGAGCTGCAGCCAGAAAGTCAAAAGGAGGATAGCAATGGCAAAGGAAGCTTTAAATAGAAAAAGGAGCATCTTATGCAGACCTCTGGAAAAAGAACTAAGGAAGAGACTAATGAAATACTTTGTATGGAGTGTGGCATTGTATGGAGCAGAAACATGGAGATTACGACGAAGCGAAGAGAAGCGAATAGAAGCATTTGAAATGTGGATATGGAGAAGAATGGAACATGTGAAATGGACAGGCAGAATAAGAAATGAAGCTGTGTTGGAAAGAGTGGGTGAAGAAAGAATGGTGCTGAAAATAGCCAGAAAGAGGAAAAGGAATTGGTTGGGTCACTGGTTGAGAAGAAACTGTTTATTGAAGGATACATTGGAAGGAATGGTGAACGGGAGAAGAGTTCGGGGCAGAAGAAGATATCAGATGACAGACGACATTAAGATATATGGGTCATATGAGACAAAGAAGAAGGCAGAAAATAGGAAAGATTGGAGCAAGCTGGGTTTGCAGTGAAAGACCTGTCCTTGGACAGAACACTAAATGAAATGAAATGAAATTATACAGAACAATGAAGTAAAGGTAGGTATTCTGATACACACCTATGTTTAATGTATCACCTGTAAAAGTTTGGTTGAAAACACATTAACATTGAATAAGATGTAGCAACTTTTATAATGACTAGACTTCGTTGAATTGCCACACGCAGCATGCAATCAGGTTGTCGATGTACGGTAGTATAGACGAGGTGAGCGACCGCCCGGTCTGGTAGTATAAGTAATTCATATTAAGAGATGTGACCGGTCCAAATAGATAGAGCAGCTACAGCTAATGTATAGGCCTATCTATGTAAGCACTTGTTTTTGCATTACTGTGGTTGGAATATATAGTCAAAGCTTAACATTTGTTCAGTCCAGACAAGAATTCAATCAAACATACTACAATGAGAGTTCCAAATAATTGCCCCTGGAATACCCTTACCCCCGCAGCCAGTCTTGACCCGTTGGGGAACGTGGTTGGATGCTGTTAATTATTATGCAGAACATTACGGCAAAATAATGGAGGTAACTGATGCATTGGATAGCACAGACAGTTCCGCTGTTGCTGCTGTAAAATCATTGCCTTCTGAATAGCCATTGGAAGATATTCTGTTCATTGATTCTGATTTTAAAATCTTGTCCAAAAGCATCATCCTGTTAGAATCGTCTAAACTACAAATCTCAGAAGCCCTTAATATAGTGGATAAAGTATCACACACCGTTATCCAAAATAACAATTCACTAATTTCAGAAAAAGTGAAATGTAAGTTGCGAAACATTATTGCTAAAAATTCTGCCTATTCACAACTTCTTATTATAAATGATGTACCATCAGGTCACGACAAGACATCTGAAGTTGGTGTACTAAAAAGTAGTGACTTTCCGTTCTTCAAATATGTGCGTATTACATCGTGTGATTGTTGAACGTACATTTGCCCAATATAAAAACTGTTTAAGTGACTATCGGATGAGGTTACTTTGCAGTTGCTCAAAATGTACGTAACTCTTCACTGAAATGCACATATTCAAGAATGATGTGAGTATCTTACATTAAATTTTAAGAGTTAATATATCTCACTTACTTACTTACAAATGGCTTTTAAGGAACCCGAAGATTCATTGCCGCCCTCACATAAGCCCGCCATCGGTCCCTATCCTGTGCAAGATTAATCCAGTCTCTATCATCATACCCCACCTCCCTCAAATCCATTTTAATATTATCCTCCCATCTACGTCTCGGCCTCCCTAAAGGTATTTTTCCCTCCGGTCTCCCAACTAACACTCTATATGCATTTCTGGATTCGCCCATACGTGCTACATGCCCTGCCCATCTCAAACGTCTGGATTTAATGTTCCTAATTATGTCAGGTGAAGAATACAATGCGTGCAGTTCTGTGTTGTGTAACTTTCTCCATTCTCCTGCTTATTATAGGGATACGTAACAAGCTGTTTTTTACGGTGATGGGTTGTTAGCCCTTCGCCCAACCCCCAAGCTGGAGGACCACCCCTTATCGGCTGTCCACGACTGCTTATTCAATATATTCGCAGCTACCCTCCATATCTGGAGGCCGTCTCCTCTATCCGCAACCTGAGGACGCGCCATGCCGTGGTGATAGGGACCCACAATACATGGTAATATATCTCTCACTACAAAATAATTGTGTATTTACATGTTTAGACATTTCCTACTTCAATGATCATTCATTATATTTCTTGAATGCAGGATACAGGTTTTATTGTAACCGTAGTACTGGGTGTTCAGTTCAAAATGTGTCTTGGCTCGCTGTATGCCGTCATGTGGCTAGCTGATGAGCCTAGAGAATTCAATCTTCCTACATTTCCGCAGGTCAGGTGTATAATCTAAGAGGCAGAGAAGTTGGCTAGCAAGTACGGCGTTCATTCTGAAGAGTTCGTGCCGATACGTACGGTAATGCCGGTAGTGGCAGGAATGTGAACTGTTTGGAAATACGTACTGTCGGGATATGGGGAGAGGGTTAAGACGATTACTTACGTATTTGTTGACATTAACTTCGACGGTCAACATGGACACGGAGCATTTGATTTGTGTTGTGGAATGTTACCGTACGCAACCGATGATAACAAATACCCTGCGTACGACTTGCCGGCGCAAAACACAGTTCGAAAGAGGTTATGGTAGCACACAGACCGTACAGACCGCCATCTGTTGCTACGACGTTCAAGTTATACCGTACACGTTCTCAAGTTCAGATTGAAGAACGCCTTAAATAATAGGCAACTTCTCTAACATATAAACAAACTCGCTTCAAATCGGTGACCCAACAACAGTGACGTCATGACACACTTTGAAATGAACACCCAGTATACTGCTCAGTGTTTACATCAGAGGCATACTCGATCCTTTTGCACGCTCCCTTGTCATACAGTCTATACCGCGTGCGTAGTAAACCTAGCGATTCTCGTGGCAATTCCACGAAGTCTAATAATGACCTTCTTTTTCCATAAAATTTACACAATTTACTTAAACTTTAACACCTTACTGCAAATGCTACAAAATTGCCGTGTCTCCCATAATATTTTCGTGTGTAAGGAAATAGATTAAGAAAATTATTATACGTTTGCATTGTTAAAATACTCTTAAAATACAAGGTTACTCAAAAGTAAGTTGACGTCTTCATAACCTCTTTAAGAATTAAGATATACACAAAACAAGAACACTCTTATACTTACAAAAGTATGGGGTTTATTGGATTCAGTTTAAATGTTGAATTTATCCTTCATTTTGTTCTTCAACAAGCAACAATCTTTTTTCTATGTTGTGAACAGTATTTACTAATAGATCTGGTGGAATATCTTCAATTTGTTGCGAAATTGCATATTTTAGATCGTCAGGAGTCGTAGGATTAGTTTAAAAAAATTCGGACTTTTAAATAACCCCACAGCCAAAAATCTGCCTGATTGATATCAGGGGAACGTGCTGGCCAGGTGTTAGGAAAATGTCTCGTTATTATACGATCACGTGTTACGTAACAATCGCTTAACTAATGTATAAATATGGGGAGGTGCACCATCCTGCATGACGATTATGTTCTCAATGTCACGATTTCTTAAATTTGATATAACAAAATTTTGCAGCATGTCAAAATAACGTTGTCCAATAACCGTAAGGGGATGTGAATCTACACCAAACGATCATTAATTCGATCTTGTAAAGTCAAAACCATTTTAAAAAAACAGTCAATGATAGCGATTTAAAATATCAATAAGAAGTAAATTATTTACTTTTGACACATATCACAGTCTAGTATATACAGTCACGAAGCTCAATACGTAGGAAATATGCATCCATAGATAGTTGCTAACCACTAGGATCGCTACTATCGCCTCATCACAGACAATGCGAAATATTACCGGCACAGTCTATTGTTCCTAGTACCATCAACAAGCTCAAGCTTCGTGACTGTATATACTAGACTGTGCTTATAAGCAAAACCTGTTTCCATGTTAACTAAAACAAATGATTGTGATAAAGGAACAAATCCCGTTATTCGATACATACAAATGTGTTACCATTTTATGTGGGCTATTCCATCTCAAATCGACCGTAATATAGAGAAAATTTACCTTGCAATTTTTAAATACAATGAAGCTTTTTCTGTCCGTTGACAACTGTGATACAATGCTTTGTGCAAAGTTTGAGGCATCAGAACTTCATAGTGTTTAAATTAAAAATATTTAAATTTATCGTATTTTCATACAATTAGCAAATTTAAACTGTTGTGGCTCCGAAACCCTTTCACCCAATGATCAAAATCATGGTTTATTTTGATGCTGAGAAATTAAAGTTTATATTGACATGTAAACAATTTTTCTTACTTTTTATGGAAATGGAGAAATTTAGATTTTTCTTCAGTAAGACGCCTTTCACTACGAAAAAATATTTTTAAAATATATGGTTAGATTACGCATGGAAAGTACAAATAAACAGATATTTTTTACTGGTGCAACGTTGATAAGAAAGTATTGAAAATATCAAATAAAGAAAATAAATAGTACGCGCGTGAAGTAACCAGCTGACTGTGAGGCAGGAGCTAGCCGAGACAACCAAGGCCAGGAGACAAACACGTCATGTTTCGTCTAGTAGCGCATAGCTGGGCTCCTTTATCACAAGTTTTCATAAACACAGGAGTAAAATGACGCCCAATGCTCGCTTATCTTCATATTTCGGCCAGTGCATGCGGTTCTGCGTCGTTCAAGTCTAGGCGTGTGAAAATAATTTATTTAATACCCTCGAAACTTATTGCCGAGCCACTAAGAAAACAATGCCGAATCCCTCTTAATAATGCAAGGTTTTTTCTTAATATTTTTTTTTAATTTTTACAAATGGGCAAAAAGCCTAAAAGTAAGTAAAATCATATTATCTGTCTCTCTGTATACAATCAAAATAAGGATTACTTCTTAACATAACCTACCAAATGTCAGCTTCAAAATGAGCTCCCGTTCAATGTTCTGCAGTAAACGGTTCCAGAGTTCTGAGCGCTGACAGAGGCTTGTTTTTCTAAAATACGCTAAATTTGTCGCTCAACAATACGAAAATCGTTTGACTTTCGATAGTATATTTTTGAAAATGCACTCTCCTCAGCACCTTGTATAAATAGGGAAAAAATTAGAGTATTAAAAAAATGCGAGGTTTTTTACTGATCGATTTCATATGGAATAGCCCACATACGTTAATTTTTATTTTATTTTATATCTATTTCAAAATGTAACTTCTTTTGAATAAGCCTATACATTTTTAAATAATGATAAATGTATTTACCAAAGTTGTGTTACATTTTAGCAGTAAGAAGAATGACTTAAGTTAAATGTTAGGAAAATACGTAAAAATAAGTTTACATGTGTATTTTTTTAACTTATACCGCACTGTATAATCACAGAAACCTGCAGAAAAGTATATTCTATTATCCATGTCCTAAAAAGGATAAATAATCATCTTCCCTCTTGCTTAAAAAAGTCTCTTGTGCAGACGCTTGTATTTCCCTATTTTGGCTATGCCTACATTTTACTGACGGACCTTTCCAACGACAACAAAACGAAACTTCAACGTGCTCATAATTTGTGTGTACGTTTTGTAAGGAATGTTCGCAAACATGATCATATTACCGCATCCCTGGAAACAATAGGTTGGCTTAAACTAGATAAGAAAAGAAATTTACATTCAATTCTCCTTCTCTTAGAAAAAAATGAAGCTGACACTATTCTGAGTAAGAGAAAAGTTTAAAAATTATTCTATCTTTATTCATTCAAGACCAATAACAAAAGTAACCCAGCATCACGTCAAAGTTTTTCAACATACAACACTTACTTACTTACTTACTTACTTACTTACTGGCTTTTAAGGAACCCGGAGGTTCACTGCCGCCCTCATATAAGCCCGCCATTGGTTCCTATCCTGAGCAAGATTAATCCAGTCTCTACCATCATATCCCACCTCCCTTAAATCCATTTTAATATTATCTTCCCATCTACGTCTCGGCCTCCCCAAAGGTCTTTTTCCCTCCGGCCTCCCAACTAACACTCTATATGCATTTCTGGATTCGCCCATACGTGCTACATGCCCTGCCCATCTCAAACGTCTGGATTTAATGTTCCTAATTATGTTAGGTGAAGAATACAATGCGTGCAGCTCTGCGTTGTGTAACTTTCTCCATTCTCCTGTAACTTCATCCCTCTTAGCCCCGAATATTTTCCTGAGAACCTTATTCTCAAACACCCTTAACCTATGTTCCTCTCTCAAAGTGAGTGTCCAAGTTTCACAACAATACAGAACAACCGGTAATATAACTGTTTTATAAATTATAACTTTCAGATTTTTTGACAGCAGACTAGATGACAAAAGCTTCTCAACCGAATAATAACAGGCATTTCGCATATTTATTCTGCGTTTAATTTCCTCCCGACTGTCATTTATATTTGTTATTGTTGCTCCAAGATATTTGAATTTTTCCACCTCTTCGAAGAATAAATCTCCAATTTTTATAGTTCCATTTCGTACAATATTCTCGTCACGAGACATAATCATATACTTAGTCTTTTCGGGATTTACTTCCAACCCTATCGCTTTACTTGCTTCAAGTAGAATTTTCGCGTTTTCCCTAATCGTTTGTGGATTTTCTGCTAACATATTCACGTCATCCGCATAGACAAGAAGCTGATGTAACATACAAAACTAGCTTTTTTAAAATACATTTCTCAGGCTGATAATGATTTTTTTTAACTTTGTTCAATGTTGCTCCTTAAAGAACATAAAATATACTTCAATAATCGCAGTTTTAAACATTTTTAAATTGAGATTTTGATACATTTTACAGTCTGTATCATATTAGCCCAACTGTTTTTACTATATCACATTAGCCCTACTTGATCCTACCTGGCATTGGCCTTACACTTCGGAAAGATCTCGGGAAAAACCTAACCAGGTAATCAGTCCATGAGGGATTCGAACCCAGACCAAAAACAGCCTCGGATCAGTAGGCAGTTGTGCTACCGCCCGACGAGCTACGCTGGTGACTGCATAGTTGCACGAACATCAATTATTTCATTATCTCTTTGCTGGAGTTTTGAGTCTCAGTTCCATTTTTTCAGTCATTTGACCTACGTTATTTGCACATTGAGTGTGTTACTATTTCGTTTTATTTGTACTCTAAAACCAAACAGCAAAACGATATAATTTCAACTTCATATAGCCTGTTGCTTTCTATATGGTACTTGTTTCAGGTTTGCTAACATTAAATAAATATTTGCCTTCCTCGTAGATACAATCTGTTTTATAAAAACTTGCAGTCCTCTGTTTTTAACAGTGGAGTCTCCTTGAATAATAATGCCATGCCCGGAAATGCCTTAAATATACAGTCGAGTATACGAGATTCCATCGAAGATTTTTGGACGCATGAGAGCTAAGAAAACATAATATTTTCTGAATTGTCACTAAATCTTACAAGGGAATTATTTCTGTTTCCAGTTCAGTCGATAGACTTCATTAAAGGGGGACATAGACATTTAAATACCAAAAGTTGGTGAAAACTATAATAATTTTGTAAATTCCATTGTTCTATCTATAGTCGCGATGCTGTTATTCCCGGTGTGACTCCTCCTCTTTGCTTACGTCTTAGGAAGTCAAGGCTCTATAAAGCCTAGGTAGGTAGTATCGTTCGCCATTTTTGTTCTTTCGTTGCCGAGCTACCAGACGAGGGATCTATTTGCTACACCGTTAAACATTATCATGTCGTAGCTCCTATGATAATAAATCAAACGCACTGTAATTCAGCAAATAATTGAGCAGCAAATAACGTCCTCGTGTGCTTTCTGCGAACGCCAACGAAAGAGCCAAAATGGCGGGCGATTATATTAAGTATTTATCGAGTCTTAAGACATGAATAACGTCTTCATCAGCGAATCACAAGACGCACACGTTTAAATGTAGCCGACCTGCAACGTGATTGGCTGCCGGAAATTAGAACGACGGGACTATAAATTAGAGTATGCTGCTGTTATCTGGAATCCAGTTACTAACAAATATATTCTGTTACTAGAAAAAATTCAAAATAAATTTCTAAAATGGTTATATTACAGACTTTATAATGATTATCCTACCTATGAGAGTTATGCTACAATGCTTCAACATTTCAATTTTACTAGTTTGCAAATTCGACGAAATTGTCAAACTTTAAACTTTCTTTATAAAATTATTAACAATAAGTTGGACTGTGTTGGTTTATTTTATTATATAACATTATATGCACCTAAGCTTAAAACCAAGTTTCGAAATTTATTTTACATACCAAGGACAAATACTGAATCCCACAAAAATTCCCAATTTTCCAAATGTTACAGTTGTACAATAAATTACATCCTCATCCTAATCTTGATATTTTCAATATGAATTTCTCTAGATACAGAATTATTTGTTATCATATTTTACAGAATATTGTTGTTAGTTAATTTGAAGCTACTTTCACACCTTATTTCAATTTCTCTTTTTTTCTTTCCCTTGTTTCTATTTTGTTTCAGTTTTTAATAAGTGTATCTTTCCTTTTCCTTGTTTATGTTTTATAAATTAATTTGTTAGTCGTGAACATTGTAATTGGGCTTTGCCTGTTATGTTCAACAACAAATGAATAAAAAAAAACACAATATTTTTTCTTCAGCAATGAATACATGTGTAAATTTGAAATTTTATATCCTCAATATTCGCCATTCCTGCAATTGTGTACAGGCTGTGTCCCAAAGCTCGTTTATAGCTGAAGTGAACTAGATAGTTGACTAAATAGCCGGATGTGACGTCAGAAGTTATGCTCCAAAGCTACATAGTGCATAGCAATAAAGTCCGTAGTAGCTAGTATACGAAAACGCTTACTTGATTGATGACTTGTACATTAAACAAACATGGATGCCTCATTAGCAATTGGAGCTATGGAATCTGAGGATGTTTTGGAAGTAAAATGTAGAACAATACAATAACCTTAACATTGATATTGGTGCTCCGATACCTTCTTTACATTTTTAAATATTATAATATCTTAGGTCATTATCTTCTTCACATAAGGCCCGTAACACACTTGAAGAGTTTTCGCTAGCGAGAAATGTGTAGCGAGAAGGAGGCGAAGAGCTTCCTCCACACACTTGGCGAGTTCTCGCTATCACAGATCACACGTCGCATGATCATCTATGCACTATCTTCATACAGAAAGCATTTTTCTGATTATAGTAATGACTCGTTGGGGGAAATATTATAAGTTATGTATTTACGTATACTGTCGTACTTAAATATATAACCTGTAAGCATATTGTCGTACTTTACAAATTATGTACGAACGCTATGTTGAATCTGAGTATTCAGATGATGAGGAAATGGAGTTACATGAACTTATTTTGTTAATGAAAAGAAGTAGGCCTAAAATTAAAGCCAGAAATATCTGAAAATCACATTGTATCTTACGAAAATAAGGGCGAGTTTTGGACACTGGTTTCGATTTGAATGATGATACGTTTAGGCGTTATTTCAGGTTCAATGGACCACAGTTTTTTTTTTTTTTTTTTTTTTTTTGCCATTCATGATATGATAGAGAATTCTTTGCTATATTCTGATTAAAATTACGTAAACTGTTAAGACATATAGTTACATTATTTCAAATGTTTAATCAATACTATTAAATCTCATCAAAATAAAATATAGCCCTATTTAAGATAATCTGATATTTGTCTCCAGATTTCTTCTCTAAGTTTCGTGTTTTTATAGTTTTCATCCCGTGTATCATATAAATAGGCGTACGGGTGACATCGTACAAGTTCGATATGTTTCTGACTGCAATTATCAGCCATCTTTCCTCGTTTTCAAATAAAAACAATACAAGTCATCGCCACCTATGATATCTTTTTCTACATTCAATTGTCATAAATAGTATAAATATCAAACATCTCTGATAAATGTGTCAAGAAAATTCGCTGAGCTACCGATTCCTGCGAGAAACTCGCGCGAGGTTTTTGCCTCGAGAGAGAATCTCTTCCAGTGTGTGGACGTCCATTTGAATCCATGTTATCAATTTTTTAATTTTCTCGCAACACATTTCTCGCTGGCGAAAACTCTGCAAGTGTGTTACGGGTCTAACTCGTAATGAAACTCCATTAGGACACAGCCTTCTTAATTCAGTGCTGCACCGTGATGTCATAGTTTTAAGAAAAATAGTCTAAGAAGGCCGTGATTCAAGCATAGTCTACATGTTCAAAGCCCCTTAGTGTGTCATTTACAAGTCAGCTAGTTGCTAGCCATTAGTGTGTAGTACAGACTTGAGCTTTGAGACACGGCCTATCTTCAGATTAGTATGACTATTACGTGTAATTAGCAATTCAAAATAGCAGCTGCATTTTGTGCATTGAAATGCCGTTTTCCTGATAATTTCCACAAGTATGAATATTTCTGACTGATTCTTTTTTCTTTCTATTCCTGAATGTCATATAAATAACATGACGTAATTTTTTTAATATCTTCAGTAGAAATATATTTTATTTTAATTTCTACTTTAAAGTCAAATTGTTTTAAATTTTACTAGGTCAAAAATATTTTATTTAAATAAACTTAAGCGTTAAACCAATAACGTTAGGTAGGTTTGTTCACAAGACGAAATACAATTGCATGCAAACTTTGACTGCAATGTCTTGAAAACTGTTTGAGTTATAAGAGAAATCTTTTCAATAAACAAAAGTTAGGAGTAACATTTTGTATTTCTAATAACCCGTAACGGTAATAGTTTTACTAAATATGGAAATACTATACAATTGAAAATAGTGAATATTGATCATACAAAATTTCAAGATTACAGAATTTTTCATTACTGAGGAAAAAAATAGTAAATTTCATCAATTTTTAAGTACTCAAAGGTGTATGTTCCCCCACAAGTGAAACATTTCTCGATGCTTGAAAATCATAGAAATGGATTTGAATGGATTCTGTCACAAAAAAGGCAAACAGACATAATATTTATATCTACAATCATCACATCATCAATATCATAATCGTAGCATCAATATAAATGTATCATCAATTCCTCATTGTCGTATAATTAATACAATTATATCATCAATATCATCAGCATACCAAACTCATCAATACCACCATCATATCATTATCAATATCATCATAACATCATCATGTCATCAATATCATTTTCATAAACATAATCATCATCAACATGTACTTCAAAATGTTAGCCCTGTGATGCATTTCTTTCCTACTTATGTGAGACATTAATAAATTACTAAACTCTTTGTGGTCAAAATGGCGCAAAACCGTCGCCTATAGCAAATACAAGGTGAACACAAAGGAAGCAGACCCTATGGCAGAAACACAAATTCGTAACTTTCGCTAGAAAATCTATCGCTTTAGTCATCATGAAAGACATGGGTCTAACGTATTTTGTCAATAATAACACTTACAACTTACTTACAAATGGGTTTTAGAGAACCCGGAGGTTCATTGCCGCCCTCGCATAAGCCCGCCATCGGTCCCTATCCTAAGCAAGATTAATCCAGTCCCTACTATCATATCCCACCTCCCTCAAATGCATTTTAATATTATCCTCCTATCTACGTTCGGCATCCCCAAAGGTCTTTTCCTCTCAGATCTTCTAACAAACACTCTATATGCATTTCTAGATTCACCCATACGTGTTACATGCATTGCTCATCTCTAACGTCTGGATTTAATGTTCCTATTTATGTCAGGTGAAGGATACAATGCGTGCAGTTCTGCGTTGTGTAACTTTCTCCATTCTCCTGTAACTTCATCCCTCTTGGCCGAAATCCGATTTTATGATACCAAGGAGGAGAGCACGGCAGGCAGCGTGAATCGGGTCTCGAGTTAGCTCAGATGGAAATATCAATCAGCGCTCCAAGCTGAGGGTCCTGGGTTCGATTCCCGGTGCTGGAACGATTTTTGTCAAATAATAAATAGAAATGAATACTGTATATATTTGGGGGATTTCAATGCTAAAGTAGGACGGGAGGATATTTTTAAACCGACCATTGGAAAAGACAGCCTACACTAACTAGTAATGACAATGGAGTTAGGTTAGTCAAATTTGCCACATCAAAAAATTTAATTGTTAAAAGTAAAACATTCCTCCATAATGATATACATAAATATACTTGGACTTCTCCAGATGGATTGACACATCAGATAGATCACAACTTGGTAGATAAAAGAAGACATACTAGTATAGTAGACATTCGAACCTTCAGGGGGGCAGACTGTAATTCTGACCATTATTTGGTAATTGGAGAACTAAGAGAGAAAGACTATCAGTAGCTAAGCGAGTAGAGCAACAAGTTAATATTAGAAGATTCAATATTCTGAAATTAAAGGACGAGGAAACTAAGCAACATTATCAGGTCGAAATTTCAAATAGGTTTGCCGTATTAGCAAGTTCCGACGAAGTTGAGGAAGAGTTGGATGTTAATAGCGAGTGGGAAAATATCCGAGATAATATCAAAATTGCAGCTGAGCAGAGCATAGGTCATTATGAAACTAAGAAAAAGAAACCGTGGTTTGATGAAGATTGTTGCACGGTAGTAAAAAGAAGGAAACAGGCAAAATTGAAATTCTTACAGAATCCAGTTGAGGCGAATAGAGATCATTATTTCAATAACAGACGGGAAGCAAATCGTACACTTAGGAATAAAAAAGAGAGATTACTTGAAGAAAAAACTGAATATGGTAGAAACAAATAGTAAAAATAAAAACATTAGAGATTTATATAAGGGCGTAAAGGAATTCAAGAATAGATATCAGGCAAGGGTAAAAGGGTGTTTGAGAATAAGGTTCTTAGGAAAATATTTGGGGCTAAGAGGGATGAAGTTACAGGAGAATGGAGAAAGTTACACAACACAGAGCTGCACGCATTGTATTCTTCACTTGACATAATTAGGAACATTAAATCCAGACGTTTGGGATGGGCAGGGCGTGTAGCACGTATGGGCGAATCCAGAAATGCATATAGAGTGTTAGTTGGGAGGCCGGAGGGAAAAAGGCCTTTAGGGAGGCCGAGACGTAGATAGGAAGATAATATTTTTTTATTTATTTTATTGGGTTATTTTACGACGCTGTATCAACATCTAGGTTATTTAGCGTCTGAATGATATGAAGGTGAAATGAGTCCGGGGTCCAGCACCGAAAGTTACCCAGCATTTGCTCGTATTGGGTTGAGGGAAAACCCCGGAAAAAACCTCAACCAGGTAACTTGCCCCGACCGGAATTCGAACCCGGGTCACCTGGTTTCGCAGCCAGACGCGCTGACCGTTACTCCACAGGTGTGGACAGGAAGATAATATTAAAATGGATTTGAGGGAGGTGGGATATGATGATAGAGACTGGATTAATCTTGCTCAGGATAGGGACCAATGGCGGGCTTATGTGAGAACGGCAATGAACCTCCGGGTTCCTTAAAAGCCAGTAAGTACTGTATAAATTTATTGTATTTATTAGCTGTGTCTTAAGGCAACCTGTTAAACACAAGCAGCTTCATTTATTTGTTTCACTGAATCAATAAATGTTTTTCTTTTGTTTAGTGTATAAGATCAGACTTTAGCGATGTTGAACTTCTTTATGAGAATGTTCGTTTCACATTACACAGTTTGAGAGTGGCTTCAGGCCGTAGCTACAGCCCGTATTGAATATGGCGGATATTTAAAAATTGAAGTGACTGTATTGGAAGCCAACAGTGAGCGATTTAATTTTGATGTTTCATTTCAGGAGGATGTTGAATCGAAACCCGAAATCATATTTCAGGCTATACAGTACAGTCAGTTCCGCTGAAGTGAATGTGCCCAACAACTGGAATTGTGTACCTCACAGGACGTACAACAAAGCGAATAGTAATCGGATACAACCTGAGTGACTTGATATCTACGGCTGAGTAATTGATAATTGATAATTTATTATATAATAGATCACAGACACATTACATACAACAATTTTACACAAAGATATATTATTATTTAAATACAATTTCTACATTTTACCTATTTACATAATTTGTTTTATCTTGCACTAGGTTTCAGTTATTGTGTAAGACTCAACTCATTCCAGAATATTGGTACCATCAGTATTGGTTTACCTTCCTAAGATGTAATTCTCTCTTCAATCTACAATGTGCAGCTAGCATATCTAAATCATCCCTAATTCTAGTTTCTTCCATACCTCTTTCCTTACAAAAAATTTATACAATTCATACAAGCTCTCTCTCGTAGGTAAGCCTTCATTCCTTAATTTTATTTCATAATATTCTTTTGACGTACCTTCAAAACTATTAAATTTAGAAATAAAAAAGATAGCCAAATAATTTCTAAGTCAAATATGTTATTATCTGTGAGTCTAAAAATTGCGTACCTTCCAAAATTGAATTTATTAGTCAGCTCAGTAACTGTACTTTCCCTTAGGGGAGAGTCGGGTAGTATCGGACAGCGGGTAATATCGGACAGTGAGTTTCTTTCATCTACCACACGATGATAGTACCTGATTGACATGGTTACGTTTCTGTGATGTCGCATAGAGAAACGTAACCATGTCATTCAGGTACTACCATATGGTGGTAGATGAAAGAAACGCACTGTCCGATATTACCCGATGTCCGATATTACCCGATGTCCGATACTACCCGACTCTCCCTAATACTTCCTTCCTTCTATTTTTTAATTTTGCAATCTTCTCCGGTATTTTATTTTCCGTGTATTTGTTTATTATTAAGGGATGTTGACTTTCCTCGTATTTCTCCATACATCGACACTTGCTACTTTCTTCCATGGATAATTTTACATCTATAACACAAGAAAGAGAAAGAACTATATATATATATATATATATATATATATATATATATACAATGTTGTTGTTGTTTTCTAATGCCAGGCATTTGACAATGAAGTCATTTGACCTCTTGCACTCCAATATTTTTCAAAGATATTATCATGACCAGCCACTGAAGCACAGATTTTGAGATGTTCCGAATCCATTTCTTTGTTTGAGTTGCACAATGGGCAGTTAAGGGACTGATATATTCCAATTCTATGCAGGTGTTTGGCCAAACAATCATGGCCTGTTGCCAATCTAAATGCAGCTACAGACGATTTTCGTGGTAAATCGGGAATTAACTGTGGATTTTGATGCAGAGAGTTCCATTTTTTCCCTTGGGATTGTGTTATTAAATTTTGTTTGTTGAAGTCTAAGTATGTAGATTTAATCCTAAATCTTTTCACAGGGTAATACGTAGATTTAGTAACAGGTCTGTAAGTAGCAGTGCTGCCCTTCTTTCCTAAAGGATCCGCATTCTCATTTCCCAGGATTCCATAATGGGATGGGATTGAGTGATATTAATTGAGAGAGCATTTTAGTTATTTCTGCTGTTTGAGATGAAGGTGTGTGTTTAGAGACTATTGATAGAATAGCTGCTTTGGAGTCTGACAATATAACTGCATTCCTAAATTTATTGATGTGGCATAGAAGATTCCTGAGACTTTCCCTTACTGCAATGATTTCACCATCAAAACTTGTTGTTCCATATCCAAGAGATCTATAAAGTGAGAAGAGACAGCACGTAACACCTGCACCGGCACCTTGTTCTCTGGAGATCAAGGATCCATCTGTGTATAAATGAAGCCAGTTTTGTGGAGGGTACCTAGTATTAATTGTCTCTAAAGACAATTGTTTCAGTATTTCAGTGTTTACTTCTGATTTCAGTATTTCTTCTGTTAAATTTAGATTATATTCTATATTTAACAGAGTTAAATTTAAAAAAAATTTAAATCCAGATTTAATTTAATTTAATTTAATTTGAATTTTCACTACACATACACTACAATTATTTCACTATTTATTTATATATTTCTTAATTACTTTCTACGGCTGAATAACAACATTACCTGCCGATAATTGCACAACGAAAACATGTTAATTTAATATTTCCAATACTGACAGGTAGGGGCGTGCGGTGGCGTCGCAGTTAAGGCGTTTCGCTACAAGCGAAAGGTCGCGCGATCAGTTCCCGATGGGGTCATGGATTTTCTTCATTTGAATGGGTTATTTATGACAGGCCTAAGTCTTGAATACTAAATTGTTAGCAATTAAATAAAAACTGCTTATAAGCCGAAATTTTGAAATTAAAGCTGAAATAAAAATTGTATCATAAATTCTACTAAGCATTTAGAATGTGAAACTTAGTCCCCTTCATATCTAAATCGGTGTATATACACCCAAAGAGCAGTTATTGCATTACAAACTCATTTTCACAAAATAATTACTTAGGCCCTTTCATAAATAACCCATTCATTTGTAATATTTCTAGCTACACTATGATCCTAGGGTTTGCTCAACGTCTAACAGAAATAATAGCAAATGCAACAAGCACGTAGAACTGATATCTCTAAAGCCGCGCCGATTGTACAAGAAAGGTGGTACTCCTAACGTCCTGCTAACCTGTGGACCTCTTTGGCCTTTAACAACAGTAGTAATTAAGAGCACCCGTTTGTTAAAATTACTGGTTGATATAGGCCTATAGCTATGACTAGGGACCGGATTTTTATGTAATATCAAGGTGTGAAATATGTACATATTTATGTAAGAAAAATAAGCTGAATATATACCAAAATATGTAAAATCATGAAAATATTTAATATCAATATCTGGCAGGTATAGGATAGGTAAAACTCTCCAGTTGTGATTTCATAGAGCACCCGAACTTTTTTACCGCACACTTGACACATTACCATTTTTCCAACTGTAATGAAAGCTTCGTCCATCGCAATCCATGATTTTATTTTTGTCGTTAGGGTTGAAGATACAGAGGCCATTTTAGTTAGTTAAAAGCAGTAGATAAACTCACTTGTACTTTATACTGTAAGTACTAAAACTAGAGAACTGAGTGAAATAAATGACACAAGAGTACTGTAAGCACTGTTTCGCTTTACTGGATTAGGAGAAAATAAGAGGAGATGTGGGACACATTCATTTTAGCTACTAAAACCTCAAACTATAGGCATTTACAAACTGTTGTTTGAAAAGTGACATTCCTGACTCATTTAGAAGGGTATGATTATTCCAGCCGAGAACCATACTTTCTAATTGCTCGGAAAATCCCATTTCCGTTTAGGTCTACTAAATTTAAAGTAAAGAGGTCAAGCAATAACCTGAAAAGCTATTACTTTAATCTTTCAACATCTTTCCAGTTTATTCCTTTACTCCAGCTTCTTTTCACGAGTCGACTACTTTATTGCGGTTCATGTCAGACCTGATACAGGTTTTCCCTGGAAGGATTAGGAAGAGGGTGGGCAAGGTTGCAAATTGCATGGGAACGGCTTGTTAAGACGTGTGCAGAACAATTATAGTTCGAGACAAATCATGTCGTCCTCGTCCCACTCCACCGCATGAAGGCAACGCTATTTTCTGAGTGATTTTTACAATACAAGGTAGTTGCATGAGAAAGGTTGCCTTTTGTTCACTCATATTTACGGTGGGCGGTATGGAGTGAGTGCCTCTATTACTTACTGGCACTAAGGACGTTATGTTTCGTCCCGAAATATATCTTTTCTTGGGTAGGTAAAAAGGCTTTTTAAATCTGTGTATTTCAAATTGTAAACTTCCCCAGCAGAAGTTTTCTTTTTCCTTTTAAAGTAAAAATGAATAAACTCCTTAAATATGTAGATTCATGTAATATCAAGCCATAATATGTAATGTGGGGTAAATATGTAAAAATATGTAGTATCAAATTTTAATATATTAATGGTAATTACAAGATTCGCAAAGATTTGTTATTTATATACGGTTAGGTTGAAAGGAATATAATATGTAATTACATAAAAATCCAGCCTCTAGCTATGACTATATCTCAGCCAAATATTATCATAAAATTGCAAGGTTTGAATCTGGTTTTAGAATAATGATTGAGTATAAATATAAATTAAATATGTACGAACGTGTGAAGTGGACAGACAGAATAAGAAATGAAGCTGTGTTAGAAAAGTGGGTGAAGAAAGAATGGAACCCACTATTTCACTGTCAACGGCAGCTATGCCACCATTCATTTCGGAACTACGATTTTGTAGAAGAGCGGACTGTATGTGCGATTTGCATGTTATAGCAGAGGGTGATGATAAAAGCCGAAAGCTAGCTGTAGGATTATAAAACTTGCAAGAGCCGTATTGAAGTTTTATTATTGAACTTTTCTTCATGTTACAAAAATTCTAGCTGTTTCAAACTTCCCATAGATATTCCACCCTGTCGATTCTGCAAGGGTGAGCGAACAGGATTCATGTCGGGTGGGGGATCATTTCAGTTGCTATGGTGACGAAATATGCCGAGGGTAGGTTTCGAACCCCCAATCCCAGGAGGCATGCCATGTTATTACTATACACTTCAGGCAGTATCGACGTCATGATGGGTTTTGGTTTACGAGGATAGTCTCCATATCGCAAAGAATAATGGTTGAAACTTTGACAAAAACAAGAAAAATAGTTTCCGGTTAAACACAGAACAGAACACATAATATTATGTAGTTTTATGTACTGGGCTGATCCAACTAAAAAAAAATTAGACTAGGCCTACACGTAACTCATTGCATAATACTGCATAATATTATTTGTAACTAATCTGCAAGTTAATTTCGACTTCTGCTGGTAGAAGAATAGTACATTATGCAACGAGCCTATAATGAAGGTAATTAAGAAGTGAGTATGGATATTTATGAAACGAGCGCAAGCGAGTTTCATAATTTTCATACGAGCTTCTTAATTACCATTATAGGCGAGTTTCATACGACTTTTTATGCTCGACCATATTTCTAACTTGATATTATTAATTAATTTTATTGTATCTGACCTGGAGCAATGTCCCGTATGTTGTGAGATGTGCGCAGACGCGAAAGTATTTATTTTTTTCCGAGGAACATATGTCCACATTGACCTTGCTAGGCCATAAGAACCTACAGAGATAACACTGAAATAAAATTAGAATTGAAAAACGAGATGACAAATTGAATTTATTTGAATATTATTTACAATTAACGCTAATTGTTATAGTAACAGAACATAACCTTCTGCGACAGTATTGGATTTCCAGCCTCCGTGACTTTTCGCTAATTCTCTTTCGATTGCATATCCGAGAATAATCGATACTTGCGGTTTTATAACGGTAGAAAGCTGACCTGTCATTGGCTGAACAGTTGTAACCTGAGTCGTCATTGGCTGAAAGACCTGACCTTTAATGAGTAGGTGTACTTTAATGACATGCATTAAAGGTCTGCTACCAGGTGTATAATTACTACATTTCGGCATGGTCGAGCATAAAATATAAAAATGTGTAGGCCTAAATACAATAAAACAATGGGAATAATAAACAAGGCCTGTGTTATGTTAACGAAATGAGGAATGGACAATGAGATATTATGAAAATGAAAATCTAATTACCACGGGATTTCTATGTAAATGCATATTTGTTTTTCATTATACCTACAGTTAAAATTTTGTCATATGTTTACCAGTTAGGATATTTATAATTATTTAAAACATATTTTTATGTTCCATAATTTGTACATATTTTCGGATAAACTATAGTCAAGTGTTTTCCTGCACGTTGTGAATAATGTGACAGTTGCAATGCAACAATCAATTTACGATTGTAACCTGGTCAAGTCAATTTAGCATTGATAGGTTTAGGTTGCAGATATCATGATTTTCGCACAGTGAAACAAACGGGCCAGGGTTCAAATCCTGGTTGTAACAAGTTATTTGGTTGAGTTTTTTTTCTGGAGGTTTCCCCCCAACCCATTAAGAACAATTGTATTATATAATTTCTGTAACTGTAATTTTAATTTTATTTCCTATTTTATTTTATTTTATACTATCCGTACCCGTGCGCTCCGCTGCACCCGTTAGAAATAAATATAAAGTAATTACATAATTAAAATAGGACATTTGATCCAGGGAACATTCATGTTTGATAGAAGGACAAATAGTTTAATATGTTACTTAATTTAAATTGCATCTAAACAATTAAAATGCGATGATTTTGGTCCAGAGACATTTGGTGCATGACAATTCCTTTAACATGTTTCTTAATTTTTATTACATGCAACCATAGTTTAATGAAGATTGACATCATTTAGATTTAATGTGTATATTTTATTTTACTTGTTATAGGTTTCCATTGAATTATGGTAATAACTTAATTTTAACCCTTGTTTTCTACGTATTCAGTAAATGGCGCTTTGCCCACTATGGTTGTGAACCCTTCAAATAACGTAAATTATATTATATTATATTATATTATATTATATTATATTATATTATATTATATTATATTGTATTATATTATATATTATATTATATTATATTATATTATATTATATTATATTATATTATATTATATTATATTATATTATATTATATTATATTATATTATATTATATTATATTATATTATATTATATTATATTATATTATATCAGGAGTTACTGTAATAACATTATAGTATTATGTCCATCTAGAAAAACTACACTTTCCAATGGTGAAATAATAATTAATTATACAAATCGGTTAATTTAGTTTCCGATATTACTTCATACAAACACAGAAACATTCTCTGTAGGCTATCTTTCATAGCTTTCGATTGTTGCTGTCCGAGGCCCCCTTATAGACGAAGTCATTTGTTTTTTAATTCATTACACGGCCTCAGATGGCAGTTATTTTAATTTTAAAACCCATTTATCTCATTAAATATCAGTCCTATCAAAATTTTTCAAGGAATAAAACTTATCGGAAATTATTTTTAAAGAAACGTTTGTTATGTAACATTTTTCACAAAAATCAATAATAAACGAGATATTTCGATTTATTTCATTCAGGCCCCCTTATAACCCCCCTTTTAAATAAAGTATTTTGAATGCCATATAGCCTAAAATCTAAGTTACAACGAACTTAATTTATATTCCAATTTTCATCGAAATCCGTTCAGCCATTATCGCGTGAAAAGGTAACAAACATACAGACAGACAGACAGACATACAAACAAAAACTTCAAAAAAGCGATTTTCGGTTTCAGGGTGGTTAATTATATATGTTAGGACCAATTATTTCTAGAAAATCGAAAATTACCAGAAAAATTTCGGCTACAGATTTATTATTAGTATAGATTCTCTTATAGGCCTATTAATATTATATCTGAACTGCGACCGAACACGAGCGCTGCTCATTCGGTCTCAAATTTTGTTAATACTACTGTATCTCCTTTTTTATATTGATTGTATTATTTTATTTCTATTTCTCTTGTTTGTTTGTAATTATATTCTTTATTCTGTATACATTTAAATTTAAATTAAATAAATAAATAAATAAATACTGGGTAACTTTCGGCGCTGAATACTCATTTCGCTAGCATTATCACCTTCATCTCATTCAGACGCTAAATAACTATAGATGTTGATAAAGTGTCGTAAAATAAACTACTAAAGAAAGATAAAAAAATTGTCCTTCTCCGTCTTCTTAATATAAAAATTGTTTTAAAGAAATGAAATGATTGTTACTATAGGCATCCAACAAGGAAAACTCTGTGCGCAGAAACCAGCGGGCGTTACTTTCTTGCGCAGATGACGTATGCTCCCGTTCCCAGCATGCTCTCACGCCTACTGCAGTGAGAGGGGTTTAGCATGCGCGCCGCGAGGAGTCCGAGCTGAGTTTTGCTTGTAGGATATCTATAGTCGTGAATTGCAGAAACTTTCACATGTACAGGCAATTCAGATTTCCTTTTCCAGAAAATACTGAAGAAAAAAAAATAAAGTTAATGTACGCAAATGTCGAACACTAGAACTTATTATGTTTTAATAAAAAAAATTGTCGCCTCAAAATATCAAACGCTTTTGAAGATAATCAGTTTTTTGTGTCTCCTGAAAAAAATTCAGATGGACATGTGGGGTTTATACAATAAATTCAGGATTGAAATACTTCAAAATGCATTTATATAACTTTGACACATGTCAATATAGTAATAGAAGGCATTTTGTCGACCATTCGGGGGATCTTTCAATCATAGTTATTTCCCAATAAAGATCGTTTCCTTCCTATCACTTTATAAGATTTTAAATTAATTAGTTTTTTTTAATTTTCTACTAGGCTGTCAGTCTTTATCGGTATGTAATCAATAATTACCTGTAAAATACTGATATTCTACGTACCGATATCAATAAAAGTTTTATTTGATCATTACGGTTTTGTGAAACAGATATTTGTCCAAACCTAATTTTTTTCAGTATTACATCCATGCCGAATAGACTACAACACAAAATTCCTTCCGCCTATAACTTAGTAAAGAACAACTAAAACAAGTTCGTTTTAGAGGCAGTTAAAAACTATAATCACATCGTCTACTTTTGCGAATATCAAGGGTTGTTTTATATGGATATTAAACACAGTTGCTTATAATGAGGGAGAATCAAGCTTCTAAAAACAAGATGCAAAGCGGGGGAGGGGGGGAAGTACAGAGCTTGCACGAGATGGGTTGAGCGTGAAGAACTCAGAGAGCTCTCTGTGAAGCTATTCTCAAACTATTAAGCAGATACAATGTACCGGACTAAACAAACCACAGGGCACAGGGGAACCCGAGGCGAGCAGCGGGTGTGTCTGCGACAACACAACGTAATTTACTTCTCTCTTTCGCTCGTTGTCCAATTCTACCGGTCGTCTGTCTGACATAAAAAAAAACATGAATAATTTTAAAAGGAATGATTATTGAATGTACAATTTTCAAATTTGAATGTGGTTGGCGGTTCAATTGATGTTATATTGGACGTGTGCGTAATAGAAGTGGAACTCGTTGATTTAGGCCTACATGGTGTATTCAACTTATTCAGAATTTCCGAATGAATAATTTTAAAAGGAATAATTATTGAATGTACAATTTTCAAATTTGAATGTGGTTGGTGGTTCAATTGATGTTATATTGGACGTGTGCGTAATAGACGTGGAACTCGTTGATTTAGGCCTACATGGTGTATTCAACTTATTCAGGATTTCCGAATGGTGCCCTTCATTTATTTGTAAATCGGATTTCAGAAGATGCATAGGTATGATCAGTGATTTTTATTAATTCTTGTTCTTGAATGCCAATGCGAGTCATATTTGAAACTGCTGTGCATCGACTGGAGCGGTTTGTAATATATATATATATATATATATATATATATATATATATATATATATATATTTTTTTTTTTTTGACGTCCAGACCAGCGCAGTTTCAAATGTTGGCAAACAAAGAAACAAATGCTAGGGACGCGATAAAATTAAACAAATGCTAGGGACACGATAAAATTAAACAAATGCTAGGGACGCGATAAAATTGTGCGATAAGCAGCCATGATTGGTTGAAATACGTCCTTTCGTACCGTTTTATTGGTCAAAAGTAGTATGACGTAGTAAGAGTGTAATAGTCATGGTAATAGGCTATAGGTCTATAAACTAAAAAAACTGTTTTATACCCAAATTACGCCAACACATCCTAATAATAATAGACTGACCTTTGGCATAATAAAATCACGTATTGTATTGTAATTAATCGATCCTGAACCTATTAATCAGCATACTGTCCCTACGGAAACACTTTTATTGCGAGCCACAGTTAGAGAACAACATCGCTCTGTAGCATTTAGAATTCGCATTAATTAATTCCCACCAATAATAATGTTTCAGTCTCTGTGAGAGATTATTATATAGGGCATAGCCGAGAGCGCTGTGTTCATTCCCTCTTTCATTAAAATGAAGAGAGCACAAGAGTAGTAGAAACATTCCGACGATATATAGCACTTTTGACGTTTGCTTTGTACGCCGTACGTGATTAAAATACCTAAAGTGGCGGAAGCGCGCAAAGAATGTGCGCTCCTCACGTATATATGAAAACAGTTGAAAAATTCATGAGTCTGGCTATTGGATTACAGCATTACATGTCAACAGAATAAATTACAGAGAGAGACTTGTCCGATCGTCGAGATATAAAGAACTACAATCATTCTGTTGTAGGAATCCACTAATAAAAAGGCCATCATTCACTGCTATTCAGAAGCCTACACAGACGTTGAAACATGGAAGCAAGCGAGCTGATAATTCCAGAAGGAGTTCTTCAAATGTGTCGTACTCTGTGGTCCAGTGGTCGCTGTGTTTGTCTGTGGACTCAAGTGTCTCAGGTTCAAACCTGGCCAAGGACGATGAATTTCTGATGTCTTCGGTGGTCTAGTATATATGTATGTATTTATTAACACTACAATTGGGTATTACACCCGGTGGCAGTGATATATAATCTATACTAATAATAAATTTGTAGCCGAAATTTTTCTGGTAATTTTCGATTTTACAAAAATAATCGGTCCTAACATATATAATTAACCACCCTGAAACCGAATTTTTTTTTTTTTAATTTTTGTTTGTCTGTCTGTCTGTATGTATGTTTGTTACCTTTTCACGCGATAATGGCTGAACGGATTTCGATGAAAATTGGAGTATAAATTAAGTTCGTTCTAACTTAGATTTTAGGCTATATGGCATTCAAAATACATTATTTAAAAGGGGGGTTGTAAGGGGGCCTGAATTAAATAAGTCGAAATATCTCGCTTATTATTTAATTTCGTGAAAAATGTTACATAACAAAAATTTCTTTAAAAATTATTTCCGATAAGTTTTATTCTTTGAAAAATTTTGATAGGACTGATATTTAATGAGATAAATGAGTTTTAAAATTAAAATAACTGCCATCTAAGGCCGTGTAATGAAATAAAAAACAAATGACTTCGTCTATAAGGGACCTTGGACAACAACAATCGAAAGCTATGAAAGATAGCCTACAGAGAATGTTTCTGTGTTTGTATGAAGTAATATCGGAAGCTAAATTAACCGATTCGTATAATTAATTATTATTTCACCATTGGAAAGTGTAGTTTCTCTAGATTGACATAATGCTATAATGTTATTATAGTAACTTCTGAGTGAATTGAGGACAGGTAAGATTAAAATAGCTTCTTATGCACAGAAAACTTGATAGGCTATTCTGTACATTCGTTTCCTGTATTTCCTAAAATAATTTTTATGACCAAATGAGTAGTCTCTGGATAAAAATGATCGCATTTTGATTTTTTAAATACAATTTAAATTAAGTAACATAATAAACGATTTATCCTTCTATCAAACACGAATGTTCCCTGGATCAAATGTCCTAATTTAATTATGTAATTACTTTATATTTATTTCTAACGGGTGCAGCGGAGCGCACAGGTACGGCTAGTATACAATAATACCATTACGGTTATACAATAATTACAGCAATAAAAGAAAAAAAAGATAAAATAAAATAAACCTAAATCTTATTTCTAACTATAAATAAATAGATGCAATAAACCTAGGACTATAAATAAATACTATTCTGTAATAACGCCTACAATAAGTAAAAATAAACCTAACTTATAAGTACTTCTATTTCACCCAACTATTACCAATTTAAGTAATTACGTATCACCTTAATTAATTACAAATCAACTTAATTACATATCATCTTAATTAATTACATATCACCTTAATTTATTTACTTATCAACTAAATTACATATCATCTTAATTAATTACATATCAACTCATTTAATTACATATCATCTTATTTAATTACATGACACAACTTAGATAATTACCCTGCCCTACAATTACATTTTCAGTCTAATTTTCTCAACCTTTCCTTAAATGTAATGATTTTGAGAGGACCACCCTGAAAGATTGCCGCAGGTAAGCTGTTCTAGTGTTCTACGGTCTTACTAATAAAAACTCTATATACAGACGTTTAACTGTCTTATACTTATATAATGAGTAGCTCGTTTACAAGTCGTGTGTAAATTCCTTACTAATAATCACTACATACGTCGTGTATAACAGTATAACTGTTACACAGCTACGTCATAGTTTCGTCATTACTTCGTTACGAAAGGCAATAGAATATCTGAGATTCTCTACTGGATCCGGTAGAGCGCTCTAGTGTGGCGTGTTAAATACCGATAGTACAACTGGCTCTAATCGATTACCACACTACATTTTGGTCAAAGAGTACAAGCTACAGCAATATTATTCTAATAATTCTATGATCTTTGGTTTGTTCTTCTGTGGTTACAAGGTAAACATCATCATAAAATGACAGTCGATACGAACAGCTGTTAAAGGGGCGGCCATTTTTTCCCTATATACAACGCTTAAACAAGGGGTTTCGTGTATATAACTACTGCAAAGCAATTCCCATTGTATAGTTACAGACTGTTTATACGTCCATAGCTTATTCACGGTTTATTAGTAACGTTTTCTGTCTCAACTCTGCATAAGTCTCGTATAAAAACTATACACGGTTTATTAGTAAGACTGAGTGTTTAACATACTAATTGCTACGTACTGGTTTCAAGATGACGGACTTTAAATAAAGATAAAATCCGTAACATGGCTTCTTTCGAAAGGGAAATGAAGCTCTGGAAACGCGCCACAGGTTTAGAGCATCTAAATTAAAAGAACCGTTCCTTGACATGTCAGCTATTAATTCTCTCCCACGTTAAGTATCACTATTATTATTATTATTATTATTATTATTATTAGTAGTAGTAGTAGTAGTAGTAGTAGTAGTAGTAGTAGTAGTAGTAGTAGTAGTAGTAGTAGTAGCAGCAGCAGCAGACGTAATAGTATTAGCAATAATGGCAGCAGCAGTAATAATAGTAGTAATACTAGACACAACAGTTGAGAATGTCCTTTAGGTGAGAAATTTCAATAATTCTAAACTAATAATAATAATAATAATAATAATAATAATAATAATAATAATAATAATAATCCGTGGCGCAACAGCCCATGAACGGGCCAGACCTACCAGGCGGCTGCTGGCCTCACGTCCACATGCCGAAGCAGAGGTGGACGATCATCCAACCAGAATGGAGCTATCGTGTGGTTAGCACGATGATGCCCCCAGCCGTTATAGCTGGCTTTCGCAACCGGATTTCGCTACCTATCGTATCTCTCCAAGTGCATCACGATGCTGGGTGGGCACTGGTTCCATACACTGGCCGAAATTTCATGAGAAAATTTCTTCCCCAATGAGGACTCGAACCAGTGCGCATTCCGTAACGCGAGTCCTAGGCAGGATGCCTTAGACCACGACGCCACGGCGCGGGACTTTCAATAATTCTAATAATTAAAAATGTCCTTTGGATTAAAAAATCTGAATACGAATAGTTAAGAAAGTCCTTTAAGTGAAATAACACTAATGGTTACTAATAGGGAAGTCCTTTCAAGTGAAAATATCTTTATCGTACGAATAGCTAAGAAAGAATTTCAGATGAAAAAATTTCGGTAATATGAATATTTAATAAAGTTCTTTGTGTGAAAAAAACCTAATCTTACTAATAGTCGGGTTTTAGGTGAAAAAATTCTAATCGCACGAATAGTTCAGAACGTTCTTTAGGAAAAAAAAATCATAACCGTACGAATAGTTTGGAAATTCTTTAAAGTAAAAAGTCCTAATCGTATGAAAAAATTAGGTCCTTTTGGGTGAAAATTCCTAATCGTACGAATAACTAAAAAAAAAAAAAGAACTTTAGGTGAAAAAAATCCCAGTAATATGAATATTTAAGAAAGTTCTCTGTGTGAAAAACCCTAACCTTACTAGTAGCCGGGCCTTTTAGGTGAAAAAATTCTAATCGTACGAATAGTTCAGACTGTTCTTTAGGAAAAAATCATAACCGTACAAATAGTTGAGAAAGTCCTTAAAGTAAAAAGTCCTAATCGTATGAAAAAATAAGGTCCTTTTAGGTGAAAAATCCTAATCGCACGAATAGTTGAAAAAGTTCTTAAAGTAAAAAATCATACTCATATGAAAAAATAAGGTCTTTTGGGTGAAATATCCTAATGGTACGAATAGTTGAGGAAGTCCTTAAAGTAAAAAAATAATCGTACGAAAAAGATCCTTTTGGATGAAAAAATCCTAATCGTAAGGATAGTTGCGAAAGTTCTTAAAGTAAAAAATCCTAATCGTATGAAAAAATAAGGTCCTTTTGGATGAAAAATCTTAATCGTAAGAATAGTTGAGAAAGTTATTAAAGTAAAAAGCTAACCGTACGAAAAAAAAAATAAGGTCCCTTTGGGTGAAAAATCCTAATCGTACGAATAGTCGAGGAAGTTCAAATAAAAAAATCTAATCGTATGAAAAAATAAGGTTCTTCAGGTGAAGAAAATCCTAATCGTACGAACAGTTGAAGTCATGTGTGTGAAAAAAACTATTCGCACGAATAGTTATGAGTCCTTTAGGTGAAAAAATCCTAATCATACAAATAGTTGACAGTCCTTTAGTCTTAATAGCTAAGAAAGTTCTTCAGATGAAAAAGTTCTAATCGTAGAAATACTTAAGAAAGTCCATGAAGTTAAAAAATCTTAATCGTACAAATACTGTAGTTCAAGTCTTCTAGGTGAAAAATCCTAATAACACGAACAGTTACGAGATTCCCTCTCGTAGCTCAGTGCAAGAGCTTAGATATATTATTCCGTCAAATCGGGTTCGATGCCCGGCCATGACTGAATATAAGGGGACAAATGAAGACCTATTCTAAGTGCTAAATGCCAATTTTTAAATTTCATTTTATTCAATCTAAGAGAGTAACATCCACATGAGAATATCATATTAAATTGTCTTTGTCGTAGCTCAACTGTAAGTGACTCATTCGTGCGCCAAAAGACGGTGTTGTAGGTAGGGGAGAGTTGGGTAGTATCGGACATCGGGTAATATCGGACAGTGCGTTTCTTTCATCTACCACCAGATGGTAGTACCTGAATGACATGGTTACGTTTCTGTATGCGACATCACAGAATCGTAACCATGTCATTCAGGTAGGCCTACTATCATCTGGTGGTAGATGAAAGAAACTCACTGTTCGATATTACCCGATGTCCGATACTAACCAACTCTCCCCTATCTCAACATGCATTTCGCAGTGTGTTTTTCATCAACATCTCAGAAAGTTATTTTTGGCACTTAGCACATTTAGAATGTTAGGTCCTCAAATGTAAATCCTTTTCATGTAGTAGATTGTTCAGGCAGCTCTATTAAGCGTACAGACAAAATCTGGGCCATCTGAATTTTCCAAGTTCCAGTTATAACAAACTGCGCATGCTCAGTAATTAAGTAAGTAACTTGGAAATTTCAGGTGGCCCAAATTTTGTTTCTGGGTCTGTACATCCCGCAAGAGTAAAAGATGAAATTAGTGGGAGACACAGCGGATGGCTTTCGGCTCCGGAAATACCGCAGACGACGACTCACGCAGGTCCCTTGTGGTCACCAGGTAATTAATGCAGACCATTCCTTTAATACATACTCAACGACGCATTTAGTAGAACAGCTAGAATATCGACATTCCACGCTACAAACACGGGCTGAAACTTCCATCAGTGTAAATGGAATTTGAGATAGACGGGATTAATTTAGGGCAGATATTTCAGTTTTCTAGTGGCTACCATAGACATATCCCTTAAAACAATTAAAGGGCCTCAGTTTAATAAATGTTTAAGATATGATGGAAGAATTCAGCTTACAATTAAAAACATGAAGATACAGTTAAGCTCTATTCACACGGTTCAGTTTTTCATGCGCGTACGCATGCAATCTGGGAAGAATATTGAAAGAATCAAGTTTAAAACGCACGTTGAGTTAAGATGCATGAAGATTTTGTATCTACATGGTACGCCGTATTAATATTAAATATCAATCTTGCATGCATTGCTTGAATGTGTAAAGTTGAAAGAAAAGTTGAACCGTGTAGATGACGTTAAGTCTGACAGGGCCATATTCATAGACATTCTTAGCGCGGGTTTCCAGTGGATGATCAGCGAACTAACGTTTTTCGTATTCATAAACCAGTATTAGCGATATGATACTATATGAATCCCGTACAAGTAACCAGTCGATAGCCGGGGCTAGTTTAGCACGCTCGTAGCGCGGGCTAGCGAAATGTCTATGAATAGCACCCGTAATCTCTAACGTATTTCTTTTTTACCTTTAACGTTGCGAATTATTTCTTGTTGCAGGAAAGCACCAGTAACTTCTAAATTAACACGATCTGTTCAAATTTATTCCGTAATCGTCCATCTTCGTCCGTTCCATAATTCAACATTTAAACGGAACAGGACTGCCAACATCCAACAATTGATCAACTGAATAAATGAGGCTACACAGTAGAATAATATGGCTACTTTGTCTTCGAATGAAAATGTAAATCGACTATATAATAATAATAATAATAATAATAATAATAATAATAATCATCATCATCCTTCACGAATTAGGCCTCTGTAGACCTGTTTCGGCCCCATCTAGCAGTCTTCTAAAAGATCTTCCTGATCGACGATGTCCTCTGGGTTTATACTGCATAATAATTTTTGGGATTCTTGAATTTTCCATTCTTCTTACATGATCTAGCCAATTTAATTTGTATCTGTTGATTTTGATTTTTTCTTCTACTGACTCTACTTCTAATTGTTCTAAAATTTCTTCATTCCTTTTTCGGTCTAAAAGGGTATATCCTGCTGTCCTGAAAAATTTCATTTCCGTTGCTTTGATTCTGTTCATGTCTTTTTCTTTAATGTCCAAATCTCGCTTCCATATTGTGAATTTTATTAGTAACAACAATGTAATTTATTCGTCACAACAATAATACCTTTCTACAATTCGCCTTAAACGCTCTCGTCAACAATTGGATTTTCACTCAACACAGTATTCGTTATAGCACTCCACCGACGACAATGACAATTGACTTGGACTATTACGCACAACAATGAACTGTTAATCTTAACTAATATTTACAAAGCACTATTTACAAATCAGAACTACCAGTTCTCAGTTCACAGTTCTTCTATCTCAGTCACTCGAGTTCACAGTATCTCGAACCACAGACCTTCAGAGACAGTTCACTGTACTCGAACTCGGGTCCCTCCAACTGCGGCCCACTGCACTCGAACTCAGGTCCCTCCAACTGCGGTCCACTGCACTCGAACTCAGGCCTTCGGCTGCTGACGCAGTTGCGGACGCACACTCGAGTCGAACTCCGGTACACAAGACTGGCTTCCTTGCTCTGGCTTTCTCACTGACTGAATAACTGAAAAACTGAAAACTGCTGTCATTCCTTCGCGTCCGTAATTTATAACCACAGCGACGTAGCCTCGAAGGTTCCACGCGTCTCTAGAGATGGCACTCCAGAAAAAGCCAGAGCCCTCTCCTCTCTACCAGCACCAGATGCGCGCGCACTCTCGCTCCACTCTCTCGCCGCGTTGGCCCTTTCCCCTCTTCGCCGCGCGCCATTCCTCCGTGCTCCGCGCGATCTGCTTTCTTGCGGGACGCTGGTCGTGAGTTCGAATCTCACGTCGCTGTCACAATATAAAAGGGAGGGTAATGCTAGTGTATTATATATTTTTATTCTTGTAGATTTTTGTACTAATTCAGCTTTTAATGTATTGTTTATTATTCCTAGAATTTGTGTAAATTTGGTAATTTTCTTGTTCACATCTTTTTCATTTTCATAAGATATTTCACAACCCAGATAATTGAAATTTTGTACTTTTTCGAGGCGTTGGTTATTGTGTATTATCTTACTTCTGACTGGGTCTTGTCCTAAAAATGCCATTACTTTTGATTTTTGTGCTGAAATTTCCACCCCAAAATCTTTTAATATTTTATTTAATGTATATAATCCTCTTTGTAAATTATCCTCTGAATTGGAAATTATGACTTGATCATCGGCATAGAGTAAGGTATTTAATGTTAGAGCTATATAATAATAGTAATAATAATTCGAATGTTTTAAAACTTACACATCCTGTAAATAATGGATATTAATAATATCTGTTTAAAACTGTCATATTGGCAAAACTTATAACCACTGAACTTTCGAAACCAAAGAGTTTTGTATTACTAACTTTACAAACTCTTTGATACCTTCTGCCACCCGACAATAATTGACTGTTCTTCACTCAAATTTCTTTCTCCTACAATAATAAACGTGTAGCATAAAATTGTAACAGTAAAATTTGAAAATATGAAAGCAAACAATTGAAAATGCTACGTGACAACTTCTATGAGAACGAGCTTAATATTTAAAATTATAAAGCTGATTGTTGGTATCGTGAAGACATGACAATATTATATTTGGAACTGTTATCTAGAATGCCTAAATTCAATAAACCATTGAAAAGTAAACTTCATGCTAACGTTAGTGAATTTGGTGCCCATGTGTTTTCAACCCATGGAACAGTTTTGTAATTTAAGGTTTGTGAAAAGACAGTTCATCACGAAAAAAAGTCTTTTTAAGTCAACATGTGTCACATACGAAGTAAATATCGCCGTTTTTCCTGCAATAACTCCTATGTGACATATTTATCGATTTTCAGATTTTTGCTCTATTAAATAACTTAAATAGTGATACAGCAAATAATAAAATCTCCTATATGTAATCATATTTCTTTGTTTCGAAAATGTAAGAATTCACAGTCTTCTATGTACGGCTGCCATAGGATGAAGAAATGTGTTTTTTCTTCCTACTGAAAAGTTTTATATTTTGCACATAGGAGTTACTGCAGGAACAACGACGATATGTGAGTTATGCTGATATAATTTAAATTTATTACTAAAATATATTATGCCTTTTTAAAATGTATAATGCCTTTTTCAAAGATTATTGTGCCTTTTTTACGTTTTTATTACCTTTTTTGCCTGCCTGTTTTAACTATTATAAATGCCTAAACATTCGGGCTGTAATAATAATAATAATAATAATAATAATAATAATAATAATAATAATAATAATAACGTAGTGTGGATGTTATAATAAATTTCGAAGGAATTCTGGAGAATAACAGCAAAACGGTTACATTAAATTCTTGTCAATTCTAATTGGAATTGTCTCTGCAATTACGAAAACAATGTTGGTGTTTATTCAGTAACTTCATTAACAAGCCCTCGTCAATTTAACCCGAATGGTTTATTACAATACCACAGGCATCATTCCAATTTCCTGGAACGCCATCTTATTACTAGAACAGCTAAATTAATGGTATTTTGGTAATTGCATTTATTTATTACCGCAAAACAGATGTAAGTGTTGTATTTCATGAGAATTAATCGTTATTTCGGCAGATGAAATTGTTGATTTCCTTATAAAATTGTTAATACTATGATTTTCAGACTAATAATGAAACTTTTTATTTTAATCTGACACCTATACAGATACATTGTGTCCATAAATTCATGATAGAGATTTAAATTATCGTGTAAATGCAATGAAACACATTAGTGATGTTAAACAGGCACTAAATACTCGTAATACCGAGAGAGTTGGCGCAGACGGTAGCGTTTTGTGACTCGTACTTGGAAGCCCCGGGTTCAAACCCGGTGACCAGCCAATCTGACTGGGGGTTTTCATGGTTTTCTTAGTCGCAAAGGCAAATGCCGGATTGGAAATTCATGATTCATCACTAGAGCCTGGATTTTATGTAATATGAAAATAAGAAATAAGTACCTAGCTAAATTCTCCATTCTGGTTGGATGATCGTCCACCTCTACTTCGGCATGTGGCCGTGAGGCCAGCAGCCGGCTGGTCGGTCTTGGCCCTTCATGGGCTGTAGCGCCATGGATTATTATTATTAATATTTATTTCTAACAATTGCAGCGAAGCGCACAGGTATGGCTAGTTTAAAATAAAAATTTTGGAGAAGGTGGGCACAAAGTACCTCCCCCCCCCCCGTTGGTATTGCTAGGGATTTTAGAGTTACAGTTTTCAAAAACAATGATATCGTATTAAATAAAGAAATAAAAAAGAACAAGGTTAACTATTGTTAATGTTAATTAAAACAAACGTATATTAGTATTGTAATTTTACATAAAATATAATCGATATTGAAAGTTATATATGTTTCCATCGAATCAAGAATTTGATTATTTTGTCTTCGAAAATGAAGCTGATATATTGAAATTGCAAGAATTTGTGAACCTTGATGAACTATGTGAGGAATTTTGTGATAATAACATGCTTAGTCGTACTATACTACTGTATTTTAGACGTGGCGTATCTCCACAGGAGAATGAACTCAGGACATTATGCAGCGGTATTTCATGAAATAAGGTGATTAATATTTCCAGGCCCAAGCACAGACTCATACTGCCTTAGAAGGAAAACAATGATGTTAAATATCAACAGACGTGTTTCGAAAGTAAACAAGTTTGCGTAAGTACAATGTAAACAGTAGAATGAATGTCATACAAAGTCATACATAAACTTTGTAACTTCTTGAAATCTCGCCATTGTTATAACTAACATTAAGTGGATTATTTAGCTCGCAAATATTTATACAGGCGTGATGGAAGTGTAATTCTTGACACTTATCATAATATTCGGGAAACTGCTGAAAGAGAAATTTCCCTTCCTCCTCCCATCGACTAAACTAAACTAAAGTTAATGATGACTAGAATTCAGTATGCTTACGGTCGAAAACGCACGGACTTCATTTCAATGCAAGTTGCAGGCTATCTTAACAGAACATCAAAGATCGAAGATTGACGAACAAAATTTGCCGCCGATAATTGTAAATAATACATTTTGAATCCAGCATACTATAGTCCCGTCGCTCTAATTTCCGGCAGCCAATCGCGTTGCAGATCGGCTACATTTAAACGTGTGCGTCTTGTGATTCGCTGATTCATTTCTTAAGGCTCGATAAATACTTAATATAATCGCCCGCCATTTTAGCTCTTTCGTTGGCGTTCGCAGAAAGCACACGAAGACATTATTTGCCGCTCAATTATTTGCTGAATTACATTGCGTTTGATTTATTATCATAGGAGCTACGACATGATAATGTTTAACGGTGTGGCAAATAGATTCCTCGTATGGTAGCTCGGCAACGTAAGAACAAAAATGGCGAACGATACTACCTACCTAGACTTTACAGAGCCTTCACTTTCTAAGACGTAAGCAAAGAGGAGGAGTCACGCCGGAAATAACAGCGTCGGGACTATAGCAGAGATATTTTTACACAACATAGAACATACATACATACTCAACAATGAACACAACAAATATGCAGACAACATAATATACTGGCACAGATACGTAGACGACATACTCATACTATACAAAGGAAACAAACTACAAATACACAAACTACACCAATACATAAACAAATTACACCCAAAACTTCCATACACACTAGAACTTGAAAACAACAACTCCATAAATTTCCTAGACATCACCATAACAAAAATCGACAACAAACACACCTACAAAATATACAGAAAATCAACCACCATCACCACACACATACACAACACATCTAACCACCCCATACAACACAAACATGCTGCATTCAGGACAATGGTACACAGATTACTCAACATACCCACGAGCCAACAACACTACAATGAAGAAGTGAACACAATCAAATACATAGCACAAGAAAACGGACACAATCCAAACATAATAGACAACATCATAAGAAAGACAAAACAAAAACTTAACAAACACAAAAACACGCAAAACACAACACAAACACAAGAACACAAGAAATACATCACACTAACATACGAAAACAAAAGCACACATAAGATCGCATCTTCATTCAGAAAACAGAAATACAACATAACATACAGAACAGAAAACACACTACAAAGACATCTCAACACACAAAAAACACAAACAAATAAATACGACCACACAGGTGTATACAAACTCACATGTAATAGTTGCGACAAGTTCTACATTGGACAGACAGGCAGATCATTCCAAACACGCTACAAAGAACACATTAAAGCAATAACCAGAGGACACAATACATCTACATACGCCGATCACATAACCAATGCTAACCATACATACAATAACATAAATATGGACATGGAAATCCTACACATACAACCCAAGAACCAAAAACTCAACACACTAGAACAATACGAAATATACAAACACACTAAAACACACCCCGATCAAATTTTCAACACACAGATCAATTTCAGTACACACACACTATTTGACTCCACTCTTCAACACCTTTCAACAATCAAACACACCCACATAACAGGCAGAGAAGTTCGAGATGACGCCGTGATCTAGTATGCTCTGAGGATGGTGCGTGAAGCACTGAAACAGCTGTAAGCCGCACAAATCTTACATAATTAACACAAGTCCACTAGTTAATCAATTAATTGTAAATAATATTACTATTCCATACAGGTCGACTGTGAAGAACCTTGGCATTTATACAGATTTTCACCTGGAATGGAACAAACAAGTAAATCACACTTCTAAAACAATATTTTCGATTATTCACTCATTAAAGCGACTGAAGCACTTTCTTCCTGATAAACTAAAATTAATCCTTGTACAAACACTCGTGATGCCACACTTCGACTACTGCGATATTATATTAAGTAACCTAAATGCAAATTTGAGCAGCAGGCTACAACGTGCACATAATGCGTACGTCCGTTACATTTGCAATATTCGTAAGTATGATCATGGTTAAGGCTAAGAGATCGACGAGCCCTGCATTCTCTTATTCTCTTATTTCAAATTCGGCGCACTGCTACTCCAATCTATTTGGCTTCTCGTTTTCAAAATCTATCCGCATATCATCAGCTAAGTACCAGGTCTCATCATAACAATTTACAAGACATCTTTATATTCTTCATCCTATACAGTTTCAGTTGCTAGAAATTGGAACTCGCTTCCGAGTGATGTAAGAGTTTGTTGGACAATAACATCATTTAGGTCAAAATTACATAAATTCTTGCTTCACAGATTAATTACTGATTAATATTTGTTACCTATAATGAAACTAATATCTGTTCATTCTTGTTATTGACATTAATTTCTCTAAATAGAATACAAAACCTCTAATGGCAAAATCTCATTACATTAATATTCTCATTATACCAATACATTTTAGATTTATATTTTTCTCCCTAGCATAGTTCTACTAAATTTTTATTAAATTAATTCTCATCATTTTAACCAACTAGTTATCTCAACTTATTTATAATTCTTCACATATTGCATATAGACTGAATTGAATTAGTCTCTATGCAACTATTAGCTCATAAATTAAGTTATTACTTTCTCTATTAAAAAAAAAAAAATACGGTCTCTACTCTCAAACAGCACTGGAAGTATGGAATTAATAATTGAGATTAGTAATTTCAAAAAAAAATTGACAGTGGAATTTTGGTTTCGAATAATTTGACGTAAATACGCCTTCTATTAAAAACACCTTTTAGCCACAGTAACCCTTTGATACAAAAGTACTTATGTCAATAAATTCTCAATAATTATTATGGTTTTTGATGTTTGTCAATCAGATTTTGAACCACAATAATCCAATACACCCTATCAAATAATTTATTACGTACCAGTACAGAATGAAGTGAGACGAATTGCGTGGAAAATCACAAGAGACGACATGGAATGTTGTTACGTATGTAGCCTACAAAATGTACGCCAAAAAATTACATATACTTGTTTGTTAACGTAAAAATAAAAGGAAAACTATTGTAATTATAAGAAAAGTAAACTGCATATTATTAAAGGTCATTATTTTCTTATTTTTATTGCTTTATTTTACGATACTTTATCAACTGTAATGGTTATCTGCGTCTGAATGAAATGAAGGTGATAATATTAGCGAAATGAGTCCATGGTTCAGCGCCGAAAATCCAGGCCCGCTCGTTTCACGGTCAGATATGCTATAAACGTTATTCCACAGCGGTGGATTTATTTTCTTATTATTTTATGTATCGGTTATATTATCTGACTTGCTTGCAGACTCTCCATCAATCCTAAACAGATGGAAAAACTATTTTGCGCAACTACTAAATGTACATAGGCCAAATAGAAATGATCGGGACGATATTGAAATACAAACTGCTGAGCCATTTATACCCGAACCCACACTTTCTGAAGTCGAAATTGCGATAGAAAATCTGAAAAAGTACAAGTCTCCAGGTATCGATCAAATTCCAGCAGAATTAATACAAGAGGGTGGAAGTGCATTATATAGCGAAATTTATAAACTTGTACTTGCTATTTGGGAAAAGGAAATTGTACCAGAACAATGGAAGGAGTCCATAATTGTACCTATTTTTAAAAAGGGGACAAAACCAACTGTGGTAACTTTCGAGGAATATCACTTTTGTTGACGTCGTACAAAATTTTGTCCAATATTCTTTTGAGGAGATTAACTCCGTACGTAGATGAAATTATTGGGGATCATCAGTGCGGTTTTCGGCGTAATAGATCGACTATTGATCAGATTTTTGTATTCGGCAGATAATGGAGAAAAAATGGGAGTTTAAGGGTACAGTACATCAGTTATTCATGGATTTCAAAAAGGCATATGACTCGGTTAAGAGGGAAGTATTATATGATATTCTTATTGAATTTGGTATTCCCAAGAAACTAGTTCGATTAATTAAAATGTGTCTCAGTGAAACATACAGCAGAGTCCGTATAGGTCAGTTTCTATCTGATCCTTTTCCAATTCACTGCGGGCTAAAGCAGGGAGATGCACTATCACCTTTACTTTTTAACTTCGCTTTAGAATATGCCATTAGGAAAGTTCAGGATAACAGGCAGGGTTTGGAATTGAACGGGCTACATCAGCTTCTTGTCTATGCAGATGACGTGAATATGTTAGGAGAAAATACACAAACGGTTAGGAAAACACGGAAATTTTACTTGAAGCAAGTAAAGCGATCGGTTTGGAAGTAAATCCCGAAAAGACAAAGTATATGATTATGTCTCGTGACCAGAATATTGTACGAAATGGAAATATAAATATTGGAGATTTATCCTTCGAAGAGGTGGAAAAATTCAAATATCTTGGAGCAACACTAACAAATATAAATGACACTCGGGAGGAAATTAAACGCAGAATAAATATGGGAAATGCGTGTTATTATTCGGTTGAGAAGCTCTTATCATCCATTCTGCTATCCAAAAATCTGAAAGTTAGAATTTATAAAACAGTTATATTACCGGTTCTTCTATATGGCTGTGAAACTTGGACTCTCACTCTGAGAGAGGAACATAGGTTAAGGGTGTTTGAGAATAAGGTGCTTAGGAAAATATTTGGGGCTAAGCGGGATGAAGTTACAGGAGAATGGAGAAAGTTACACAACACAGAACTGCACGCATTGTATTCTTCACCTGACATAATTAGGAACTTGAAATCCAGACGTTTGAGATGGGCAGGGCATGTAGCACGTATGGGCGAATCCAGAAATGCATATAGAGTGTTAGTTGGGAGACCGGAGGGAAAAAGACCTTTAGGGAGGCCGAGACGTAGATGGGAGGATAATATTAAAATGGATTTGAGGGAGGTGGGGTATGATGATAGAGACTGGCTTAATCTTGCACAGGATAGGGACCGATGGCGGGCTTATGTGAGGGCGGCAATGAACCTTCGGGTTCCTTAAAAGCCATTTGTAAGTAAGTAAGTAAGTATAGGTTATATTATCATTACACTATCTATTCCTGAGAAATCAACAGTCACATCACATCATTCACAGAAACTTCAATTAAATCTATTCACTAGAGTATTACTGTTTTCTACATGTTAACTGGGTGTCTAGGGAACGGAATTTACGTCTAAAGTTATTCCCTGTTCTGCCACATGATTTATTTTTCCGTTTGTACTTTTTTTTTCTAAGCAAGTGAAGTCAGAATACCGTGACGGAACTCGCTGCCGTTGTTAAGCAACTGATGTCAGATGTTGAAAATTATGTAACACATTATTGTTCACTTCACACTCGAACATAAACATTTCACGTTAAAACCTCCCAGCTTCTTATCTGAGAGTTTCGCCGCTGGCTCTTGGATTTTTTCTAGTATTATTTCCAAATACCAGGTTAGGTTATGAGCCTATTGATTTATTAAGTTGGCAATGGGAAAATAAACAAATAAATAAACACATAAATAAACGAATAGATAAATATATAAGTTAAGTAAATAATAAATAAACGGTAAGTAGGCCCTATCTATAAGTACTGGTTTTGATTTTTATGAAATTAATGTTTTAAATTTTTTATTATTATTCCTAACGTGGAAACAGAAAAAGTGAGCGGAAAGCAATTGTGGTTTAGATTTTATTATGTTCACGTACTTACGAATATTGGCCGATTGGAAGTAATGGTCAGTCATTTTGTGTTTGGTGTTTATAACAGGACAGGAACCGTATCGCTGTAGCGCATGCGCTGAGCTGTCATTGAGTGCTGATGTGGCGTGATTTTTACGTGAATTTATTTTCATGTGTACATTCCAGATCAAATCAAGCAGTTTCCTTCGTGCTCTGGCTACAAATTTTGCATATACGAAGGTTAGGTTTGGTTAGTTTAGGTTTTTATTAACAATTCCGCGCAAGATTCTGTCTGGAGCCGAACGTGTATAAGTCGTTGATGACGCCACATTAATTCGATATTCGATTGTTTTCATTTTCTCTATGTCACTTTGACACTAGTTCTGGTGATGGAATGTGCGTGTAGTTCTACATCTAGTTGTTTGTGTGGAGGTTGCGGTATACGTGCTACGAACTTTATATGGTTATGTAAAGATGAAGAAGAGCTGCGTGGATTTTTGTTTGGTCACATTTGTGTTTTGTGTGATAAATACGCATGTGAAAATTGTGGCTCAAGTTTGAAGGCAGATTGAAAATCTGCATTATTTTTCATGGAAGTGCGAAAAATGTATCCACCTCTTCATTAATGTAAGGTAAGTGATCGTAGTTATTTACTGAACTTTATCGTCATTGATTTAGGTTAGGTTAGGTTAGATTATAATTATTAGCTTAGGAATGTTAAGTGGATCGTTATTATAAATTGAAATGTAGTTTTGAAGTTGTCTATATTTAAAGTTTTTTCTTTTTTGTATTTTGAATTTACTTGTGAAAATTGAGAGTTTTCAGATTTTTTCTCAACTATTTCGAAATTTTAACGCTTTCCGTTAATTTTTTCTGTTTTCATTTTGAGGACAAAAATCGTTTTTTTTTTTATTTTTATTTATTCATTTATTTTTTTGTCGAAAGGACAGAAGCTGTACTTGTAGAGATTTACCAAATAAATGAATAAATAAATAAATTAATAATGTGTTTTGTTGAGTTCTTGGCAATAAAGTCATTAACTCCCTTTCTGTCCATAGAAGAGTGATGTAGCAAGAAGTATTACTATTTTAAAGTAGGCACCATATTTGTATGTTATAGCGGTTATACTGTATCACCTACGTGCAACTCCCAAACCGTTTGGAAGACTACACCTGGCGTTGGTTAGCGGGTCCATATGACTCATTCGGAAGGATTGTGAGACAACTCCACCGACCATATCCCCTCCTCATACTTAGGGGACGTTTATATGCATGTCAGCGTGTTGAAATGTGACTCGGTCCCTAGAGCCTCGTTTGTTAAAAACAGGTTGCACCACGGGAAGGTGAGGATGGGATTTGAGTAGGAGAGGTTATGGAATGCACTTCACTACTTGCAACCAATAAATAAATAAAATATGTAAAACTAATGAATAAATAAACAAATAGTTAATTAAATAATTGATTAATTAAACTAATAAACAATTAATTGAATAAATAATTTGCTATATAATTGAATAAATACATAATTCAATAAATAAATGAAAAACGTCACTACAGAAATTATATAGAAATATAGAATATAGAAATTAAATAGACCTTATTTAATAGATACCGTAACATACAATAAAATAAAAAGTAAATAAAATATAAATATAAATAAACAAATAAATACATAATTAAATAATTGAATAAAATCAACGAAATAAATAAATAAATAAATAAATAAAATACTCTTTAAGTATGGCTCAAGCTGTAAAGAATATACATAGGTAGAACCCAAATCCATTGAAGTGGTAGAGAACAAAAATATTCGGGGAGACTATATAATATAGATTAAACATTAATTTTTAAACTAAAATAATTTCATAGTGATATAATATTATTCACGTGAGAATACTAATCATCAAAAATAATATCTTCGATTTATGTTTCATACCAACAATCCACATTACAGTACCAATACTAACAAAAATGAAGAATAGAGGACAGACTAGGGCGGTGAAGTAGTGCTACCATCTGTTGTGAAGTTCATTAACTCGTTGCCGTGCATTTAACAAGCCGCATAAGCTACTAGAATAGCGATGCCAACCGTATAAAAAAAGCATTAGATGTAGGAATATTACATATTTCAACAAACTAGCTACTGTATTTAAATCAATTAATTTAATCTATAGTCGTGTGTTGAGCCTCGAACGAAAGGACAGAAAAAAAAACTGAAGATTAGTAAATATGACTATACAATATATTCGGAATAATTACTCCTGAAGCAAACACTTTGGCTAGCTTTGTAGATGATGTTACAAATTTTATCAAGTTAAAATGAGTAATGTCTTTAATCAGAGAATCAAGACGAGTATTTTCCTGGACCAAAATACTGTACTTTCCATTGCACAAAAAAATCGGCGCATGAAAAGGAATTATTTTTACAAACTTCTGTATACAGCTGGACTTGATTTCTCGCATGGTTTTTAGCTACTAATCTGTATTCTTAAGCCGTTCCTTCTTTATAAAAATTTTTACACGAATCCTGAAGGTGTATACTGATTATCTTTCAGGAACTTTGTTCGGTACATGTTGACTATACTGTGCATAAATTTATATTCAGTGTCACCAATCCAATGGTTTTCTCGCTAGATATGATGTTTCTCTGGGTTAATTTAGCAAGTAAAATTTAGCAAATGTGTGTTTCTCATTTAGGGATTTAGCGGCTTTTTATAGCATTCACAGCCGCAAAATAATCCCATTTTATAATACATCAATTTAGCGGCTATGGGCTATTTTGAAGCGTGTTTTTTAAGAATTTAGTTGGTGACACTGTTATGTTGATATCTGTGAAACGAAGGGATATACCAGATAAACAATAGTCTGGTCTTGTTTTCGTTTTCGATCAATTATACACTACTTATAAGTATAATGGAAAATACTTATATAACATGTTTATGTTTCTTCTTAGCTGTTATAAGTGGTGTAATTTGTGTAACTAGATCGGTAAGTTATTTCGTATTATAGTCCATGCAGTATAGGTTATGTGCTGACTTGAAGCGTTATAAGCTAAAGATATACTATATTCAATGTCGACAGTATGTAAATGTGACTATAAATGGAATAAAATTGCAAGAAATGTCGTAAGGATAGTAAGATATGTGAAGAAATTTGAGCAGAATTAGATACTAGGCGTGTATTTAAAGTAACAGAATAAAGCAACAAAGAGAAAATTGGCGACAATCAGATTCCAAAACAAGCTAAACTAGAGGTGAGGTAGTTCCCTTCGTACTCTATACATTTTGCATTTACTGGTATACGAATCTGTGACATTAAGTTTGGTTGTTTAGGCTTTTATTATGTCTTGCATATAAGATCAACTGCATCGCCACAAAAAAATCCCTTATAAATTGAACAATTTTCACTTCCGAGATCACAGGAACTACCTCGGCGTTAGTTTCACCCAAAACAAATTGTCGATACAACCTACAAGTAGGACGACCGTAAATAAACCAAAGAAAATTTGGGAAGCAGAGTTCAACCCTTCCATGTAACCGGAACATGCAATACGACTTAATTAATGAAAAATGATTATGACGAGACTGGGGGGGGGGCGACAAGGGCTGATGAATTCGGGGTATCTTTGCTATATTTGTTTTGCAAATGGCATGGGCATTCTTACGTGAAATACTTAAGTACTGTTAAATGACAACTACATAAAGTTGTCCGACAGCAGACCAATTTTATTTGGATGTACTCTTGCAATAATAAATATTCACCATATTTTAAACTTAACAGACTGTATTATAATAATTTTTCGTGTTACATTTTAAAATACTAGGTTTACTCAAAAGTAGAGTAGATATAATCTGTAAATTAATGTTCTTCTAACACAGGCTGCTTTTAAGATTTTTTCCTGCTCCTATCTTCTTGGTTAATTTCATCTTATATTAGAAAAGAAGTATTCTCATCAAATGTAATGTTTCAATAGGGCATAAAATCTCACGTAAAACTTTAATACCGATTTCCAAAAGTTACGTCATTGTGAGCCAAAGTATTTTAAACTAATAGGTTAACGTTTCAGCTTATGTGCCCAATATTACACCAAAAATCGAGTAATTAAATTAATAGGACATATTGAAGTTCGAAGTAGGGTTATATGTGTGACAATGTGAAGCATTACCACGGGATTTTCACAGATAGTTCAGAACAATGACAACATAAAATATGCGTCCGTTTCAGAATATTGTAATGTATTAATGTATTGTGTTTGAAAACATACCTTTCGAATCAGGCCTCGAAGATGCAGACGACGTTTTAACAGACAGCTCGAAGACTTGGAACATTCGATCAGCTTGATTAATGCACTTTTTAATTAAAGCATGTAAGCAATTCTAGGAGTTATTAAAATCACTCTTAAGTTCACTTAAAAGAAAGTCACATAAACTACAAGTTTTACACATAAGACAAAAATTGCAAGCAGAATAACGCTGTATTATTGTTACACAAATATGTAAACACACAGTTAGCAAATTAATCTTAGCACAAATACATTTCTTGACTCCGACAATATTTCGTATAATCCCCATGTACCTGCATGGCGTCTGAAAGGTAATACAATTTTGGTATTCAACTATTTGTCGGCAACATTCAAAATTACGCTGTAATATAAACAGCACCTGTCGGCGTATAGTTAAACTAAAACAATAGGCGGGTAATTTAAATGAACTTGTTCATTAGTTGACTGTCCGAGCCTCCTTTGTAGTTCAGTGGATAACGCGGATATCTCCATTTCACGGGACTGGGTGTTCGTCTAGTCCTGCAGTTGTTCTGTGACGTCTCTGCGGTAACCTTGCATCGTGCTGACCACATGGTTACGGAGTGCAAGTCATTAAAAATCGATAGGTGCGTAGCTTTACTATGCTGCATATATTTACGTATAACTACGTGTGGATGCGATCACCTATCGACAGGAGGATAGAAGGGTTGACGAAAGCGCTCGAAATAAGGGGTATACGAGGAGAGCAAGAGGAATGCAGGGATAACAAAGGGGATTCAAGCAGTACAAAGGAAATACGAGTACAAGGGGAATACAAGGAGAACTAGGGAAATATAGGAAGAACAAGGGTAATTCAAGGAGAACTATAGGAATACAAGAACAAGGTGAATTCAAGGAGTACAAGGGTAATGCAAGGAGTACAATGAAAACACAAGGAGATAAAGTAGAATACAAGGAGGTAAAAAGGAAAACAAAGAAAACAATGGAACTACAAGGAGAGCGAGAAGAATAGAAGAGAACTAGATGAATTCAAGAAGAATACAAGGAGAACTAGGAAAATATAGGGAGAACAAGAGTAATTCAAGGAGAATTGCAGGAATTCAAGAAGAACAAGGGGAATTCAAGGAGTACAAGGAGAATACAAGGTGTACAATGGAAACACAAGGAGTTAAAATAGAATACAAGGAGATAAATAGGAAAACAAAGAGAACAATGGAAATAAAAGGATAACAAAGGGAATACAAGGATAATAAGGGAAATATAGAAAATACAAGGGGAATTCGAGTATTACAAGAGGAATACAAGGAAATTACAAGGAGTACAAAGGGAATATAACGAGAACAAGGGGAACACATGGAGCACAAAAAGAATATAAGGATTAAAGGACTACAAGGAGAATGCAAGGAGTACAAGAGGATACAAGGAGAACAAGGCGAATAAAGAATAAGGGTAATTCAAGGAGAACAATGGAAATACAAGGAACAGAAAGGGAATACAAGGAAAATACAGGGAGAACAAGGGCATTCAAGATGTACAAGGCGAATTCAAGTAGTATAATGAGAATAAAAGGAGTACAAAAGGAATACACGAAGATAAAGAAAAATACAAGAAGAGCAAGGGAAAGAGAAAGAGAGCCAAGAGAATGCAAGGAAAACACAAGAAGATCAAGGGTACCAGTAGTTGCAGTTTTATGTGACAGTCAATTTCCAAGTTAACCTGCCCATCCTAGTGAGGAAAAAGACGTAGTTCTACGTCAATATGAGGTTAAAACAGCATAAAGAAAGAAAGAAAGAAAGAAAGAAAGAAGTTGATTATCCGCAACAATCAACAGAAAAAAGAATGAATTTGTGAGAAATGCGACATATCATCACAGCTTACAGCTAAGAAAGAGTATCAGTGTACTGTTAAATTGTAGACTGCTCCTGTAGCTCTGTCTGATACATCGCTACTCAAGACCGCAAGTGAATTTTGAATGATTTTTATAGCCTATCCATGTCTATGTTTGTATATAATCCTATATTATACATTGCCAGTTTATTTCTTTAGAATAGGCTAACTAATACCGAAAAGTATATGTACCTACATGTCATGTTTTGTTTTTTTACATTCAACAGTATCCAGAAAATTTTGCTCGTGCAGGCCATACTAATAATTGGGCTGTACTTGTTGATACATCAAGATTTTGGTTCAATTATCGCCATGTAGCCAATGTCCTGTCTATATATCGGAGTGTCAAAAGACTTGGAATTCCTGACAGGTTAGTAAACTGAAATCTTTGTGTTATTCTAAAGCTGCAGTAAAAGATATAATAATAATAATAATAATAATAATAATAATAATAATAATAATAATAATAATAACAATAATAATAATAATAATAATAATAATAACAATAACAATAACAATAATAATACTTTATTGCTAGAACATAGATACATATTGTTTTCTATATAATAATCACTCTAGCACTCCCAGAAAGAGTAAGTTACATACTCGTGCTTAGGGGGCATTCCACATAATTTTAAGACATTTTATAAAATGACAGAATAAAAAAAAAAAAAAAATGAAAAGAAAAAACAAATATCACAATAATTGGAACTTTAAGTGTTCTCTCTGAACAGTAATTTTTAAATTTTTTTTTTTTAAATAAGGAGCATTAGCAAATTGTATGTTTGGGAATTTAGCTATTGCCATGTTAATTTGTTATAAAGTCTTGGACAGAAGTTCCTACTGTGATTTTAAATGGCTGACATTAGAGTTATCGAAATTCATTCTATATTTCAATTTTACATCAATTGTATGTTTTCAGTGATAGTTACATATTTGCATATCAGTTACTTGAAATCTGTTCCGATTTTCATGTTTCGCGAGTTGATTATTTATCAAGTACACATTCGAGTTGGTAATTACCACTTATTAGCATTGTTAATTTTTACGTTCAAAACTATCTTGTATAGCATACAAAATTTCTATTCGTAGCATAACAAACATTATATTGAAGTGATGTGTGTAAGTACATTCTGTAAGGCAGTCCTAAGTTATGGGTAGTTGGAAAAGATTTACCGTTTATTTTCATTGAAAATAGGTGAGTCAATGAGTTACAAATTGAAATAGTAATCTACATTTTTAAGTAAGCTGTCACATCTAGATGACAGTATTATTCAGGCTTCAAGATGATGGATCTGCACTCAAGTGGCACAAGCAAAACAAAGAAACAGCAGTTGCAAGATAGCGCCACATCTGTACAAGTCTATCATTGTCGAGCAGCACTCTGTTGTGTGATTTGCTAGGCAAAAGGTCTAGCAGCAAAGAATTTTCATAAAGAAATGCTACCCGGGGTGAGCTTTTCTAACTGCAGATTATGAGTGATCCTATCAACATGGTGGCAGTTGTGCAGAAATTCACAGCTCAGAGTAATGCTGCAGAGATTACAGTCTAGTTTCCAACTGTTGGCACTACACTGATTAGCGTCTTGTGTCTGTTTTTTATGTTAAACTATATATAAAATTGTGTTAAAACAGATCCATATTTAATCCAATATCATTTATTCAACTGACTGTGTGTTTTGATACAGCCAAATCATTCTGATGGTGGCAGATGATATGGCTTGCAACCCCAGAAATCCACGCCCTGCAACTGTGTTCAACAATGCTAACCAACATATCAATGTGTATGGAGATGATGTGGAAGTAGACTACAGGGGTTATGAGGTAAGTTTCTGTGAGTTGTGATTTCAGATGTTGTTGTTGTTTTCTAATGCCAGGCACTTGACAATAAAGTCATTTGACCTCTTGCACTCCAATATTTTTCAAAGATATTATCATGACCAGCCAATGAAGCACAGATTTTGAGGTGTTCCGAATCCATTTCTTGGTTTGAGTTGCACAATGGGCAGTTAGGGGACTGATATATTCCAATTCTATGCAGGTGTTTAGCCAAACACTCATGGCCTGTTGCCAATCTAAATGCAGCTACAGACGATTTTCGTGGTAAATCGGGAATTAACTGCAGATTTTGATGCAGAGAGTTCCATTTTTTCCCTTGGGATTGTGTTATCATATTTTGTTTGTTGAAGTCTATGTATGTAGATTTAATAAATCTCTTCACAGAGTAATACGTAGATTTAGTAACAGGTTTGTAAGTAGCATTGCTGCCCTTCTTTGCTAAAGCATCCACATTCTCGTTTCCCAGGATTCCACAATGGGATGGTATCCATTGGAATACAATTCTTTTATTGAGTGATATTAATTGAGAGAGCATTTTAGTTATTTCTGCTGTTTGAGATGAAGGTGTGTGTTTAGAGACAATTGATAGAATAGCTGCTTTGGAGTCTGAAAATATAACTGCTTTCCTAAATTTATTGATGTGGCATAGAAGATTCCTGAGACATTCACTTATTGCAATGATTTCACCATCAAAACTTGTTGTTCCATATCCAAGAGATCTATAAAGTGAGAAGAGACAGCACGTAACACCTGCACCGGCACCTTGTTCTCTGGAGATCAAGGATCCGTCGGTGTATAAATGAAGCCAGTTTTGTGGAGGGTACCTAATGTTAATTGTCTCTAAAGACAATTGTTTCAGTATTTCAGTGTTTACTTCTGATTTCAGTATTTCTTCTGTTAAATGTAGATTATATTCTATATTTAATAGAGTTAAAAGATTTTGTTTAATTTGTAAGTTTTCTTTTAAATTCGGGATATTGATTTTCTGTTTTAATTCTTGAACAATGGATATGAAACTTTTTTGAGTTTTCAATCTACAGAGAGGACTGTATGAATGCCAATTGTTTCCTGGTAATCTAATACGTTTTTCATATTGAATCAGTGCTTTTTCTTCTATTGTCATTTTGATACTGTTAATATTAGTGAGGAATCTCATAGAATCTATTGGAGTTGTTTTGATTTCACCAGTAATGAGTCTGAGAGCTTGGTTTTGAACATATTCTATATCGTTTATGAAAGGTGAAGTAATTAAAATTTCTCCGCAGTATGTCAGCACTGGCTGTATAAACATTTTGTATGTAGTGTTCAAAGTATTCCTAGAGCATCCCCATTTCTTTCCTGCTAGTTTTTTTAGAAGGGAGAATCTTTTACGAGCTTTTTCAGAAATGTATTTCAAATGGTTGCTCCATGTTAACTTACTATCGAAAATAACTCCAAGATATTTGGATTCATAAGACCTAGGAAGGTGTTGGCCATTGTATTGGATATTGAATTCTCTTTCTTTTTTACCGAGTGAAAATATTTGGTAGTTACTTTTGCTTAAATTGAGTGTCATCAAATTTGATGTATTTCATTTGTGTAGTTGATTTAGAGCTTTAAGAGCAGAATTTTGAATTTTGTCTCTATGTCTGTAAGATCCGGAAGTCCACAAAACTATATCATCTGCAAATAGTACTCTTTTCATGTTTGATTCCTCTAATAGTGAGGGTAAGTCATTTATATAAATATTGAATAAAGTTGTGCTGAGGACAGCGCCCTGAGGTAGACCTCGATATGTTTGTCTGTAACTAGAAAGTGAATTATTGAATTTAGTGGCAATGAATCTTTGACTAAGGAATTCTGATATCCATCTGAACATATTGCTGGAGATATCTAATTTCTGGAGTTTTAGTAATAATTTTGATTTCAAATGTTTCCTAACTTATACAAAAAAAAAAAACGCTAAATTCCTTACGAAAGACTCTTATAGTACACACACTTCTTCAGATACCTTTAGAAAATAGATTGAAGTTATATTAGGCGACCAAGTGACCATGTGATTGATCCTCCATGTCCAAACCAGTTTCATGGATGTATCACGTTCAACCACTGGTCTGGATAGGATAGAATATTACGAATTTTTCTGTTACAATACCAGCTCAACTGTTACAGGCACCCAAAGTTGACAGCATGTTGTACAGTAAGGTCTGAAAGTCTTGTATGTTGATGTGCATCCATTTTGAACATGTCATAGCAGATGTGTGACAATGGTTGATACTTTACGTTCCAGCTTGTTTAGTGATCCAGAACATCAGTATGGGACCATCATTGTCGCGGCACAAAATGATGCGGCGCCATATCCTGTGTGAAATTTTCCGCAGGAAAGGTGGTGTGCTTTCCCTGAATGCCTCCCTAACAGCTTGCTTCAAATCTTCAATTGTCTGGTATCGATGTTTCGAGACATGCTGCTTAATTATTCCCCACAGGGAAATCACACCGCCTTTGCTGTGGAAAATTTCACACAGGACATGGCACCGCATCATTTTGTGCCGCGACAATGATGGTGCCCATACTGATGTTCTGGATCACTAAACAAGCTGGAACGTAAAGTTGTTGTTGTTGTTTTCTAATGCCAGGCGTGTGACAATAAAGTCATTTGACCTCTTGCACTCCAATATTTTTCAAAGATAGTATCATGATTAGCCACTGAAGCACAGATTTTGAGGTGTTCCGAATCCATTTCTTGGTTTGAGTTGCACAATGGGCAGTTAGGGGACTGATATATTCCAATTCTATGCAGGTGTTTGGCTAAACAATCATGGCCTGTTGCCAATCTAAATGCAGCTACAGACGATTTTCGTGGTAAATCGGGAATTAACTGTGGATTCTGATGTGGAACGTAAAGTATCAACCATTGTCACACATCTGCTATGACATGTTTAAAATGGATGCACATCAACATACAAACAGGGGGGGGGCGACAAGACTTTCGAACCTTACTGTACAATACTATTCATTTTGATGTACTCCATCATATTGTAATTTGTTCACAGTTGAGCTTTGCTGTATGGCTTGTGTGTCTTGACTGCTCCTAAAAATCTCATAACAAATGAGCCGTTCAGAGCAGAAGTGGTGTAAGTAAAAAATGGGTAATGAGGGTTAAAGTAAATATTCTGTAAAATACAGCGCAAAGTAGCAATTAATATTCAATTTATTTAAACTATTAATAGTCAGTGGATAGCAAGAAGGACATATGAATTGCTACTTTGCGCTGTATTTTACAGAATTTTTACTTCAAACCTCATTACCCAATTTTGACTTACACCACTTCTGCTCTGAACGGCTCAAATAATACTGATTTGACAATGATTTGTATTTCGAAAACTAAACATCACAGCTTTTTGCATAAGTTTTATTTTGTTAAAACTCACATTATAAAATGCTTGTGCTGGAATTTTTTACTCACTCTGTATATGTTACTCTAATTTAAAACTGAAATTCTTAATGCAGGTAACAGTGGAGAATTTTGTGCGACTTCTGACTGGTCGCTCACCACCTGGTACACCTCGCTCTAAGCAATTGCTCACAGATGAAGGAAGCAATGTGTTGGTTTATCTTACGGGTCATGGAGGTGATGGGTTTCTTAAATTTCAAGATTCAGAGGAGGTCACAAGTCAAGAGTTGGCTGACGCTGTTGAGCAGATGTGGCAGAAGCGAAGGTATACTAGTCACTGTAAAAGAGAACTCATAGGTCGATTTTTAATAGTGCTGTCGATTGATCAAAATATTTAATTGATTAACTATTTGAAGTTAATCGATTAATCGATAGATTATTGTTAAATTTAACATATGTTCAGTGATAAGCATAAGTATTAAATGTTGTATATCTGTATATATTGTATCGTTATATTACAAAACAATTATTTTATTTACTTATATATTTATTATGAGGCTTATAATTTATTGTGTCAATTTCTCCGGGAATTTTTGAGACAAACATAAATAACAAAATGTATGAAGACTCACCTAGTTAATACTGCTTCATCCATGATTTTAAACATGTGAGTGCATTCACATGCTCTAAATTAAGTGCCGCTCTACATTTGGTAACAATGTTTCCTGCATCATTAAACACGAAAAAAATTTTTTTCTGTCAAGCACTTGTCCACGATTGTTCAATTTAAATCCAAATGTTTCACCAAGTTTACCTCTCAAATTCTCATATGACATAATGGAGTTTACACTTTTCACAGACCACAGAAAACTGATTTTTTTTTTCTTTATCAAACTAAACACACAACCTTCATATACAAACTCAGTACAGAAACTGCAACTGCAAAAGTACAGTGGTCGAAACAGAAGACTGGCCTCTATTGTAATCTGAATTACCAGATTTTAGAAAAAGAAGAAGATAGTTACGCTCTAACTTGCACACAGTGTAGACATGGCTATTTTATAAGGAATGAGGGGGACGAATCCCAGAAAAGTATCTATTTCTTATGCTAGGAAGATGAGCTGACAAAAAGGTGGAAGTTTTCTTGGAAAACCATCAAACCTAATAAGGGTTTCGCATTATGTTTCAACTTTCAATAGAGGTTGACCAGGTCACTGTCCTCATATCTCCATCCCTTTCTGAAGTGTTTGTGCAAAGATTTTCCCTATGCTATCTGGTTTACAGTTAGAAAATAACAGTACTATTGTGCTTTTACGTAAGCAATTTCCGAGAGAGAAATAATGTCGGAATTTTTAATACGAGTTTGTATTAACAAAATAATAATTAATACCAACTACATTAATTTTAATCGACTTAATTATTTGATTAAATATTTTTGATCGATTAATCTTACAGCAGAAATTGATCGATTAATCAATTAAATCCTACAACACTAATTTTTAAGCTTTTTATTTTAGAAAATAAACTGAAGCAACATTATTAAAGGACTACATAATAATTTACTATGATGAACTGAAGTACACAATATATTTCCGTGCAGGAATTCTGTGTTACATTATGATGAAGGATGGATAGAACAGAGAAAAATTCTCTCCGGCACTAGGACTCGCACCCAAGTTTTCAGCTTTACATTCTGACATTTTATACACTAAGCCACACCGGATTCTAGTTCCGATACCGGATTGGAAATTGCAAGTCTTTATCCATATAAGTATTATCACAGTATCAGGTGCCATGAGTTAAATCACGGCCCCACAGATGTTTCTGTATATTGCATATAATTGGTTAACAGTAACAACTGAAAAGCACATTTCAAGAAAGAAGAACTGTAGACTTAATGCTACTTTGTTAATTCAGTAAAGTAATGTGTTGGAATTCATTTTACAGTAATTATGATGTGCCATATAAGTTGAATTTTTATTTAGTTAATCTCTTAATTTAAATCTGATGGTACTTTTATTGCAGATATCATGAAATATTTTTCATGATCGACACCTGCCAAGCTGCTTCTCTATATGAAAAATTCTACTCTCCGAATATTCTGTCTGTGGCTAGCAGTCTGGTGGGAGAAGATTCTCTCTCAGTAAGTTATTTATTGTATAAATAATTGAAAATTCATACAATAGCACAAAGAATATTTTCAGACTTGGTTTCATTTAAAGTTTTTTTAACATTTTGATAAAGTTAGAGACTGAGTTATACAAAATAGCCTATTTTGATATAACAATATAATATATTCTGTAAATATTTTCTAAATATGTGAAAGTGGACACCTGTCCGATTATTTAAACTAGCAGTGCCCACTGAAAATCAATGGGAAATTCGCAAAATAATATATAATATGGCATTCAGTGCTAGAGCTATCTTATGAAATGATAAGTATAAGTGAGTTATTGCATTATAGCTCACAAGATCAATATAATTTCTTTTATAAATTGAGTTTATTCTGCCGAGATTTTCAATGGCCTCAGTATCCCTCTTTTTCTTTTCAAGTGCTTCGATTGTATTGTATTGTAGTAGTCTCTCAAAATGGAAGGTTTCTGTCCTTTAGAGCCTTTTTCTATGATCTGCCATTTTCGAAGAACAAGGTGGGATAAACAGACAGACACTTATTATCAGTGAGGGAAGTGGAAAGAAACCAGAGCCGGTATGCTACCCCAAGATTTTCCTCTGCCATACCTTGATTTTAAAAAAAGGCATACCCCCTCTCTTACAACAGACATAAATGATGTATACATTAAATTGTTTCGTGCAGTCAGTAACGCGAATCTTAGAAGCTTATGCAACACATTAAATTTCTTAATAAAATAATTTCATGTTACTTCAGTTATTTGCTAGATTATTTTGCAATGTCCATTGAGACTTATCATTTAAAATAATGTTAAAACTTCAAAGTGCCTTACTTAATTATAAATAAAAAGTGCAACAACAAAAATGACACATTCACTAAATTGGCAACAATGGCCACCACAAGCTACAGACTACAGCCTTCTATACTTGAAATACTACCGTTGTAAGCATTCCAGGGGTTGAGCTTATCATATAAACGTGTCTAAATACACGTTGATTACAGTTCCAGAAGGCTGTGGTTTAGATTTACGAAGCAAACAGATAGTACTCTTTGCTGTGAAGAAATGTATAAACAAATTTTTACGATCACATTTTTTCAGTGACAGTATGTTATTTTTCACTATAGTCGCGATGCTGTTATTCCCGGCGTGACTCCTCTTTGCTTATGCCTTCAGAAGCGAAGGCTCTATAAAGTCTAGGTAGGTAGTATCGTCCGCCATTTTTGTTCTTTCATTGCCGAGCTACCAGACGAGGAATCTATTCGCCGCACCATTAAACATTATCATGTCGCAGATCCTATGATAATAAATCAAATGCACTGTAATTGAGCAAATAATTGAGCGGCAAATAACGTCCTCGTGTGCTTTCTGTGAATGCCAACGAAAGAACAAAAATGGCGGGCGATTATATCAAGTATTTATCGAGCCTTAGGAAATGTATAACGTAATCAGCAGCGAATCACAAGACGCACGACCTGCAACGTGATTGGCTACTGGAAATAAGAGTGACGGGACTTCAACAGTATGTTTTCTGGCCATAGAAACCAGTGGTGGTATTCCATACCGTCTCACTTCCCTCACTGCTTATTATACGAGGGGGATTCAGGAAATAACGACCGTTCGCGCATACCCGCCGCGCAGCTGACTCCCCTTCCTTGTTTGAAGGTCAACTGGCTTCCTTAACATGTGTTCTCATAATATTGTGAGTACTGGTTGCAACAAGTCGCCATTGTGCATTTTGTGTTACTTCAAAATGAACGACGTGATTGATAATCCCGCCGACTGTGAGGTGAGGTGTGTGATTCGATTTTTGAATGCCCGACATTTGAAACCTGCAGAAATTTACCGGCAATTGAAAGAAGTGTATGGTGATACTGTAATGAATGAAAGAAATGTGAGAAAATGGTGCGAAATGTTCAACAATGGGCGAACAAATGTCCACGATGAAACTCGACCCGGACGCCCATCACTCATCACAGAAGACCTGAAGACTAAAGTGAACGACAGAATCTTGCAAGACAGGCGCACATCACTCGACGAATTGCATATTGCCTTTCCTGACATTTCTCGTTCTTTGCTTGGTGAAATTGTGTCGCAACATCTTGGATACCACAAAATCTGTGCCCGCCCGCACACTGCTGCTTCAACTCGAGAATTGCTGGATCAATTCGGTTGGGAAATCTTTGATCATCCGCCCTATAGTCCAGACCTTGCTCCTAGCGATTTTCACCTTTTCACTAAGCTGAAAGACTTTCTGGGTGGTACGCGTTTTGGAAGTGATGAAGAGTTGAAGAAGATAGTGAACACCTGGCTTAATGAACTGGCGGCAAAGGAGTATAACACGGGAATTCTAAAGCTAGTGAACAGATACGACAAATGTTTAAATGTAGGTGGTGATTATGTAGAGAAGTAAAGGAAGCTTCAGTTATGTAACAGACTTTGTTCTTTCAAATAAATATTTTTTTTTTAATTATTACAACAAAACGGTCGTTATTTCCTGGATCCCCCTCGTAGATGTGAGAATAAGTTTCCAATTTTATCTGCTTTCTCGTTACCCATTATATTATAATGCGTTGGAATGCACTGGAATGATATGTTTTTAGTTTTTTTTTTCTCTATTAATGTAATATATATTTCTTTAATTCTGAAATAGTAATCAGTGGGTGTTTATGGGGCTATTAATAACATTGAGTCTGTTAGGATGCATATTTTTTTATCATATAAATGCAGCATTAATTACTAGGAACTCAAATCTAAGTTTGAATAATGGATTGCATGGGATATATAACGTTCCCCCGAGCTTTGATCATAGTATCCTGCTTATGTCTGTCTTACAAAGGTCCAATGAACGTCTGTATAAATTTTGGTATGGTTACTGTAACTGGTTTCAGTGAATATTGTAATATTTGACATTAGCATTTATTTTTCAGCACCATGTAGACCCAGCCATTGGAGTGTACATCATTGACAGATATACGTATTACGCTCTTGACTTTCTGGAAAGAGTGGAGCCAGATAGTACAAAAACGATGGGGGAATTTGTAAGTAAACATGATTTCATTTGGAAAAAGAATCTCAATATTTTAAATCTCATATTACTAGGTATGTGAATTTTTAAGTCGAAATAAATTAAGTACGATTTCAAGATAGCATACGTCATTGCTAGTCTTTGATGAATGAACATATTTATAGTTGAATCTGTTATCCAATAAGGTATACGTGGATTGGGAGGCATTACAAAAACTGCTCTTTCTATTTTGGAGTAGGTACTCTTGTGTAATGTTTTATGTTTCTTTTTTTGTTAATGACTAGATAAAATAAACTTATGCAAGTTACAGCCTGTGAGTTCAATTAAACTCAAACTGATATTGCATACTTAATTTTATTCACCATTTTCTGTATCTTTATAAAACGTCACAATACTTCAATTTGGCAACATATATCCCACATCAAGATCTACAGTGACTACAGAAGATTGCATGGAGAGCTTGGTGTGCTAATGTGAGGTGTCATACTGTCGTACATACAAGGCTCACTAGACGATGTCTCAGTCACAACAATCTGATGACAGATTGACAATAAACCATTACATCACAGAATAATCTTATTGTGTGGTGTCTTAGCAACAGCATTCTGTCAAATTTGTGCATTGCAAATTCAAAATTACTGAATCGATTAGCTTCTTTTGTAATGAAATGGAGACTTAAAAAAAAAAAAGTTTGTACTGCAGACTGAGGCTTATTGTGCTTTAAAATTCATTCTTTTGGAAATGGTTGTTGGAGTTCGAATGGTCATTTGCTGTATCATCACTATACATCAACTTGCCCTTTGTCCAGTCTTGGTAAGTTACAATCTTACGTAGTTGATTAAATAAAAACTTGAGTTGTGTTAGATGAATATTATTTTTATGTAGTATATTTTATTTTTTATTTATTTATTTTATTTCTAAAAAAGAAAGAGAATTCAATATCCAATACAATGGCCAACACCTTCCTAGGACTTATGAATCCAAATATCTTGGAGTTATTTTCGATAGTAAGTTAACATGGAGCAACCATTTGAAATACATTTCTGAAAAAGCTCGTAAAAGATTCTCCCTTCTAAAAAGACTAGCAGGAAAGAAATGGGGATGCTCTAGGAATACTTTGAACACTACATACAAAATGTTTATACAGCCAGTGCTGACATACTGCGGAGAAATTTTAAGTACTTCACCTTTCATAAACGACATAGAATATGTTCAAAACCAAGCTCTCAGACTCATTACTGGAATCAAAACAACTCCAATAGATTCTATGAGAGTCCTCACTAACATTAACAGCATCAAAATGACAATAGAAGAAAAAGCACTGATTCAATATGAAAAACTTATCAGATTACCAGGAAACAATTGGCATTCATACAGTCCTGTCTGTAGATTGAAAACTCAAAAAGTTTCATATCCATTGTTCAAGAATTAAAACAGAAAATCAATATCCCGAATTTAAAAGAAAACTTACAAATTAAACCAAACCCTTTAACTCAATTAAATATAGAATATAATCTAAATTTAACAGAAGAAATACTGAAATCAGAAGTAAACACTGAAATACTGAAACAATTGTCTTTAGAGACAATTAATATTAGGTACCCTCCACAAAACTGGCTTCATTTATACACCGATGGATCCTTGATCTCCAGAGAACAAGGTGCCGGTGCAGGTGTTACGTGCTGTCTCTTCTCACTTTATAGATCTCTTGGATATGGAACAACAAGTTTTGATGGAGAAATCATTGCAATAAGGTAAAGTCTCAGGAATCTTCTATGCCACATCAATAAATTTAGGAATGCAGTTATATTGTCAGACTCCAAAGCAGCTATTCTATCAATAGTCTCTAAACACACACCTTCATCTCAAACAGCAGAAATAACTAAAATGCTCTCTCAATTAATATCACTCAATAAAAGAATTGTATTCCAATGGATACCATCCCATTGTGGAATCCTGGGAAACGAAAATTCGGATGCACTAGCAAAGAAGGGCAGCACTGCTACTTACAGACCTGTTACTAAATCTACATATTACTCTGTGAAAAGATTTATTAAATCTACATACTTAGATTTCAACAAACAAAATTTGATAACACAATCCCAAGGGAAAAAATGGAACTCTCTGCATCATAATCCACAGTTAATTCCCGATTTACCACGAAAATCGTCTGTAGCTGCATTTAGTTTGGCAACAGGCCATGATTGTTTGGCCAAGCACCTGCATAGAATTGGAATATATCAGTCCTCTAACTGCCCATTGTGCAACTCTAACCAAGAAATGGATTCGGAACACCTCAAAATCTGTGTTTCATTGGCTGGTCATGATAATATCTTTGAAAAATATTGGAGTGCAAGAGGTCAAATGACTTTATTGTCAAACGCCTGGCATTAGAAAACAACCAACTTAACTTTATTCACCATTTTATTTGTCTTTATAAAACGTCACAATACTTCAATTTGGCAACATATATCCCACATCATGTTCTTATATCAAGGTCTACAGTGACTACAGAAGATTGCATGGAGAGCTTGGTGTGTTAACTGTCGTACACACAAGGCTCACTAGAAGATTCCTCAGTCACGACAATCTGATGACAGATTGACAATAAACCATTACATCACAGAATAATCTTATTCTGTGGTGTCTTAGCAACAGCATTCTGTCAAATTTGTGCATTGGAAATTCAAAATTACTGAATCGATTAGCTTCTTTTGTAGTGAAATGGAGACTTAAAAAAAAGTTTGTACTGCAGACTGAGGCACAATAGCTTTAAAATCCATACTTTTGGAAATTGTGTTTGAGTTCGGATGGTCATTTGCTGTAACTTCACTATACATCAACTTGCCCTTTGTCCAGTCTTAGTAAGTTACAATCTTACGTAGTTGATTAAATGAAAACTTGAGTTGTGTTAGATGAATACAATGAAACCTCTCATTACGGACACTCCTCAAATACGGACAGATTTTTATGTCCCAACTGAAATAATATAGAAATAATGATAAATTTAACTCTCGTTTATGGACACTCTCAGACACGGACAACTGTTTCACAGTTCTAAAGCTTGCTTTACCTCCTGACTGCGGACAGAACTTGGTTTTCAAGATGTGTTACAAAATGGAAAATTTAGTTTTGAGAACTGTACAGAAATTCCTTAACATGAAAGAAGACAATAAGGGTCTCGTAGGCTACCACTAGCCCAGCCGACTACCCCTTGTTAGCTGGAAGCGGGTGGATAAACGAAGTCATCAAATTTAACCTGTCTGATGAGTCCAAGGTTTCCGCTATCGTGAAATTATATTCAACACATGACGGGGTTAGTAGGATTATTCTCTTCACTTCAATCAGTTGTTTTGTTTCGAGAGACATGGTATCTGAACGTAAAGGTTAAGTTGAAAACTGTAAATTACAGTACTGCATAACTGCAGACCTAGAATAAAATTGCATGGCACAGTACTGTATTTTCCTTTTTCGGTCTTATCTACTGTAGTTCAAAGTTGCAACGAATTTACTGTAGTATACTGTATTTAGAATTAAACTACAGTAATACAGTTCATTTAAAGCTTGAAGGGATACATGAATCATATTATAAATTTACTGTTAGATTGGGGAGCCTCCCTCCCAATAAAGGACACCTCCCAGATGCGGACAGTTGTTAAGTCCCTTCAGTGTCCGTAAATGTGAGGTTTCACTGTATTATTTTATATAGTATATTTTATTTAAAAAATACGCCCATATTTTAGGAACTGTTATACACAAAATTATGCAAATTAGTTATTGCTATCACTACTGTGTTTAGTAAACAGAGGATGTTTAGGAACTAAAAGTTAAGGATGCTACTTAGTATATTACGTTTATGTGGTATCAGTTTAGAAGGATTTCTAGGCCTGGCTTATAAATTTCCAAAATCTAATAATACACAACTGAGTCATGTACAATGAAGCATCCGTCCAGTAAACCATACGCTGACGTGTATTAGTGACAGTTAAGATAACAAGAAGATATTGTCAGTGTTTTGTTTTGATACTGTTAACGATTTTATTTGCCACATACACATCAGTTCGCGGTTTAACAGATACATGCTCCAGTCCATGTGGCTGAGGTCTCTATTGTCAGTTTTCAAAGTCTTATGAATCAGATCTAAAATCCCTCCCAATGGACACTACATCTATTCTAGTATTGTTGTTATTCCTATGGCAATATGGGCAATTAACCCATCTTCTCTCCCAGTATACTCGCATCTGTAGCAAACCCTAAGCTACATGTGATGCTAAATGAGTAAGAACGAGACTATGGCGTCTGTACTAAAAGCCAGGTTATGAACCGACTAAATAGGAAGTAGTTGCGTGGGCGAGAGGAAAGTGCGGGTTAGAGGGGTAGCCTGTGCAGCGATGACACGTTGAGTGTGGGGAGTGGAGGGAAGAAGAACGGAGGTTTTCATTGGACCTCACGTGAAAATGTCGTCTGCTAACGAAAATCTGGCAACGGGATCACGGAGACAGTGTAGCCAAACTTCCCAGTTCATTTGCAATACCACGTGTATTACGAGTCGCATTGCGTACCAGTGTCATTAGCTCGTGCTTTCATCAAAACAATAATTTTAATTACTAATATTATTGATAGTGTTATCGATAACTATATACAGTAGTACTATAGAGTACTGAATTCTCCCGAATGTTACGATACAAAAAGAAAGCGGATTTTTAAGTCTGGAGAGAGAGAAATTATTTTTTTTATAAATTCGTATATTTGTTTGTTGATATATATGAGAATTAATAATAATAATAATAATAATAATAATAATAATAATAATAATAATAATAATAATAATTGAATATACATGACTCAATCAGTATAAATATAAAATTAAAATTATATCCATTTAAATTATTATTATTGATGTACAAAAATAGCCAAATAGTTAATTCGATTTATAACAACAACTCAAAATAAAATAAAAATTACTATAATATATGTTGATATAAATTATATAACACTATATTGTTATCGTTATTATTATTATTATTTGAATCGAATTGTTGTTCGTTAGTTTAACTGAAATGTTTGAATTCGTTGTATAATTCTTTATTAAATTAATAATTGAATAACACAGCTACGACAGTTATTTTAAACATATTGGTGACAAACGCTGAACACGCTTTGAAACTCGAGCCACTATGTGGCAACAGAGCTCAGAAAGAGAGCAACAAAACGTTGCTTCCGGTTTAGTCGGTTCATAACCTGGCTTTCTAGTATACAAGAATGCTACAGGAGAAGCATACAAACACTGCTCTTTTAGGACAAAGAAATTACTGTACTATACTCATTGGCATTCTTAACTTTTAGTGCCTGAACTTCCGCTGCCTAGTGATTAGTTATGGTTTCATAAACTTTGTGGTAAATGTTTTGATAAAATTATCATCTTGTTTCAGCTTGCTGTTTGTCCCAAAAGGGTCTGCATCTCTACAGTCGGTGTGCGAAAGGATCTGTTTCCTCGTGACCCACATAATGTACTGATAACAGATTTCTTCGGCTCTCTGCGGCCTGTGGAACTGACAGTCTCTGGACTGAATGTGACAGCCATATCAAGAAAGCAGCATGAAACTAACAGGTCAGGAACAAGTATTGCAAATAATTTATCAACAAGTCCTTTACTTCTATAACTGTAAATGAGATTGTTTACGAGGCGCATCCAGAAAGTAAGTTTCCCGATTTTTTCCCCTTGAAAGTACGTAATTAGTCGTGTCAATTGCGCATGCATAACAGATCTATGACATATCAATCATATGCCAGCCGGACAGGTCCCACCTGGTGCCAGTAGCGTGGCAGCAGTGGTCCGAAATGGAAGCTCTTATTCCTTCTCCGCCGCCTGTGAGGTTCGGTCAGTGATAAAGTTCTTTAATGCACAAAACATTGCGCCAATTGAAATTTATCGGCAGCTCTGTCAGGTCTATGGGCCGAACATCATGAGTAAGCAGATGGTGCGTCGCTGGTGTAGGCAGTTTTCTGAAGGTTGTCAAAGTGTCCACGATGAAGAGCGCAGTGGGCGACCGTCCCTCATCAATGATGATCGTGTTGAGCTGGTGCGGCAGTGCATCATGGAGAACTGTCGCTTCATGATTACGGAGCTGAGCAGCCATTTTCCGCAGATATCGCGATCCTTGTTGCATGAGATTGTCACTAAGCACCTGCTGTTAAAAAAAGTGTGTGCCAGGTGGGTGCCGAAAAACCTGACACCCGAACACAAAATGCAATGTTTAGAAGCAGCACTGACATTTCTGCAACAGTATCACGATGAGGGCGACGAGTTCCTCGACAGGATCGTCACGAGCGATGAGACTTGGATTTCGCACTTCACCCCGGAAACCAAGTAGCAGTCAATGCATTGGCGGCATAGTGGATCTCTGGTCAGGACGAAATTCAAATAGATGCTGTCGGTACGGAAAGTGGTGTGCACAGTGTCCTGGGACAGGAAGGGCATTCTGCTCATTGACTTCCTTCCAAGAGGTGAAACAGCGAACGCTGACCGTTATTGTGAAACACTGCGAAAATTGCGACGTGCCATTCAAAACAAGAGGCGTGGAATGCTTACTGCAGGTGTTTTACTCCTCCATGACAATGCTCGTCCACATACGGCTTGGCGCACAGCAGCTGTTTTGACGGAATTTGGCTGGGAGTTGTTTGATCATCCACCCTACAGTCCTGATCTTGCTCCCAGCGATTTTCACGTTTTCTTGCTCCTCAAGAAATTTCTGTTCTCCGGTGAGCGTTTTGGCAACGACGAAGAGCTGAAGACGTCTGTCACACGCTGGTTCCATTCACAGGCGGCGAGTTCTACGACAGAGGGATACAAAAGTTGATCCCACGATACGACAAGTGTCTCAATTCTGATAGTGGCTATGTTGAAAAATAGCTGAAACATTGCTGTACCTGTTGTCAATAAATGTTTTCCTGAAAGTGTGTGTTCTTTTTTTTTTTTTTTAAAAATAGGGAAACTTACTTTCTGGATGCGCCTCGTATTTCCAGTAGTGTGAAATGTATTATATATGTGGTGTGTCTAAAAAGTTCGGTGAATGGTGCCATATCTGAACAGCAACATAGCGCTGATGCACGGGCATGCACATGGCTCTTCAGAGTTGTGGCTAGAAGTGCCACCTAGCGTGGAGTACACGTGATCGGCAGGATAAACCTCCTGCGGCTAGTAGAACGTGGTCAGTGTAAGAAGTAGTGTTATGGCACAATGAGAAACGTGTGAAGATCAAGTTCTGCTACAAATTGGGGAAAACAGAGTCGCATGAAATGTGGGTGCAAGTGTACGAGAGAGAAACTGTGAGCAGAAAATGTTTTACGAGTGGTTCATTTTTTTTTGTAGGCTATTTTACGACGCTTTATTGACATCTTAGGTTATTTAGCATCTGAATGAGTTGAAGGTGATAATGCCGGTGAAATGAGTCCGGGGTCCAACACTGAAAGTTACCCAGCATTTGCTCATATTGGGTTGAGGGAAAACCCTGGAAAAGAACTTCAACCAGGTAACTTGCCCCGACCGGAAATCGAACCCGGGCCACCTGGTTTCGTGGCTAGACGCGCTAACCGTTACTCCACAGGTGTGGACACGCGTGGTTCAAATGCTTCTGCAAAGGGAAGGAAATGACAGGATGAGTCACATTCGAGTCGGCTGTCGATAGTCGACAAGCAGAACCCCAGACATGATCGAGCGAGTGCAACAAATGCTGGCACAAGATCGGCGATTGACTCCACTATTGATGGTGGAGGAATTGCATATTTGTAAGGACAATAATTTGGGTGAGCGCAACATCTGTTCCCAGTTTGTGCCGCACAAGCTGGCAGATGAGCAAAAAGCAAAATGGATGGAAACGTCTGGAGAATTCATTATTGTGTGTGACCATCATCCATCTTTTTTTTTTGCAAACCATCGTCATGGGGGATGAGATCTGGTGCTACCAGTGTTCACCGACTTCCCTGCGACCAAATAAGAATCACCCGCAAAAGTCAAAACACTGCTGATCACACTCTTCGACTACAACAGCATCATCCATAAGGAATTCGTTTCTGCAAGTCAAACAGTTAACGCCGGAATCTACCAGCAATTTTTTATCCAATTGCTACAATGTATCCGTCGCGTTCGGCCAGATTTGCACATGACTGGAAAGCGGAGGCTGCGAATTCCTAGCTCAGCACCAGGTGCTTGTTCCTGAGCATACACCATACTCCCCTGACCTGGCTCTAACTTTTCCTCGATTCTGTTATAATGCACCTACGATGCCTGTATTGCAATATACTATAGGAACATAGGACATCAACAACACATCACCATCAAACTTTGTTTCTGCTCATGCATTTCACTTTTTTTCATGTTTTCCTTATCTCTGATAATTCTTCATTGTAAATGTAAGAAGTTACTGTAACCAAATTCTCGGATAAAATTACGAGTATATTCTGAAATATTACAAATGAAAACTACTTTCACATTCTTCATATAGATGCTCTAATTGTTGCTTCTCTTTTTGACAGAATAAAATTGGAAGCAGAAATTCCTGAGAGAAAACTACAATATGCTAAACAGTTTCCGAGTTTCATATTTGAATCATGAAGGTGAATTCAACATAAGGGTACGTAAACAAGTGTACATTTGAGGAGTATTAGCAGAAAAGCTTAATAAATGTTGTAAAATTCAATAAACAACAAATCATATATATGTTCATGGGATGCTATGTTTGTTTACTGGCTCTCACACTGAAATTAACAGTTAACAGCTCTTAAGCTGCATCTACACAGTTCAATTTTTTATCAAATCTACATACTTAGACTTCAACAAACAAAATTTGATAACACAATCCCAAGGGAAAAAATGGAACTCTCTGCATCAAAATGCACAGTTAATTCCCGATTTACCACGAAAATCGTCTGTAGCTGCATTTAGATTGGCAACAGGCCATGATTGTTTGGCCAAACACCTGCATAGAATTGGAATATATCAGTCCCCTAACTGTCCATTGTGCAACTCAAACCAAGAAATGGATTCGGAACACCTCAAAATCTGTGCTTCAATGGCTGGTCATGATAATATCTTTGAAAAATATTGGAGTGCAAGAGGTCAAATGACTTTATTGTCAAACGCCTGGCATTAGAAAACAACAACAACAACACAGTTCAATTTTCCATGTGCGTATGCATGCAATTTGAGAAGAATATCGAAAGAATCAAGTTTAAAATGCGCTTTCAATTAAGATGAATGAAGATTTTGTGTCTACATGGTGCGCTGTTTTGAATGTCACCTTCGCAAAATATTGAATATCAATCTTGCCTGCATTGCCTGAGTGCGAAAATGTTGAATGAAAAATTGAAGCGTGTAGATGCACCTTAAGATGAAAATATAGCTTATATTACAACACACACATATGGCAGTAAAAATTTTTAATATCGATATAAAAAATCAAACTCAAAACATAAGATTATTTAAGGCCAAATTAAAGAAATACCTAATTTCTCACGCTTTCTATTCTGTAGATTAATTTATGACATTCGACATTATTTTCAGATGGCGATGTCACCAGCGTGGGTGAAATGACAGAACAAAGTTTCCATCAGCAAGATTAATCATTCCGTTTCATATTGTTGCTCTGCACGTAATTTCTGTAGTTAAATACAAACATTCTAGTCATGTAATGATTTTGTAAATAAATTTGTTATTAACAGTGGACAAGAATTGTGAAATAAAATACCTTCGCAGAATCCTCGCAAACTTTTCAAGAACTTTCTGTGTCATTGTACCCAACATTTACCATATTTACAGCTGTTTTGCATCAACCTTTTAGGCCCGTAACACACTTGCAGAGTTTTCGCCAGCGAGAAAATAAAAAAATTGATAACATGGATTCAAATGGACATCCACACACTGGAAGAGATTCTTGCTTAAGGCAAAAACCTCGCGCCAGTTTCTCGCCGGAATCGGTAGCTCAGCGAATTTTCTTGACACATTTATCAAAGATGTTTGACATATTTTATACTCTTTATGACGATTGAATGTAGAAAAAGATATCACAGGTGGCGATGAATTGTATTGTTTTTATTTGAAAATGAGGAAAGATGGCTGATAATTGCAGTCAGAAACTTATCGAACTTGTTTGATGTCACCCGTACGCCTATTTATATGATACACGGGATGAAAACTATAAAAAAAGAAGAAATTTGGAGACAAATATCAGATTATCTGAAAATAAATAGGGCTATTATTTTATTTTGATGAGATTTAATAGTATTGATTAAACATTTGAAACAATGTATCTATATGTCTTAACAGTTTACGTAATTTTAATCAGAATATAGCAAAGAATTCTCTATCATATCATGAATGGCAAAAAAAAAAAAAAAAACTGGTCCATTGAACCTGAAATAACGCCTAAACGTATCATCATTCAAATCGAAACCAGTGCCCAAAACTCGCCCTTATTTTCGTAAGATACAATGTGATTTTCAGATATTTCTGGCTTTAATTTTAGGCCTACTTCTTTTCATTAACAAAATAAGTTCATGTAACTCCATTTCCTCATCATCTGAATACTCAGATTCAGCATAAGCGTTCGTATGTAATTTGTAAAGTACGACAATATACTTACAGGTTATATATTTAAGTACGACAATATACGTAAATACATAACCTATAATATTTTCCCCAACAAGTGATTACTATAATCTGCATGAAGGCAGTGCATAGATGATCATAGCGAGGTGTGATCTGTGATAGCGAGAATTCGCCAAGTGTGTGGAGGAAGGCTCTTCGCCTCTTTCTCGCAACACATTTCTCGCTAGAGAAAAACTCAAGTGTGTTATGGGCCTTGGTGTTTAATAACCTGCTCTAAAGTGAGTGGCATTAAATTCTGAAACTGATTTGATACCAAGCTCCTTATATTATGTCTTTTGTTTTGATACTGTTAACGGTTTTATCTGCCACATACACATCACTATACAGCCATCAAAAATTAAACGACTTACGATTTCAATTTGATAATGACAATGCTGTGTGAGCAATACATGTGCAAGTCTTGAGGATGGAGCACAATGGAAAATTTTCATGAAAAATATAAGGCTGTTATTGGTACCAGATAGGATTCATAAATAAATAAATGTACTAAAAACTATAATAACTAACTATGATACTCAGGAGGAAATTAAATACAGAATAAATATGGGCAATGCCTATTATTTGGTTGAGAAGCTTTTATCATCCAGTCTGCTGTCAAAAAATCTGAAAGTTAGAATTTATAAAACAGTTATATTACCGGTTGTTCTTTATGGTTGTGAAACTTGGACTCTCACTTTGAGAGAGGAACATAGGTTAAGGTTGTTTGAGAATAAGGTGCTTAAGAAAATATTTGGGACTAAGAGGGATGAAGTTACAGGAGAATGGAGAAAGTTATACAACACAGAACTGCACGCATTGTATTCCTCGCTTGACATAATTAGGAACATTAAATCTAGACGTCTGAGATGGGCAGGGCATGTAGCACGTATGGGCGAATCCAGAAATGCATATAGAGTGTTAGTTGGGAGGCCGGAGGGAAAAGGACCTTTAGGGAGGCCGAGACGTAGATGGGAAGATAATATTAAAATGGATTTGAGGGAGGTGGGATATGATGATAGAGAATGGATTAATGTTGCTCAGGATAGGGACCAATGGCGGGCTTATGTGAGAGCGGCAATGAACCTCCGGGTTCCTTAAAAGCCAGTAAGTAAGAACTATTCCTTTATTAATGTTATTTTACAACAGCTGTACATTAAAATTTCATAAGAATCAACAATTTGATTATGTACAATATGATTCTTTTTTTATGGCCATTCGTAAGCCTTATGCAGATGAAGTTTAGCAGTGTTGTAGTGTAACTATTTATACTGCATTATGCCACACTAAAATTAGAACGATTCATGCTGGTTAGTTATAAAATATCAGCTCAATTTCCATATGCAAGCGTCTGTGAAGCCTCTGTTTTCCAGGTTTGATTCCTCACTAAGAGAGTAGCTGGCTGCCAGAGTCAGAGAGTTGTCCTTGATGTTCTTAAAGGCTTGTCTTCCTGGATCACCAAGCAGGACAACTTTTCCCCGATGACTCATATTTTTCAACCACTTGAAAAGTAACCCGGCAAACTCAGCATCATAGAACATATCACCAAGTAAAATGCAGTCCCATTTATGACAACTCTTTCCAATAAGGTTTTCAGTGCACACGTCTATACTGACAGAATTCAGAGCAGCATTCATCTTAATTGCTGTAGCAGCAACTGTAAATAATAATAATAATAATAATAATAATAATAATAATAATAATAATAAATTTATTTTAGCTGGCAGAGTTAAGGCCGTAAGGCCTTCTCTTCCACTCAACCAGCAAAAAGTATACATACATATGTATGAACTTACAAAGAATTCAACAATTTGATTTAGATAAGAGCTACATGTATACAAGAGTTATTTACAAATTAAACAACAAAATACTGTGAACTATTAATTAAACACTGAAATACAAACTATGTAGCAGAATTAAGCTAAAATACATAGAATGTTAATATATTTCAAATAATGCTAGATAATAGAAAGAGATTGTTATGAGGCAATTTTGAAAATACAGCACTATCAGGACGCATGTCTAAAGGAAGGAGTAACAATGTAGACATTGATAGTTTAAGTCAGTATGATTGGAGTGAAATGCTAAGAAGGTTATCTTTTAAGCTGTTTTTAAAAGTGTTTATTGTCTTGCAGCCCCTAATACTTTGTGACAGGGAATTCCATTGTCGCGAGGTGGATACTGTAAAAGATGATGAATAACGAGATGTTCTATGAAGAGGTATACTTAATGCACCACAGATAAGTGATCTGGTATTTACATCATGGTTAGAGTATAGATAAGAGAAACGAGACGAAAGGTAATTTGGTGTTGAAGTGTGCAGAATTCGAAAGAGTAAAGACAAAGAGTGTAAAGTTCTATGTTCTTTAAGTCGGAGCCATGAAAGACTTGTGAAGGACGGTGATATGTGATCATATCGTCGGATGTTGCATACATATCTGACGCACATATTCTGAAATATGGAACAGACAGACATATAAATTCAAAATGAGCAGAAAAGGCATTGAAAATATAAAAAAAAAATTGAAATCAAAAGGGTATTAACGGTATGTGAGGCCAAATAAGTCTATTATAAAAGAATACAAAGGAAACTCAACATATATTGCACGTAATAAATGTTGATGCTGGATATATACAGATTCTGGCAGTGGTTCTGATGAATTTCAGTATGCTGTTGGAAGCAAGAGGGCTATAATAGAAGAGAGGGGTTCAATCTAATCTTTTTCCTGTTAAGAGAAGGCATAGGTGGAATTTCTAAATTCTACAGTTTTGACCCTAATGAACGGAAATTTTTACTAATGTGTATATCTAGTGGTACAATTTTAATTTTTATCAGTATAACCATTTTTGAGAGATATATTTTTTTTTACATTAATTGAAATATATTATATAAATGTTTCCACATGATGAAGGTAGAAGAATTTCACTTTTTAAAAATATGCATTTTATTCATTTTATATTTATAAAAATTTTGTCATATGGTTTTGTTCAGTTCTTGTTAGTTTCAGAGGTACAAATTTTTTAATATGATAAATACTAATTTTATTTATTTATTTGTTTTCGTAATTTATTCATACTTATCTCAAATATAAAGAATACAAAAAATTCATATGATAAGTTGTTGTATTTTCTGCATATATGTTGAAATTTTGAAGAAAAATGCTTTGAAACTTCATCATATGGAATGTTTTACATATTGAGAAATGTATTAAAAAAAACTTTCGAAAAAAACAAATTTTAAATTATAACTAGTGTTTTCTACATCTGGCATACCTGTGAATACTTTAAATTGTAACTAGGACGAAAATTAAATCAGATTTAGAATAATATAATAGATTTAATATAAAAACAAAAAATCAAATTTTTTTAAGTTCTTGGTCAAATTTCACCTATGCCTTCCTTTAATTGCTTTTAACTCTAAGTAGCCTCCACTGAGAGTGCTAACATCGTTTCTTACCAACATTCCATCACTGAATTTAGACTCATGGAAATGGATAATTAACATGCGTGCTTTTGGTTTAAGTTGTTAGTCCTGGAAATACATTTTAAGGAAGACTTTTTAATTTTAGTTACAGAATTCTTGTTCATGTCTGTTACATTGCAATGGCTACACGTATTAAATATGAGTATGCCGATTGCAGAAATAGGAAGAGTAATCACCCTACAAAATGTTTCTTCAAAATACCGGAAGATAGTGAAAGATGAGTTTTCATTTACAATATATAGCAACGTTACCACATAATACTAATTTGATATATTGGTAAATTTTCCAGCAATGAACCTCCAGGTTCCTTAGAAGGCATTTGTAAGTAAGATTGGAATACTGTCATGTTACAATCTTTCAAATATTTTACTGTTTTGAGAATGGTTTGATTTAGCATGGGTATTATTCTTATAAAATTATATTTATGCTTCCAAACATTCTATTATTTGGTTATTTAACGACGCTGTATCAACTACAAGGTTATTTAGCGTCGATGAAATTGGTGATAGCAAGAGGAGGCCAAGAATTCACCACAGATTACCTGACATTCACCTTATGGTTGGGGAAAACCTCGGGAAAAAACTCAACCAGGTAATCAGCCCAAGTGGGAATCGAACCTGCACCCGAGCGCAACTCCGGATCGGCAGACAAAGTGCCTTAGCCGACTGACCTATGCCGGTGGCTCCAAACATTCTATGTTGTGTTGTGCCCATGGAATATTCATGCAATAACTGTATAATTCTGTATATTATTTTAATGCACCGAAGTACATATGATATTTCCATGCAGATATTCTGCATCATCATACAATGAAAGAGTAATGGAACAGAGAAAAATTCTCTCTGGCGCCGGGGAGAGTTTTTCTCCGTTCCATTACTCTTTCATCGTATGATGACGCAGATATCTGCATGGAAATATCATATGTACTTCGGTGCATTAAAATAATATATATGATATGCATAAATCACTTCGTGATTTAAGACGGCGCTTATTCTGTCGGATCCCGGCCAACTAGTCACTCATAACGAGTGCACCTCAGCACAGGTGTGGACTTCGGTCCTACGTTCATAGATATCTATGACGTAGTGCAGAGGGCGGCCACTAGAGGGAACCCAAGAGTTGGAACTTGATCTGAGACGATTCTGTCCGACACCGAGGTGGAATTCGGTATGACTTAGTGGATAAAGCATCAGCACATAGAGCTGAAAACCCGGGTTCAAATCCCAGCGCCGGAGAGAATTTTTCTCCATTCCATTACTCTTTCATTGTATAATTCTGGCCAGACAGTATCTATAATATAATATACTGACTTTATGAAAGTAAATGGCCAAATTTTTCAACCACCATCCACCACTGCTAATGAGAAAGTAAAAAGATGGAGGACTGAAAAATGTTAAATATTATTCAACAGTGGTTAAATGTTTGGAATAAGTAATCAGGATCTGATTCAACTGTCATGAATCAAATTGTTTATGTTCAAATATGACTCCGGACACTACCATTCCGTGAAACTGCCTCATTGTAAGTACCTGGATCAATGTCATTTGCTGTCACTGTGAGTGCGCCACTCTTGGCAGCAGCAATGGCACAGGCTCCACTTCCACTGCCCACATCCAATACTCGCCGGCCACTTGTCACTTGTGGGTTATCCAGCAGAAATCTGCAGAGGACAGGTGAAACTTTTGTACTGCAATCTTCGTTCAAACAGTAGGCTAAATAATGCCCCCCATATTTTATGTAGACATAAAGGGAAAAGTTGAGATAGTATCGGGTGTAGTTCCTGGGTAGCTCAGTCAGCAGAGAGTTGATGTGCTAAGCCAAAGATCCCGGGATCGATACCTGGCCCCGGAATGATTTTTCCCTTGAAAGTATTCAGATCTTTCTGTGTTTGCAGAAACACTGCTATGACTTTGCGTCTGCTCTTCACGTGCAACAAATTTGTCCCCCAATCCTAAACCCTCCCTCTCCTGTTCAAGAAGGCTATGCTGAAATATTTTTGCTCCTGCTGCAAGCTGTGAACCAGATAGATTAGTAGGTGTTATATCACGTTTTTGTCCTGAATTCTCGTCTGTTACGTCTCAGTGGCATTTGTAGGCTGCATTATAGCGATATGTCTGTATTTGAGATGAAATTTCGCTCGTAGCATAATTTTCAAACATAGAAAGCATTTCATGCACGGAAAATCCACTAAAATTTGAAAAAGCGAAACAATTTTAAAATGTATGTGAATATGCCTACTGTCCTTCTAAAAGGACACATAAGTTTTCGTCATTGTAATGTCGCAATGAATAGATATTTCGAACGCATTGTGGTTTCACGTAATATTTATGTTTATTAGGAATCATTTGAGCTATAACAATTTTAAAAATAATTTCGTACTGTAACACTACTTAATTTCATATCTGATTTGCGTCTTGGATGCCATAGCTTAGAATTAGATTATGCGCACTGTTCAAAACATACAGAGGTGAGCCTGCCTGGAGAGAAATAAAAAATAGGTTGCAGCCGCCAAATTACTCTTCAAGGAATGACCACTCATATAAATTGAGGGAAAGAAGGCAGAGGACGGACACTGGAAAGTTTTCTTTTCTCAATCGTACTATCAGGGACTGGAATGCTTTACCTGCAGACTTACTAAAGGCTTTACCAACAACCAAAAATGCATTTAAAAATAGGCTTAAGGACCTTACTAATAGACGGTAATTATACACAGTACTTAAAGGGTGTAAATGATATGTTGTTATTGAAGTGTTGTATCAGTGAAGAATTATGTTGTGTCAGTGAAGTGTGTTGTATCAGTGAAGAAGTATGTCGTGTCAGTGAAGTGTGCTGTGTAAGTGAAACGTGTTCCTGTCATTGGAGCTTTATAGGTTATAGTGGCAGTGCAAAGTATTTGAACAGTGAAATGTTTTTGAAGTGTTAGTGAAATCAGGATAGAATCAGTGAAATGTGTCGTAGTTCCAGTGCAGTGAGTGAGTTGACAGCGAAATGAGTGTAATGTTGAAAGGTACTTGTGCAGATATGAACATATACTCGTGGATTTTAGTTCGATCTTAGTTTTAAGATACAAATTAGAATATTTCAAATGTTATTTTAAGTGATCGTTTCATTTAATTTAGTATATTCCCTGTTGTTGTTGTTGTTGTTGTTATTATTATTAGTATTAATTATTAGTATTATCATTAATTGTATTTTTAATTAATTGTCATTATTGAGTGTAATTAGTTACCACTGCCACCGGGTATATACCCATCTCAGTGTGAATAAATACATACATACATAGCTGAAATAAACGAACAATTCTCACGTCCACATCTCAAACTCAACAGTGACCAGAACTCTCATTACCAGTCTTACCACACCTAGCAAGCCTCTAATTAAGACCAGTAATAGTGACACCTGTGAAAAAGCAAATGCGTTAACAGTAGAGAGGGTAATTTGAAACATTGACCACTGTCCTTGTAGAAGGACAGTAGGCATATCTGGGAGAAGCAAGAACAGAGGCGGCTTTAGGGGTAGTATCCTCATGCCATGGCACTGACTAAATAAAATGTAATAAAATCTATTAAATCTTACAGTATTCTTAACTTACAATCAGAGCGCTATAAGATAACAGCATATCTTCCACACTAGAAGATAATATGCAGCTCTTACAGTGATGGTAAACATTTGCTCATTTCTCAGAAGATATTAATTTTAGGACTCATGTTTATACTTACTTACTTACTGGCTTTTAAGGAACCCGGAGGTTCATTGCCGCCCTCACATAAGCCTGACATTGGTCCCTATCCTGAGCAAGATTAACCCATTCTCTATCATCATATCCCACATCCCTCAAATCCATTTTAATATTATCTTCCCATCTACGTCTCGGCCTCCCAACTAACAATCTATATGCATTTCTGGATTCGCCCATACGTGCTACATGCCCTGCCCATCTCAAACGTCTGGATTTAATGTTCCTAATTATGTCAGGTGAAGAATACAATGCGTGCAGTTCTGTGTTGTGTAACTTTTTCCATTCTCCTGTAACTTCATCCCTCTTAGCCCCAAATATTTTCCTACGCACCTTATTCTCAAACACCCTTAACCTACGTTTCCAATTCCTCATAGAAACTATCCTTTATATGGTCGTCTTTCTCTTCTGTAGGGGCATGAGCATTTATAACTACGATATCGCACCATCTACCCTTAAGTACTAAATACGATAACCTATCACTGATAAATTCGACCTCTTTTACTGCTGATTTTATTCTTTTATGAATAAAGAATCCTGTTCCTAATTGGTGATTATCGTTTCCTTCCCCATAATACAACAAATAATCTCTTATTTGTGTTATGCCGTTCCCATCTAACCTAACCTCCTGTATTCCCACAAAGTCTATTCTATATCTAGCTAGTTCTTTTGCTACTAATGTTACCCCTCCTGTTCTATATAGACTTGTGACATTCCAAGTACCAAATCTCAAAACCTTATTCCTTTGCTGTGGTCGTGCCAGAGAATCAGTCTCATTCTGAAGCTTATTTGAAGGATTCATAACAAGCTGTTTTTTACGGTGATGGGTTGTTAGCCCATCGCCCAACCCCCAAGCTGGAGGACCACCCCTCATCAGCTGTCCGCGACTGCTTATTCAATATATTCACAGCTACCCTCCATATCTGGAGGCCGTCTCCTCGATCCGCAACCTGAGGACGCGTCATGCCGTGGTAATAGGGACCCATGTTTATAGGACTTTTATTTATTGTTTTGATGCCTCTCTAAATATTGGAACCTTTTTTCAGAACACCCTGTATACTCTCTAATTACACATTTTGTGTGTATTGTAATAAATTCTTTATTTCGTTAACAATGACATTTCTATTTGTAGTTTATTTTTTTGCTGCTTTGTATAAGATTGATAGCCTTTACACTGGTTGTCATTATACCTGGCAACAGCCTGTCCCCCAGGCCAATAAAAAGCCCAAAAAGGATCTTTAAATGGAATATTGTCGGCATTTGCTGTCCAAAGTTCACATGCTGGAGTAATCAAATGAAGTTTGATTTCAGGAGTCATGTGGTCTGTAGAGATCACTGTGTGCTGCTTAATGAGTCTTGCAGTGGTGAAATGCACCAATGATCCACTCGCCATAGTTTTCATACTCAGTCTTCTCAAACTAAAATCAGAAATTAAATTTAAGAACTTAGAAGTTCAAGATACAAAATTACAGCTCGACCAAGTTAAGTCTGCAAGCCAAGAGGGGAAGTTGGAGGCAGTTCTGTAGTGAAAGGAGGCGGTAACGAGAGGAGACCAGTACAGTCTCATATGACAGCAAAGTTTTCCTACTGCGCTTCAGTTCATAGAGCGGTAACAATTTAAGACACTTTGAAATAGACTGTACTTCTACTTCTGCTTGACAGTGAGATTTGGCGTTCTGATTGGCAAGCGTGGGCATAGGAGAGAAAGTTGCATGAGGGGGAGGCTGGGAGACAGCATAACTGTTGCCTTTATCTGAAGACAAGGACAAAAAATCCATGCGCTCCTTGCACACGTTGAAATCCGAGCGTCAAGTGACCTATGTGGCCTCTACATTCCATCCCGATATCCCCACTTGCAGACTTGACTTGGACAAGCTGTATAATCATCATATGGACTGATTCAGGACCTCTGCATCAAACTGGAGGGATGGTAGATCTTGCATAGAGGACCAGCGCAGACAACCCATTTTCTCTGACATGTCGTTCAGGAGGCATGCACCCAGATTAAAACGCATCACTACGTACATTGGTTTGAGTGGCAATGTTTGCAAAGTTCAAGGCTAGAAATCACAAAAAAAGGCCAAAACATGTCCTTGAAATTTATTGTGCAACTGACTGGAAATTATAGAATTTTACGTATTAAAACAAGACAACCAAGTCTGCCGAGTTAGCTCTGAGGTAGTGCACCTGCCTCCAGAATAGCCGCCTGGATTCGATTCCTGGTGGAGCCAGAGATTTTCATGTAAAATTTCTACCTTGGGACTGGGAGAGATGGCGGTGCACAACTTCTAATCACTAGATTATGCACTAATATACCTGTGTTAAATCCCAATCACTCTCCAGTGCATATGAAGAGAAGGCGTATGTCACTGTTGATAGTGATTCGTCTATTGGATGGGGTCATTAAGCCTGGCGACTCCCTTAGTGCTATTCGACAGGAGTAGGCTATGTGCCAGCACTGGATTTCCCCTTCTCCCTTCCTCACTTTCTTCATCATAATCATCCTCATCCATTCCATATACAACACACACACTCACCCTAGTACACGAGGCTTAGTGGATAAAGTGTCACCACATAGACATGGATAAATATATTTGGTGGTGTCAATAAAGACACAAGTTCCAGGTCACATGGACCTTTGCCTTAACAAGAATATTGCTTTGAATAACATAAGTACGTAAATGAAGTGTGAACATCCATCAGAAACGGAGACTGGTAAGCTGGACCTGTAGGTAAACTTTCAGAGTCAATGATTTTTACAGAAAAGTTAACATTACTTGGTTGTTCACTGAATGTTATGTGTAATTATGCTTTAATAAGTGGATTAGGATATGTTTGTAGTTTCTGAAGATAATTTTTACGTAAGTGCTGCACATAGTCACTGAATAAAATGATTTCCAGGTAACTGTACAGTTGTGCGTTAGTAATGTAAAAATCAGCACCTGTGATGGTTCTGCACACAGCTCTTTGGATGGCATCGAGTTTCTTGATGTGGTGGGGATGGGTTTGAGCCCAAATTTCTGACGCGTAGGACATGTATGATCGTATAAGTGATGTGTACAGGAATAGTTTGGTTTTGAGGGGAATGAAGCTTTTAAATATTGGATATAATGCTAAGAATCTTTGCAAAGCTCTGTCTCGTATTAACTGTGTATGTTGTCTGTATGTCAAACGACTATCCAGTAGTAAACCAAGATATCTCATCGTTGTTTTGAAGGGAATGTGTTGATTCTGAACAGAGAGCGGTTGTAATAATCGTGGAAATCTCCTTGTAAAAACTACTGCTGTACTTTTTCGCCATTAATTTGGATAAATATATAATAGGATGCGAAACTGTGGTCAGCACCATCTGACGGCAGGGGGATCAAATAAATGATCAGCACCCTAAGTCGTAGGTGGTGAACATTAGAACTACGTGTTGGGTACGTTACCCAGAGTTCTCTATTTATCTGTTCATTCGAGACGTGGCTTGAGAAGACACGATGGCAGCCAGAAACTTGCTAAGAAGTGGACATAAAGTGATACTACATGTATGTTAAACAGTGATGTTTATGGACTTGTAAAAATAGTGTTGTTTATTGTATTGTAAAGTAATAGTAATATAAATTGAACTATCTAATTAGTAGTAGTTTTTGCAGACTCTTCCACTGCGCTGTACACTAAATACCCAAAGAATACAATCCCAATTATCTAACCTTTTGCTTTATTTTCTGTCTCTGTCTGGTTATATTTTAATTGGGTAGTGTAAAATAGATCGTCTCTTTTTATCTTCCTGTTGGCTCCAGTAAGAATTTTCAGTGGAAGATGCTGTGAGGAATAAAAACATAAATGTTTTATTTTAAATTGGGCTAGTTTGTGAATAGGAATGAGGGAGGGAGGGAATACTTTCTGCATAGTTTAACATTTTCATCACCAGGTGCACTGCTAAATGCATGGAGTAATTAGTTTTTCTTTTTGCTACTTGGTGCACTGCTAGATGTACAGTAATATGTTCTCCACCGGCCAACAGATGGCAGTAATATCAATTTTTACATCAGTGCCTCTAGCAATTGTTACGGGAAACTCCGTAAGTTTCGCATCCTATTATATATTTATCCATGACGTAGAGCTGAAAACCCAGGTTCGAGTCCCAGTGCCAGAGAGAATTTTTCTTCACTCCACCCATCCATCATATGATAATGAGAATTCCTGCACGGAAATATCATACGTACTTCGGTACATCATAATAATATGACATGCATAAATAATCCCTTAGTGATTTAAGATGGCGCTCATTCCGTCGAATACCGGCCACTTAGTCACTCGTAATGAGTGCACCTCTGCACATAGTGTGTTGGACAATGTGCCACTGTCACATATTCTGTGACACAGTGCATGAGGGTTGGCCACTAAAGGGAAACTAAGAGGTGGAACTTAAACTGAGAGGTTTCAATCCGGCATCAGAACTGGAATCGGTGTGGCTTAGTGGATAAAGCGTCAGCACGTAGAGTTAAAAACCCGAGTTCGAATCCCAGTGCCGGAGAAAATTTTCTCCACTCCACCCATCCATCATATGGTAATGCAGAATTCCTGCACGGAAATATCATACATACTCTTTGGTACATCACAATAATATAATGATACATGGTTACAAAGTTTCAAGATAAACGCGTCGTTGGCCACTCTGTATGGAATTCTAAGTCTAGCTGCTCTAAATACATTGGTCCTATATACATCAACAAAATCACAACGAAACCTAAACAGGAAAAATTTTGGTTAAACGAGCGTTGAGAGACTTCCGCCGATTTTGGAATAGACACCGACGCACTTAGGTTAGGTTAGTTTAGGCTTTTATTATCCCGTCAAGATGAATGTGAAAGCGACTGAGTGTGATTTTTTGTTTTCTATGCTGGCAGTTCAAGAGCGTCGGTGTCTATTCCAAAATCGGCGGAAGTCGCTCAACGCTCGTTTCACCAAAATTTTTAAGAACCTGGCTTTTCAACTTGTATCTCCTCACATGAAAAACACTTTGACAAGAATTTGTCTGCGAGCTCTTCGCGGACACATCTTCATTTGTAGGGATGAAACGAGGCAGCATCAAGCTAAACAAATATTCTAGACGTTATTTTTGCTTTTGGGGAAAATGACAGAAAAGTGAAAGACAGGTAGCTCAAAGTATGGGAGATGAGTTTATAAGACTGTTTTTCAGCACCTTAAAATTATATCATTATGTACTTTTATTATAGGTACGTTACTTTTTGTGTGTAGGAAAGATAATTTAATAGTATAAATGGTTTCATAAATAAATATATTTACAGTATTTGTTTATTTGCATATTAAATTCCTGGGGTAGTATGCAACTCCCATTACAACAAATGCTGTACCTATTCATTACCAGCAGAGGGTTACAATGCCTTACATGTAATTCTGCCTTATTTTTTAAACTTATGGTACACTGGACTGCAAAAGATGTGCCGAGTCGAAGTCGCTATCGATTTGAAATATTATCATGTTACGAGGACTTTGCTTAGGAAACAATAGAAATAGAGATACACAGAAGACATTGCAATAAAATAATTATACAAACACACCTGAACTGGCCTGAATTTTCTAAAGAGTTTTTATTCCGTGCAAAGGTGAAATGTGTAGTTAAATGTTTCAATTAGATTCAATTTTCAGTTCTGTATCTGTATTTATAATAAAATTGATTCTTTTTTTTTTTAATACAATATGAAACATAACTGGGTGTATACATCAATTGTAATAATGACAGCATCTATGGATAATAAGGAAGGCTGTGGAATACCATATAAACTGCAGTGTCCACACCTATGGAGTAACGGTCAGCGCGTCTGGCCGCGAAACCAGGTGGCCCGGGTTCGATTCCCAGTTGGGGCAAGTTACCTGGTTGAGGTTTTTTCCGGGGTTTCCCTCAACCCAATATGAGCAAATGCTGGGTAACTTTCGGTGTTGGACCCCGGACTCATTTCACCGGCATTATCACCTTCACCTCATTCAGACGCTAAATAACCTAGATGTTGATAAAGCGTCGTAAAATAACCTACTAAACTGCAGTTTCACTATTTTCGTGTAATATTCTTATTACTTACTTACGTACTGGCTTTTAAGGAACCCGGAGGTTCATTGCTGCCCTCACATAAGCCCGCCATTGGACCCTATCCTGAGCAAGATTAATCCATTCTCTATCATATCCCACCTCCCTCAAATCCATTTTAATATTATCTTCCCATCTACGTCTCGGCCTCCCAACTAACACTCTATATGCATTTCTGGATTCGCCCATACGTGCTACATGCCCTGCCCATTTCAAACATCTGGATTTAATGTCCCTAATTATGTCAGGTGAAGAATACAATGCGTGCAGTTCTGTGTTGTGCAACTTTCTCCATTCTCCTGTAACTTCATCCCTTTTAGCCCCAAATATTTTCCTAAGCACCTTATTCTCAAACACCCTTAACCTATGTTCCTCTCTCAAAATGAGAGTCCAAGTTTCACAACCATAAAGAACTACGGTAATATAACTGTTTTATAAATTCTAACATTCAGATTTTTTGACAGCAGACTGGATGATAAAAGCTTCTCAACCAAATAATAACAGGCATTTCCCATATTTATTCTGTGTTTAATTTACTCCTGAGTACCATTAATATTTGTTACTGTTGCTCCAAGATATTTGAACTTCTCCACCTCTTCAAAAGATAAATTTACAATTTTTATATTTCCATTTCGTACACGAGACATAATCATATATTTTGTCTTTTCGGGATTTACTTCCAACCCTATCGCTTTACTTGCTTCAACTAGAATTTCCGAGTTTTCCCCAATCGTTTGTGGATTTTCTCCTAACATATTCACGTCATCCGCATAGACAAGCAGCTGATGTAACCCGTTCAGTTCCAAACCCTTTCTGTTATCCTGGACTTTCCTAATGGCATACTCTAGAGCAAAGTTAAAAAGTAAAGGTGATAGTGCATCTCCTTGCTTTAGCCCACAGTGAATTGGAAATGCATCTGACAGAAACTGACCTATACAAACTCTGCTATACGTTTCACTGAGACACATTTTAATTGTAATATTCTTATTAATGTTTTAAAATAAAAGCATATGAATTTTTAAAATCAATTCATATTAATAATAACGTGAACATGTTATAAAACTCGTATTTACATGTTTTTAGAAAACTGATCTCAGGGAAACTGCTTTCCACCTCACCATGTTTGCTAGAGTTCTCGGAAAAAATACAATTTCATATTTGCATTTCTTTTGCAGCCCACTGTACCTTTCACAGGATCCCTTCAACTACTATGACTAATGAACATCAATACAGCCAGTGATTCTGATTTAATAAGGAGGCAGAATAAGAAGTAAGAAGCAGTCATTTATATATATTGGCATTTATTCAGGCAGTGACTCAAAGCTCAAGTCTATACTACACACTAGTGACTAGCAACTAGGTGACTTGTAAACTACACACTAGACAGCTTCGGAAATGTATGCCTGAAACATGACCTTCTTTGTAGACTATTTTTCTAAAAACCATATCACGGTGCAGGACTGAATTAAGAAGGCAGTGTCCTAATGCAGTTCCATTACGAGTTATGTGGAAAAGGTAAGGGCTTATTATAATATAATGGCGACCCATTTATAGTGGAGTACGACAAGGCTGTGGCCTTTCACCACTTCCGTTCATTATATATATAAATAGAATCATTCAAGATTGGCGACAGACATGCCATGGATTTATTCCAATTAATCGAAATTTGCAGTTTGATGCTTTACTTTTCGCTGATGATTTAGTTCTCATGGCATCAACTGAAGATGAATTACAATATTCAGTACACAATTTAAATATGGTCAGTGAAAAATATAACATGGAAATTAATATTGAAAAATCGAAAATCATGTCATTTTGTGGGAAATTCCCTGTACCAAGTAAAATCTGTTTGAATAATAAAATAATAGAAAGAGTAAATACCTTTACTTATCTTGGCTATACACTATCACCTTATGATGAAGTAGATATTGCTGAAAAAATATGTAAATATAATAAAACCATGGGGATCATTAATAAAACCATGAAACCTTCACTAGTACAAAGACACACAAGAATAGGCTTGTATAAAACCTTAGCACAGCCAGTATTAAGTTATGGTAGTGAAGCGTGGACTGTGAAGAATAAAGATGTCAGTAGAATAACAGCAAGTGAGATGAGGTTTATGAGAGCAACAGCTGGATATACTCGCTGGGATCATAAAAAAATGAGGACATAATGCAAGAACTTCAAATAGAACCCATTATGCAGTTCATCAGCAAATATCAACTTCAGTGGAAGGGTCATCTCGAACGAATGAATCGATGCAGAATTCCAAAAGCACTGTTTCATTACCATCCGTATGGCAAAAGATCTCTAGGCCGTCCAAAGAAGAGATGGACTGAAAATTCTAGTTTGAGACCGTAACAGGCCACTTGGCCTAATACTTGTTAGGAAGACGGCGACGACGATACAATAATGTTTAAAACATTGTACAGAAGCGATGAAAGAGTAATGGAATGGAGAAAAATTCTCTTCGGCGCTGGGATTTGAACCCGGTTTTCAGCTCTGTCCAATGCCGGGGTTGTATCCGGTGTGGCTTAGTGGATAAAGCATCAGCACGTAGAGCTGAAAACCCGGGTTCAAATCCCGGCGCCAGAGAGAATTTTTCTCCGTTCCATTACTCTTTCATCCTATGATGACGCAGAATATCTGCATGGAAATATCAAATGTACTTCGGTACATTGAAATAATATATTGTACAAAAGGTACTAACAATGTCACTGTTCAAAGTTAACGTGTTATTCTAGATTATATTTATATTATTTCACTTCCAAAGCATTTTCGGATTTCATAACCCCAATTGCTGATGAGGTATCCATGTTTGTTTAGTGAACAAGTCAACAATCGAGCAAGCATTTTCCTTTACTAGCTACTACGGACTTGATTGCTATGCACTATGTATCGGATCATAACTTCTGACGTCACATCCGGCTATTTAGTCAACAATCTAGTTCACTTCAGCTGAAAATGCAGCTTTGAGACACGGCCTCAATTGAGGAAAAATACTGGAGTTCTTATTAAGGTAACAGTTGTTGGACACTTAATATCAATCCAATATGCCAGTAACTGATTAACCCACTTATGCTTGGTTACAATATATTGAAACACATCACAGCTTTAAGGGATTATTTTATTCTGATATTTGTTCATATTATAAAACATAAATTAAGTTTCTATTTTCATACAAGTAAAATGCAATCAAGTTACTATAAAGCAATCATACAAGTAAAATATATTTTAAAAACAATATCAGTTAAGTTTTATATCAAAATACACAAATAAAATTAATCTTAAACTTCTCAAAATACTTGATACATGATGTCATTTCATTTATGAGATCAAACAGGAGTTGCTTTTAAGTACATTATACAAAATACTGAAAGACAATGTAGGCTAATACAAATTCTATTAGACTTCTTCTAAATATTATTACTTGTGCATAAAAAAATTAACTGACCATTATTAAATATTTTTGGAGTCTAAGAAAATGGTATAAAATAAGTAGGAACTTTCGTAATATTTCAGGTACATTAATCACATAGGTTCAGAGATCATGTTACGTAACAGGTACCTGTCTGAATTTCAGAATCATGTTCTGTTTGACTTTGGTAAAATTATAGTGTAAATCAAGTTGTTCATATTAAAGCGGTAAGCCTATTGTATCTTGAGCTGCTATACTTCTTGAAAATGCCAGAATTACATTGAACACGTTTCATTTCACTTAACATAAAATAAGAAATTGTTACTACTTTGTCAGAAGTGTAAAATCCTGTATGGCGTTCACATGATTTCCAAATTTCTTTTTTCATTTTGTGTATCACGAGGGAAGAATACACTGCAGCCGCAGCTAGGAGCGAAGGACTTCTCATGGAAAACTTTATGAATCCGTAAATAATGTCTAGCAAATAATTACATGTATAATATACGTTTTCATTCTCAATGTCCATTACACACAGATAATATGACACAAATGTTAGAGGATTGACACTGTTGATCTTGAAATCTGATATCTTCAGCAAACTAAGTTCAAAATCAAATATCTGCTCTGCTGAAAAAATCCATTCTGCAAATTCCAGGAAACATGAGATGCTAGGGACTAGAGCTTTGCTGTCACTTTTCGTGGCCAGCCATAGAGCAGTACATGCTAGTGCCTGGAGTTCAGAGGCTTTTACATACATATTGCAGAGAGCTTTATCCATCAAACTAATGGCGGTGAACAGCACCCAGCCCGGCAAGTCAAGTTTGTGCTGGACACGGATAAGCCAGTTCACTACAACAGAATGGTTTGCAGAAAACTGCCTTTCAACAGACAAAGGGACACAAGTGTCTTCCTCTATTTTCTGCAAATGCTGTATAATGTCTTCACTATATTCGGACACGTAAAGAAAATCTTTAAGTACATTCTTTGATTTTATTTCCGAACTTTTACTTTTACATTCTTCTGTATTAATATCCTTTTTGTTTTCTTTAAAGACTGTAAAGGCTAAAGAAGCTTCTTTTGCAGACTTTACAGGTTTTGACAATATTCTCCTGTTCTGTATAACACAATCTGCAATAATTCTATTCTCTTTGCCATTTCCTTGCAGGATTGAACATTGTTGTAGGTGCAGGGGTATGTTATTATCTAGTAATGCAAGTTGACGCTGGTGTTCATTTGATTTCTTCTGAATTTCTGCTCCTCTCTTTGTTCCATCTTCGAGATGATGGGTTGTTTTAATATGTCTGTGGGTGGAAATGAAGCTGTAGAATTACTGAAACCTACAACTAATACTACTTGTGTCATGTAATGAAATGCAACATATTTAAGTACAAATCGTGAACCGTGTCATTCGTGAAAGAAGGTAAAAAGTGAAAAATTAAAATGGAGTCTAGCACACTTTGTCATTATATAACTTGCAATAATTGAAACATTTTAAAATAAATATGCAGAGCGAACAATAAGTATGGACAATTAATATTTGAGGAGAAAAATTCGCTCCGGCGCCGGGGATCGAACCCGGGTCCTTGGTTCTGCCCTAGATCATATACGTAACAGATAACTCCTCGCTACGTTAAAATCGGCAGCATTTTGAAGAGAACAACTGCCAGGATCGCCACCCGTCCGCCGTAAACGAACACGAGATGGCAGCACAGTCGCTAATGCAATTCAAATGGGTATTATGACGTGACTCCTTACGTAACAACTAGATAGCAGTGTAGTAAACCCGACAAAAGTTATTAACCTCAAAGCCTATAACCCCGACATATCTGTTACATATATGATCTAAGGTTCTGCGTACCAAGCACTCTGACCACTGAGCTACGCCGAATTCAATCCACAGCATCGGACCGAATCTTCCCCCTTCAATGTTTCCCGTTGTGGCCTGACTCCAATTTAGGCATATATGTTGACATAAATGTCCAATGTCAACTGCCATTATATTAGGAGCGCACTCAGCTGAGTGACTTGTTTGGCTGGGATTCCGCAGTTAAGTGCACAGTAATCTGTACAGACATATGCACTGCTAGCTATGAGAATATTATAAATTTATTAATTTGTCCTACAGAATGATATCTGTAATATTGACAATTGATATTTGAGAATACAAATTCGCTCCGGCACCGGGGATCGAACCCGGGCCTTGGTTCTGCGTACCAAGCGCTCTGACCACTGAGCTACGCCAAATTCAATCCACAGCACCGGACCGAATCATCCTCCTTCACTATTTCCCTTTTTGGCCTGACTCCAAGTTAGGCATATATGTTGACGTATATGTCCAATGTCAACTGCCATTATATTAGGAGCACTCAGCTGAGTGACTTGTTTGGCCGGGATTCCGCAGTTAAGTGCACAGTAATCTGTACAGACATATGCACTGCTAGCTATGAGAATATGATAGATTTATTAATTTGTCCTACAGAATAATATCTGTAATATTGACAATTAATATTTGAGGAGAAAAATTCACTCTGGCACCGGCGATCGAACCTGGGTCCTTGGTTCTATGTACTGGTTCTACGGTCCGGTGCTGTGGATTGAATTCGGCGTAGCTCAGTGGTCAGAGCGCTTGGTACGTAGAATCAAGGACCCGGGTTCGATTCCCGGCGCCGGAGCGAATTTTTCTCCTCAAATATTAATTATCAATATTACAGATATTATTCTGTAGGAAAAATTAAATCTATAATAAGTATGGAATATTGTTAATAATGCATTAAATTTTAATTTTACAAAAAAAAGTTTTATACAAAAACTGTTGGAGATAAACCATACAATATTATGCCAGTGTTCGAAAACAGTTATTCAGACATACAGTAAACTAATTTTTTTAAATGGTACCCTATATTAAAATTTACATGTTCCGAATCTCCATTAAATTTTATGTATGAATGCATAGAAACTTTACCTATTCACTTGTTTCATGTCTTTTAACAATTTAATAAACTTGTTTCGTGGACTTCAAATTTGAGAGAAATAAGTATATAAAACCATGTTGAGTAAGCCATAAAACTAAAGAAACACTATAACCAAACTTTATCACATAACTTATACTTGAAATGAGAACATTCACAGCCAAAAAATGTCCCAGTCTATCAAGAAAATAGTCCATTGTCTTCCTCACAGTTATAAGACTATCTGTTCCATCTCGTATCTACAATGCACTGTTTTCGTGATAAATTGGGATGTTGTTTAGCTGTGAATGGTTCTCATTTTGAGCATCTGTGATGAAGTTTTGTTAGTCATAGTGTTTTGTTTAGTTTTATGGCCTACTCAGCATGATTTTATATACTTATTTGTCTCAAATTTGAAGTCCACGAAACAATTTAATAAATAGTTGAGAGACAAGAAATGGGACAATGAGTAAAGTTTCTGTGCATTCATACGTAAAACTTAATGGAGATTCGGAATATGTAAATTTTAATATAGGGTGCTATTTAAAAAAATAGTTTACTGTCACACCATGTATGTCTGAATAACTGTTTTCGAACACTGGAATAAAATTGTATGGTTTATCTTCAACAGTTTTTGTATAAAACTTTTTTTTTTTTTTGGAAAATTAAAATTTAAGAAGTTATTAATAATATTTCATACTTATTGTTCACTTTGTATAACAAATTACACGAACATGTAAATGTGAAAACTTTGCGAAAGCAGTAAATAATTATGGTCATTGCGAGCATTTTCATATTTATCTGGACCAAAAGTATGACAAAGCAAAATTCGCATTAATTATGCAGGACGCATAGACCAGGTCACCTCATATTGTAAATTATTTATGTAGGAAAGTCTCTCTCTCTGTAATGCTCAGGATTTAACAATGAAATTATCTTCCTTCTTGCTTCCTAATTTTTTAATGTAAGTGATTTTAGTTTCTTCCATGACTAACATATCAGCTTTCTCATTATTACCATTCAGACCACAGTGGGCAGGGATCCATTGAAAAATGTTTTTATTTAAATTTTGAATTTGTTTTACTATGCAATGAATTTCTTTAACTTTTTCCATTTAGACAATGTAATTAAACAACCTGGATTGTAGATTAGAATTAGGAAAGCTATGTTTTTGCATTTGTATTATGTATTGCGCCCTGGACCTCTACTGCAGGAAGTAGTAACTTAAATATACATTTTTTTAGTAGGTTATTTTACGACGCTGTATCAACATCTCAAGTTATTTAGCATCTGATAATGCTGCTGAAATGAGTCCGAGGTCCAGCATCGATAGTTACCCAGCATTTGCTCATATTGGATTGAGGGAAAACCCCGGGAAAAACCTCAATCAGGTAACTTACCCCGACTGGGATTCGAATCTGGGCCACCTGGTTTCACAGTCAGACGTGTTAACTGTTACTTCACAGATGTGGACTTAAAGTACACATGCTTGTGAAATACTAATATGCAGTAGTACACACATAAATGCTTGTATATAGGAATGAGAAAGATGGCAGCCTGGTCGATGCATTGTGCATAATTACCAAATTCGTCTTAGTACAAATAATTATGACGGCTGGTAAACTGATTTTCCAAGTTTCTGTACAGACCAATGATAAAACACCAAAGTAGCTTGCCAGTCATCATAATTGTTTGTACTAAAGGCGAAGATTACCCATCTGTTAATTATAAAATAATGTTAATGATCAATTGGACGGAGTTACGCAATAATAGACCAACCAACAATTTGAAAAAAATAAAAAAATCAGTCCCCTAACTGCCCATTGTGCAACTCAAACCAAGAAATGGATTCGGAACACCTCAAAATCTGTGCTTCATTGGCTGGTCATGATAATATCTTTGAAAAATATTGGAGTGCAAGAGGTCAAATGACTTTATTGTCAAACGCCTGGCATTGGAAAACAACAACAATAATTTGAAAAAAATGAGGAATTTGCACAAATCTGTTGCTGGCAGGCTAATTTAACTCAGAAAAAAAATCAAGAATGCGATATGTGAATTTTTCTGCTATTTGTAAGCAAAAATTCGTTTATTGGATAAAATTCATTTATTTATTTTGCTTTGAAATATTAATTCAACTGCTGGTCTCTTATCAAAAATCAGTTAGCATTTTTTGGTATTATTTGTGCTATTCTTTTTTTGTAATAGTATAAATGTTACAATAACTCTTGCATAAAATGTTTGATAAAAAACAGATTTATTTCAATGGCCAATATCTAGAAACAGGTTTTTGGCAATTGGTGTCTTATTGCGCAACTCTCCAATTGATAGGATTTATATGCTTAAGAGCTTCAGTATATTTTCTCTGCCTAAATATTGACTTTCCTTCTAAGATGTCGATGCTTTAAGGCAGTGATGGGAGGATAATATTAAAATAGATTTAAAGGATGTGGGATATGATTGTAGGGACTGGATTAATCTTGCTCAGGATAGGGACTGATGGTGGGCTTATGTGAGGGTGGCAATGAACCTCCGGGTTCTTTAAAAGTAATTTGTAAGTAAGTATTTGCAAACTAGTATTTAATTATGTATGCAAAATAAGTGTCTAGGTCTATGACTATCATCAAAACAAAAGCTAGAAATTTCCTTCAAATTGAAAATGGTATCAAGTGTGTGTGTGTCGAATATAAAGTTCAGACTTAAGTTACTTTCTCAAAAAATAGGCAAATTTATCGCATTAATTATTTTTTACTTTGTAACTGCCAGTACTGAAACTGGCTTTCTACTGTGTAAACTTCGTCCTCAATTCCATAGATGAAACCATAAGTGCTAAAACATAACCTTTGTCCCATGGATAGGTAGAAAGAAAGAGTTTCCATAAGGCCAAGTTATCAGTGATAGGTTATGTATGATTAGTTCAGGCTTTTGATATGCCTTGCACATACGTATTTTGGTTGGTAGGTGGGTTGGTGCTAGAACGTAACAGCTTTTGACCCGGTATTACTCCCGCCATTCTTCGCCATAAGGATGGACTGTGCAGTGCCGAATTGCCGATACGCGTTGCATTTAATGTATTTCACACTTTCCTGTACTTTTAACACGCTATTTATCAAATTTACAATAACTTCTATGGCCCTGATATTGTGTTGGGTGCAATAACATTTAAACAGTCTTTAGTTCCAACTATACTGGATTACTATGTAAACCTTTTGGGCATTTTATTTTTTAGTTCAAAATTGTTTGTTTGTAAATGTATGTTTAAGACGTTTTTCTTTTATTTTGTAAATCACCTCGAGATCCCCCTCAGCTCTTTACACGACTCTCCATGGGTTCGCGACCAACACTTTGGGAACCACTGCTTTAAAGGTACATAATAAATGGATCAGTTTCGGTCAGTTTCTATGGGTATTTCAGATTCTCTCGAGAGTTCTATAAACGTTTCAACCTCTAGTAACAGTTTGGAAGTATAATCATTTCACATTCAAAATAAAAAAAAAAAACATTTAAGTTTTCTGAAACATCACAAGCACTTCAAGTTACGTTAAGTTACATTCTAAAGGAGTTTATCTACTGTAAAATGTGTGCTGAAAGATGCTGATAGCAATTTTTTATTTATCACGTTTACAAAGAAATCATGCCTTTGCGTCGAAAGTTTACTGAAAGACTGAAGGAACTAAGCCTATTAAATCAAAACATCAACACAAAATCATTTAATTATTAGCATATATTACCTGGCCATTATAAACATTCAACTTATTTTTTCACTGTTGATGAACCTATGAACTCTCACTACCACGGCTTCCTTTCCCTAGTGCTGCAGAACTGCTGAAACGTACAGCATGTCCACCAAGATTTACAATACTTCCAAAAACACAATACTCCCAACGCCATGTGCGTGACTGCGTGTACAGAAACAAATTCAGATCAAAGTCCGAAGCCGCCAAATTCACTACTGCAGTACCTCTCACGGCGAATTAATAAACTAATATACATTATCCACGGCCGACTTGATGCTCGCTTCGCTTCAAGTCGGCCGTGCATTATCATAACCTGATATGCATGCAGAGTAAAGTAAATGCACTAAATATCTTCAATTAATTCAGAATAATTAATTTATAAATGTGAAATAACTTGACTGCGTTCGATATTCTTGCAAACCGGTCTCTAATTTGTTTTCAGAAATGTAAATTAATTTTAAGTAAACTATCGGTCGCAAAACAGACCTCTGCCGGACCGGTCTACAAACCGGATCGAGGACATACCTTACAGTTTCAACACTAGATGGCATGGCAAAAAACACTTTCATACAGTCACTGCAATCAAACCCAACGAAATAAAATGATTTGCAAAATAATAATTGAACACTCCATGAGCACTAGTGCGATAATTTTCAGGTTAAAAGGTCCACCACAACGGGTTAGAAAGTTTCTAACTCGTTGGTCCACCATCACCAAACAAAAGAATTTTCAGTTTATTCACGGCCACCTGAAACAATAAGCTGCTCGCTACATACTATTGTCGAACAAAATACGCACAATATACTCACCGGCATACAGTGTGCAATTTTCTTCATCTAGCAGGCTAGTGGGCAAAATTCATTTTTCGACTTGTTGATTTCACTATATATTTTTATGAATATATGTCCCTGAATGTACGAGGCATCTTATGAAAATACTGCGCGAAAACGCTTTATTGGAAGTCGCATTAAGGGCTAGTAAACTGTGTTTCCTTTTCTTCTTTCACATTTGTAAATCCAGGTATGTACTTCAGCATAATGTATAATTTAGCTAAATAACTTAATTACTAAATTAGAGTTCACAATAGGCTTTTATTTGATACGAAGGACATTTATAGGCCTATATTTTCCCCCAAACTTGAGTTATAAAATACTAACTGCTGTGTGCTGTCAAAACAATTTTATATTTAAGGTGAACGGAAGAAACGTTGGGGACAGAAGAAGATATCAGGTGATAGACGACATTAAGATATATGGGTCATATGAAGAGACAAAGAGGAAGGCAGAAAATAGGAAAGACTGGAGAATGCTGGGCTTGCAGTGAAAGACCTGCCCTTGGGCAGAACAATATGAATGAATTCCGACGTCATTACCTGTATGAAATATTGTTTGCTTGGTTGTTGCCCCTAGGCAATATTTGGTGTCCAAACTTTGTTCCCTAGTCATCACTTAGCCGAATCAGTCAATCGGAATTTTCAAGAAAGAAAGTTTGGCAGCATGAAGCAAATATTACGGAAGCAACAGTGGACAGTCTGAAACGAAAGAACTTTCTCAATAGGAAACGCGTAGCTCCAGAACTAGAATGTGAAAGTGATATATCGAAAATCCTGTAACGCAGCTGATATCATATTGTAAAAGGTACCGGTATTTGTACAGGTTACAATTGTGTCTGTGTTGCATTTATACCATTGTTTCAGATCTGAACTCTGATCCTTGGTATTGATTTTTTCACATTCTGTTTGGCGGGACAGAAAATTTGGCAAATTTTAGAAGAAAAAGTACTCGTATCTTGTGAGATTAATAAACACTTTATATATAGAAAGAAATTTTAGAATTTATTAGAGAAATAGAATTAGTAAAAGCAAAACTTTGATAAAGCAGAGAATTTGATAAGGATGTCCCCTGTTTCCTTTACTTCTTAATAATAATAATAATAATAATAATAATAATAATAATAATAATAATAATAATAATGATATTGATGATGATTTATTTATACTGGCAGAGTTAAGACCATAGGACCTTCTCTTACACTCTACCAGGTCACAAAGTATACAAGCAGTGAAAAGTTAACAAAAAGTTAAAGAACAGAATACTAACGTATTACAAAAAAATAATAATAGCATAACTAAATCGACACTAAACAACATGAAAAAATAGAAATAAAATAATATAAAAAGAAAGTAAAATACATTGGAATATAATAAAAAGCAACTCATTTAGTACAAATAGTTAATATGGAAAACGTAAGGAAAAACATAACAAAATGGAATGTAATAAAATAATAATAAAAAGAAAGAAAAGAAAAACGAAAATTAAATAAAATCCACAATAAAAAGGGTATGATAATAAATTCATCTGGTGATCAAGAGAACAAAAAAGGGAAAGGAAGGAAAAGAAATATATAATTTTTTTACAAAACTAACGCAGAGAAAAGGGCTTATAATTGAAAGAAATTTGAATTAAAAGAGTGCAATTTTAGTTTATTTTTGAAACTAGACAATATCCGACAGTCTCTGACATGTTGTGGTAATGAAAATGGTATTAATTTTGTTTTAGAAACGTTCAAACAAAGTAAGTGAGCATCCAGCCATTCTTTAATAATGTTAATACCACTATGAGGCAAAGTAACCCCTGTTGACGGTTTCTTAAGTGTCTATTATCAATTTAATATTGCAGAACTCGCGATTACAAATCAAAGTCGCGCAGTAACTGCCCTCGATGCCGAGATAATACTGACAGAGGTCGCGCGGCATGGCTAATTTTATACGCAATTTCGGCGCCCTCATGCCCGTAGGGGGTGAGGAGGTGGCGATATTTAAGATGGTCACACAAGTTACATTAGTTCATGGCCTAACTACTAATAACGTTAGGATTCGGTTATGGTTCATAGTGTTACCACAGTTTAGTATATACTCGTATAGTCACGAAGCTTGAGTTGATGAGGTTGCTAGGAAGAATAGACTTGCAGGTACTATTTCACATTGTCTTTAATGCGGCGACAGTAGCGATCCTAGTGGTTAGCAACTACCTATGGATGCATATTTATTACATATTGAGCTTCGTGACTGTATATACTAGACTGTGGTGAGCATTTGAAATTCTGCCTGTTTTTGTTTCACCACGGATCCCGGAACGGGTGCCCATACTCGGTGCGAGGAAAGGCGTACCTCTACTTCAAAAGAAGAAATTTACAATAACTCGAATTAACAATTAATATTAGATACCCTCCACAAAACTGGCTTCATTTATACACTGACGGATCCTTGATCTCCAGAGAACAAGGTGCCGGTGCAGGTGTTACGTGCTGTCTCTTCTCACTTTATAGATCTCTTGGGTATGGAACAACAAGTTTTGATGGAGAAATCATTGCAATAAGTGAAAGTCTCAGGAATCTTCTATGCCACATCAGTAAATTTAAAAATGCAGTTATATTGTCAGACTCCAAAGCAGCTATTCTATCAATAGTCTCTAAACACACACCTTCATCTCAAACAGGAGAAATAACTAAAATGCTGTCTCAATTAATATCACTGAATAAAAGAATTGTATTCCAATGGATACCATCCCATTGTGGAATCCTGGGATACGAGAATGCGGATGCTTTAGCAAAGAAGGGCAGCACTGCTACTTACAAACCTGTTACTAAATCTACGTATTACTCTGTGAAGAGATTTATTAAATCTACATACTTAGACTTCAACAAACAAAATTTGATAACACAATCCCAAGGGAAAAAATGGAACTCTCTGCATCAAAATCCACAGTTAATTCCCGATTTACCACGAAAATCGTCTGTAGCTGCATTTAGATTGGCAACAGGCCATGATTGTTTGGCTAAACACCTGCATAGAATTGGAATATATCAGTCCCTTAACTGCCCATTGTGCAACTCAAACCAAGAAATGGATTCGGAACACCTCAAAATCTGTGCTTCAGTGGCTGACCATGATAATATCTTTGAAAAATATTGGAGTGCAAGAGGTCAAATGACTTTATTGTCAAACGCCTGGCATTAGAAAACAACAACAACAATAACTCGAAGTCGCTTCTACTATCCGAACGCGGCAGTTTCCTCCAGTTTGGTTTCTCCGAGCTCGCAATGAAAGTAGATCATATCTGACATTTTGTTCTTCCTGTCGTGCGCGTGAGAGCGTTACACTTCTGTTATTAATTTTTTCGTCATTTGTTGCGCCATCTGGGTGGGTAAGAGGTTGTTGTGCTTGACGCAATCTTCAGATAGGACCGGTGCGGTGTTACGGAGAGCACTCATTAAGCAGTACTGTTGTATTTAACGTGTCTTCAGAACAGAAAAAATTAACGTGAAATAAATTTTGTCACAGTACTTGGACTCCTTTACTGTTGCTTTAGGTGCCTTATGTGGGGTTACAGAATTACAGTTAGGCTGTACAGTTCAACTTGGTTATAGCGACATAGCAGGGACCCTAACAAAGTCTAACCGAGACGCTAAATATCCCGTTTTTCACGAAGGAGCTGACTGCTTAATATTCAAATTCCCGCCACTCTCCAGGCCTCGTAAAAGACTGTGTCTATCATTGAATGATTTTTTGAGAAGAGAGAGAGAATTTTGCCTATGTTATTTTCTTACAAAGCCAGTTTATAACATTTTCAGAAGCTATAGCAAACATTTGGTGATGAAAGCAGTAGAAAGTATTCTGCCCAGAGTCCACACCTGTGGAGTAACGGTTAGAGCGTCTAACCGCGAAACCAGGTGGCCCGGGTTCGAGTCCCGGTCGGGGCAAGCTACCTGGTTGAGGTTTTTCGGGGTTTTCCCTCAACCCAATATGAGCAAATGCTGGGTAACTTTAGGTGTTGGACCCCGGACTCATTTCACCGGCATTATCACTTTCATCTCATTCAGACGCTAAATAACCTAAGATGTTGATAAAGCGTCGTAAAATAACCTACTAAAATAAAAAAAAATAAAAAAATTCTGCCCAGAGGTAGGTCTTTCATTGCAAACCCAGCATTCTCCAATCTTCCCTATTTTCCGTCTTCCTCTTAGTCTCCTCATATGATTCATAATGTCGTCTATCATCTGATACCTTCTTCTGTCCCTAACTTTTTTCCATTCACCATTCCTTCTAGTGCATCCTTCTGTATGCAGTTTCTTCTCAGCTAGTGTCCCAGGCAATTCCTTTTCCTCTTCCTGATCAGTTTCAGCATCATTTTTCTTCACCCACTCTTTCCAACACAGCTTCATTTCTTATTTTGTCTGTCCATTTCACACGTTCCATTCTACTACGTATCCATGTTTAAAATACTTCTAGTCGTTTCTCTTCACTTCGTCGTAATATCCAAATATATACAAAATACTATATTGTACAGCAATTTAATTTCAAACAGTCCGAATAGTTTATTTAAAAAAGGATATATGTGATGTAATTAATGCTATTTGTAGGCTAGTTATGGTACCACTGATGTGAAAAAAATTGGTGGTCTTTAATCTATCAATTAACTAGATCTACCGGTAAGCAACTGAAACAATCTTTTTACTACTTTAATGGATGATTCTGCAGTCCGTTAACATGCTTAGTATTTGAATATAATTTGCTTTATCATGGAATCAATATTAAAAATATTTTTACAGTGTAGTTCATTTCTTATTTTTTATTCTAATTGAAAAATCTTACACTCATTCTGCCCTTTGCAAGACTCGATTCCGCAAAATTTCAATCTAGAGTGTTATTCTAAACATGTTTTCTTTTGTATACGACGTTCTGTTTAAACATAAGCATTTTGAAGTCGTTATTTATGTTAATAATATCTTTTCTTTTGTCTCATCGAATAGAAGAAAAAATATATCAGATTTATTCAAAACGAAAGAAGCAATAAATTTCACACCAAATGAACCATCAAATTCAGAACATATGGAAAAACATATGTAGGTGATCGATCTTATTTTCACTGGTTTTCATTCACAGTGTTCTGCCCAAGGGCAGGTCTTTCACTGCAAATCCAGCATCCTCCAGTCTTTCCTATTTTCTGCCTTCCTCTCTGTCTCCTCATAAGATGCATATATCTTAATGTCGTCTATCATCTGATATCTTCTTCTTCCCGAACTCTTCTCCCGTTCACCATTTCTTCCAGTGCATTCTTCAGAAGCCAGTTTCTTCTTAGCCAGTGACCCAACCAATTCCTTTTTTCTTTCTGATCAGTTTCAGCATAATTCTTTCTTCACCCACTTTTTCCAACCCAGCTTCATTTCTTATTCTGTCTGTCCACTTCACACGTTCCATTCTTCTCCATATCCACATTTCAAATGCTTCTATTCGCTTCTCTTCACTACGTCGTAAAGTCCATACAATGCTACACTCCACACAAAGGACTTCATTAGTCTCTTCCTTAGTTCTTTTCCAGAGGTCCGCAGAAGATGCTCCTTTTTCTATTAAAAGCTTCCTTGGCCATTGGTATCCTTCTTTTGACTTCCTAGCTGCAGCTCATGTTACTGCTTAAAATACACCCCAAGTATTTGAAGCTGTCCACTTGTTTTACTGCCTCATTTAGAATTCGCAAGTTTATCTTCTGTATTTTTCTTCCTATGACCATGCTCTTCGTCTTATTTACATATACATACGATGAAAGAGTAATGGAACGAAGAAAAAATTCTCTCCGGCGCCGGAATTTGAACCCGGGTTTTCAGCTCTACGTGCTGATGCTTTATCCACTAAGCCACACCGGATACTACCCCGGCATCGGACAGAATCGTCTCAGATTAAGCTCTAACTCTTCGGTTCCCTCTAGTGGCCGCCCTCTGCACTACGCCATAGATGTCTATGAACGTAGGACCGAAGTCCACACGTGCTGAGGTGCACTCGTTATGAGTGACTAGTTGGCCGGGATCCGACGGAATAAGCGCCGTCTTAAATCACGAAGTGATTTACGCATATCACATATATTATTTTAATGTACCGAAGTACATATGATATTTCCATGCATATATTCTGCGTCATCATACGATGAAAGAGCAATGGAACGGAGAAAAATTCTCTCCGGCGCCGGGATTTGAACTCGGCTTTTCAGCTCTACGTGCTGATGCTTTATCCACTAAGCCACACCGGATACCACCCCGGCGTCGGACAGAATCGTCTCAGATTAAGCTCTAACTCTTGGATTCCCTCTAGTGGCCGCCCTCTGCACTACGTCATAGATGTCTATGAACGTAGGACCGAAGTCCACACATGTGCTGAGGTGCACTCGTTATGAATGACTAGTCATAGGTACTTCGGTACATTAAAATAATATATACGATATGCGTAAATCACTTCATGATTTAAGACGGCGCTTATTCCGTCGGATACCGCCAACTAGTCACTCATAACGAGTGCACCTCAGCACATGTGTGGACTTTGGTCCTACGTTCATAGACATCTATGACGTAGTGCAGAGGGCGGCCACTAGAGGGAACCCAAGAGTTGGAGCTTAATCTGAGACGATTCTGTCCGACGCCGGGGTAGTATCCGGTGTGGCTTAGTGGATAAAGCATCAGCACGTAGAGCTGAAAACCCGGGTTCAAATCCCGGCGCCGGAGAGAATTTTTCTCCGTTCCATTACTCTTTCATCGTATGATGACGCAGAATATCTGCATGGAAATATCATGTGTACTGGGGTACATTAAAATAATATATAGTCTACATATACATAGTTGGGACTGAAGATGGCTCTGCCATGACATTCTTTATTTCGATCTTGGACAGTACGGAAATCCGTTTAGGATTCTCTGGCCAGAATTCTGATCGGAATCCAATCATGTGGATAGAGGCGATACCGCCAAGTGGGCAATGCTCCTTTTAAAATAGTGCAAAGAATAAAAATCCGAACGCGGCAAACGAATTTTTTTTCCGGTAAGTGAGCGCCTATACTTGTTTCTTTGAAAGATGGGACATGACAGTTAAGCGGCCGAGCTTGGAACTACAGTGCTATGTTGCTATATGGACTACCATGCTGCCAGCTGATGGAAGCTAGCAATTGACGTTAAGATGGCTGACGTTAAAATATTCATTGACAATTGACGTGTAGGTAAGAAAACAATACAAAAATCGACAGAGAATCAAACACGAAACGTACCAATGCTAACATTGTGTGCACAATAAATGTCGCCAGAAGTGCTATTAAGCACTCGCCACGTGGGAACGGTAAGTTTGGCATCTCAACTGTTGTTACCATAGCAACAGGCCTACCATGCTATGTGACATTCAGTTGTTTTTCCGATCGCAACGCTCCTGTCATGTCCCATCTTTCAAAAACAAGTACAGTGAAACCTCGGTAAGACGCTCTTCAAGGGAACGCATAAAAATAGCGTATTAAACGGGATCGCGTATTAGCGAGAATGGGTATTTTTGGATTTTTTAAACTTTAACACAAAAGTATGAATCAGCATAAACATTTGTGGAAGAAATTTAAGGATTAAATACTGTAATTATGCAGGATAAAAAACGTTATTTTATTTTCTTTCCTTTCAGAAAATGTCAGAACAAATACACTGTCTTATCAAATAAAGTGCCCCTTTATTAAAAAAGTCAAAAATTATTTTCTGTCTTGCACTTGATCCAGTATTATGAATAAATTGCATTTTCCGCACGATTTAAATCGGAAGTCACATCAGTAATTTTACTACTGGAAACATTAACGGATCTACGAATCACAGATACCGCGGCAAGGACTTCGTTGCGAGAAGGATTTGGAACGTCTACCGCTTCCACTTCCTCTTCTTCAATTCTTCACTGACAATGCGATTAAAAAACTGCCAGCAAGAAGGACAGGCTCTGAATACAGTAGTCTTGCAGGTACTCAAGGGTCATATTCCATTCTATTGTATTCACCAAACAAAGACTTCTACAAATCCTTGAATATGAGGGCGCTAGCGGTAAATGTAGAAGTCCAAGAAAATTTTCTCAGTATCCTTTAAAGTACGATATTTTCGAATTTTCAGCAGATGAAAGAGTGTATTAAACGGCATGATGAGCGCATTAAGAGGTGGATTTCACATGGTTTTATATAGGGATATCAAGGGACCGGACAAGAGCGTATAATGCGGGATAGCGTAAAGGCTCGTTCACAATGAAAATTAAACATAACGTAAGCGTTAACTTAACGTTACAGTAAAATCAAGAAGTCATACCATCCACAGTATAAGAAGAATCATTAGGGACAACTCTTGTCGACACCTTTGATGTTGTTGGTACTAAATTCAAGCTCAGTAAGGTCTAGTTCTGAATGAATCCAACTATGTCGCTAATATCAAACCACTATCAAAATATTAGTAATATATATATATTTATTTTATTGGTCAGTAATACGAATAATCTTGTATGTATATTATCTAGCATTAATAGTCCACACCTGTGGAGTAACGGTCAGCGCGTCTGGCTGCGAAACCAGGTGGCCCGGGTTCGAATCCCGGTCGAGGAAAGTTACCTGGTTTAGGTTTTTTCCGGGGTTTTCCCTCAACCCAATACGAGCAAATGCTGCGTAACTTTCGGTGTTGGACCCCGGACTCATTTCACCGGCATTATCACCTTCATATCATTCAGACGCTAAATAACCTAGATGTTGATACAGCGTCGTAAAATAACCCAATAAAATAAAAAACCTAGCATTAATATTATGTCGCTAGGAAGTCAAAATACTTATATCCATTGCTGACGTTCATGTTCGCACCTCACCGCAACGGACGCCATGATGTATTATGTTGTACTTGGATCAATTTCACCAACATAAGCCTCAAACAGTGACTTGAACGTTAGCGTCAATTACTGAATATTTTCATGATGATTGCATACGGAAGTAATTATTATTATGGTTATATTGCCATTCCTTTGCCTCATGTCTTTAAAATTATTAAAAGATGAGTAATGAATGTTTTCAGTTAATATTAAATTATGCCAGGCCTGTTGTAGATGGAGATCCATCTGGTGGAGGTTCCAGATAATACACCCGGTTTCATGACATGCGCACTCAGAATTTGTTCCCAAGAAATGGCTTAGGTGTCTTTACTGTATGTTTTCTATACTGTGTACCATCATTCACGATGGGAACATAACCATAACAGCAAACGTACTTGTTAACCATGTAAACATAACAACGACGCCATTTCCCCATATTCTGTCGTATACTTCAGCGCTCCACGATTGTCTTTTGTTTGCAAATCACGTAAGCATAAGCATGAAAGTTTGGATTTTGCAAACTTTCTTGTTAACGTCTTACGGTAATGTTTATGTCAATGCTTATGTGAATCATTGTGAATGATCCCATTTGGTAGCCTGGGCGCAAACTTCTGTGTTTATGTTACGGTTATGTTTAATTTTCATTGTGAATGGGCCTAAACAAACGGGCGTGTATTATCGGGGTTTCACTGTATAGCTTAACTCGGAGGAAGAGGAACGCCAATTCAAAGCTATCATCGCTGGCCTCGATTAATTGGCCACTTTTCTTCAAACCCACCGGAAGTTGACGCTGTCGCCCCAGGGACCTGCGCTCCTTGGACATCTAGTCCCCTTCACGAGGTAGCAGACAGATAATCTCTGAAGGGCTTACAATTAGTTGTAAACGCGGTCAGGAAAGACGTTGAACGTCTCCTCCGCATTAAGTATTCCATGGCAATCTTACGGCTCTCTTCGAAATTGAGCTTTAAACGGCGTGAAGTGGCTTGGAGAAAGTATGTCATTCTCTTATTTGGCAGTCTTATTAACAAGACTTATGTGCACTAATTGTCCAGAACCATTTCACTCCGGCACTACATTTTTGTAAAAGATGACTTCGTGTTATATACAAGTTACAAGGCAATGGAAGTTTTCTGGGCACGATCTGATCATTAGCGTACTGTAATTAATCCAAGTAAGAGGAATTTCTTTTAGGGCTGTGTAGCGAGTCGGTTTCCATTACGTCAATTTTTAATTTCATCAAAATAACTGCAACAATTAATTACAGTCCACACCTGAGGAGTAACGGTCAGCACGTCTGGCCGTGAAACCAGGTGGCCCGGGTTCGAATCCCGGTCGGGGCAAGTTACTGGTTGAGGTTTTTCCGGGGTTTTCCCTCAACCCAATACGAGCAAATGCTGAGTAACTTTCGGTGCTGGACCCCGGACTCATTTTACCGGCATTATCACCTCTTCATTTTATTCAGACGCTAAATAGCCTAGATGTTGATACAGCGTTGTAAAATAACCCAATAAAATAAAATAAATTAATTACACCGAGCGAGTTTGCGCAGACGGTAGCGTTTGTGACTCTTATTCTGGAGGTCCCAGGTTAAAACCCCGTGGCCGGCCAATCTGACTGGAGTTTTTCACGGTTTCCCTCAGTTACAAAGGCAAATGCCGGACTGAAAATTTACATACCATGATTCATTACCGTCCCAGTCACCAATATCATAAACATTAATCAAAATCTGAAATCAGTTACGTGAACACAAGTTATCTACAACATACAATAGAAACAGGAACTCAACAATAGTAACCACGGCCTACTGGTATACCCATAGATCCTAACGCGCGATATGACAACAGATGTTAAAGCGTGTATAAATAAATCACAAAAAAAAAAACAAATTACGTATGTCGATAAAACAAATTTAATCAAGAATCTGCTTTCATCTGTAAGCTTTCTTTATTGTAAGATTACTTAAAAAATAAGAACAATGGAATTCTGGATGATATTTTGAGCTCTAAATTGATCACTATAGTCGGCCTGGGTAGCGCAGTCGGTATAGCACTGGCCTTCTGTGCTCGAGGTTGCGGGTTCGATCCCGACCCAGATCCATGGCATTTAAAGGTAAGCGTTCACTACATCGTATCGCACTCCTCGTACGAATCGCACGCAACGGATATTTTAAGTGCAGTGCGTTCACTGTAACGGCTTCACTTCATCGCCTCATCGGATTCTGTATCAGCTGTTTAAAACATATGACGTACGATATTGACATTGCTGAAAACAGAGGAGTTTTGAGGTTAGGTATATTATTCATGAGTGTTAACGAATAAGAATTTGTAATTGTTTCATGCTTCTTAATTGAAGAGGAAGAAACGAAAGAGATATTTGGTTGCATAACATATATGTAAGAAACGACTTGATTACTGTAATGGGAACGCCTCAAATTATATAATTCTTCGCAATTTTCTACAAGCGAAATAAGTTTTCCGTCTGCCATTTTGGCGCGACACTGAACATGGCACAACATCATAGTAACAACTGAGCAATTAAAATTGATTTATTAAAGAAGGCCATAATCGCACGCATCGGGTAAGTTGCTCATCCGAGAAACGTGGACGGATTTACCGAGAGCCGATGCGTGCGATACGATGTAGTGAACGCGGTTACGTAATAATTACAGTAAAGATTGTCTTTTTCCGATCCGTGCGATTCGTCCAATGAGTGCGATACGATGTAGTGAATGCGGTTACATAACAATTCCAGCAAAGATAGTCTTTTTCCGATCCGTGCGATTCGTCCGATGAGTGCGATACGATGTAGTGAACGCTTACCTTTAGTGTGCTTAAATGATACAGGCTAATGTCAGTAGATTTACTGACATGTAAAAGAACTCCTGTGGGACAAATTTCCGGCACACCGGCGACGCTGATATAACCTCGGCAGTTGCAAGAGTCGTTAAATATATCTTTATTTTATCACTTTACATCACGGGATAAGTAGCATTATAAAATTAGTATCGCTTTGAGCTGGGTTAAATCGCGAATTTTTGTTGTACAAGACTGTCATGTAAATAATAATTAGGTCGCGGAACTTCGTGCAATTGCATGTTTTGATTGATTCGGAATATTGAAAAAAGTAAAAGTGGATCTTTGTCGATCATGGGTTTCACATTCGAATGAAGCCAACTTTATTTTGCGTAAGTGCAAATTTCGAAGCCTTTTCCCTTTTAAATGCTTACATATTTTTATTTTGCACATTTAAATGCATATTAACATCTTTTCTTATTATGTTATTTTATAAAACATCACTCTAGCACCTCCAGAAAGAGTTCATACTTGTGCTCAAGGGGCATTTCACAAACTTTTAAGATAAGTATTTTTATTAATTAACAGAATAAAAGGAAAAAAAGAGAAAAAATAAAACCCCCATATATTACAATTATTGAAACTTTGTATTTACTCCCTAAACAATAACTTTTAATTAATTCTTTTTCAAATAAGAAGCATTAGCAAATTGTACGCTTGGGAATTTAGCTGTTATCTTGTTATAAAGCCTTGGACCGAAGTTGCTACTGTGATTATGTGCTACAGAGTTGGTACATTTAGGTTCTGTCAAGCATATGTTGTCTGATCTTTTAGTTTCATATTTCTGTGAATACAAATTAAATTTATTTCGGTTTTTATGTACGAAATTCAGTAAGACAATGCCATAAAATTTTATGGATTTAAATTCAGAATACAACAGTTCAGAGGAATAAATCAATAGACTTATTAAGATATATTTTTATTATTCTTTTCTGTAGCAGTGTTATTAACATGAGGGAGGTACTAAAGCACAACCCCATCCTATAATACCATATTGTAATATAGCTTGTATTAAGGCGAGGTAAATCAATGATAAAATATGTATAGTCGAGTAATTTCGCAAGATAACAAGATAGTGAATAATTTTTCTTAATTTAATGGAAAGAAAAAGAACATGTTTATCCCAACGTAAGTGTTGGTCGAGTATTATTCCGAGATACTTAACTTGAGGAGGTTCATTTAGAATAGGACAGCTACAATTATTACAAGAATAATTATTGGATGTATGAATTCTTAAATACAAGAGCGAGATTTCATACCAACAGATATTAATGAAAATGGTACAACTGTAGTTTTAGTACGATTGAAGACAAGTATATTGGAATCAAACTAATTTTTAATTAATGTGATGCCATTATTTGTCATCCCAAGTTTTACCTGCAAAAATAACAACAGTGTCGTCTGCAAACGAAAATATCTCACAACTGAATTTTTATAAAATAATTGCCAGCAAATCATTAAAATATTATATTAAAAACAAAACATGCTTATATAATGTTTTTACTTTAGAATCGCCCATACTGTCTCCCCAGCATATAGGTAATTAAGTATGGACACTTCGCGTCGGTACCTTTGATGTAGCCGGACTGATTTCAATGACCTTCAAGCCAGCTAGAGCGTGAGATTCTGCTTTCTCCCTAGAGTTGGCGCTGACATCACACCAGCTAGCAGTCGACACAGCGGAAATATAACATATATAATTAATACATCTAGGTCCATTATGTACTCAAAATAAATTGGATCCATAAAATAATAAATCCGTCACTAACTGTAATGTCTAGGCTTTAGAGTTCCTTTATAATGAGAGTTGAGACATTGACCCCAACAACAATTAAAATATGTAATGATTTGATAGCACTGAAAATGGAAAAACAAAATTGTTATGAGAAGTAAAACCATATGCCTATATTACATTATATACAAATATTAAACGAATTCGATACTTAATTTTATTATGTATTATATTATTTTATAATATAATTTATTATATCTAAAATATATAAAAAAATATTATTACAACTAGTTTGTCACTGAGAAATAGGGAAAAGCTGTTAACTTGAATTTATTTGAAGCAAAGCGTTACTAGATTATAAGGTAGGCGATGTTTGGATCCTGTGTTTCAACTCTACTTGTGGCTTGTGCATCAAATGCTGCAAACTAAGTTCATTAGACGTTCAAATAAACATTTTTCAGATTTATTTTCAATGAAGAATACCAGACATTCTGAAAGTTATTTGCTTCCATAATAATGAAAGATACTCTCTCTCGAGCCAATACTGAAGAGAACCACGCATATAAATATCTACACCACACCGCCATTAAATATATGAAAAAGATACAACCCAACGTGATTAATAACTATAAAAATATTTGATTTTTAATAATATTATTATCTTACGTAAGTTTTATAGCTTTCAGTAGCATATACTACATATACTATATAGCCGCCACTCAGTAAAATATAGAAATCAAAATCTAATTTAAGTTATTCTCTACATCTACTTATATAACCCCAAAACGTTTCACTTCCATATCATCAATATAGCATTAATATGTATAATTAATGAAAAATAGTCACATCATGGCATTAACTACAATAATATTTAATTTCTAATAGTAATAATGTCATCAAACCACCTCAAGTTTTGTAGCTTTTAATATCCAATACACAGCTGTACCCAGAAAATTACACACCACAGAATCGAACCTGTGAATTATTTTTAGTAAGTTGAGTTTTTAATAACCAATTTAATTTGAGCTCTAAATATATCAACATTCTTGCAGATCATGGCCTTCGTGTAATATTGTTTACTGTAGTGTGTGTTTTGTTTTATTCTGAAATGCAACACGGCCGACTTGATGCTCGCTTCGCTTCTCCTGAATGCAATTAGCTAGTTCTCAAAACTGACGACAGATGGATTTTGGAAAATAGGAAAATTATGTAGGAAAATTGACATTTCACTGAAAACTACTATTTTTCCGAAAAACTTTGGGTTCCAAGCTTCAAAATGAGGGGCCATTTATTAAAATCCGTTCAGCCATTTTCCCGTAATTTCCATTACCAGTTCAAATTATATATATAGATAGATACTCAATTATTATCTTAGCGTGTGCTCGATTACACTAATCTCTAGCGCTTGAAAGTGGAACTAAAAGCCGGCACACAGAGAAACAAAACACAGGAAAATTCGCTCAGTGTCCATTCTTTATAATCCCTATTCGCTGGTCTCCCCTTAAAGTAAGGTTCTTTCCTCCACTCTGTATGTTCCATCCTAAATGTACTGATATTGTCAACTTTTATAGTCTGTACATATAATTCCCTTGACTGAACATCTTGACCTTTAAACTTGACTATTATATTGGTCGTCTGGTAAGTCACACTGAAGCAAAACGTCGTAAATTAATACTCTTTACATAGAACCAGCTTAATGTAATGTACGAAGAACGGTAAAAGCGAACAACAGAACCTTGAACTTTGGCAAGAACACGCATCCAAGTGGCGAGTGGTCACGTTCTGTTCAAACAAACTGCAGTCCGGCTGTCGGGGCGTTCCACAGAAACATATTTTGTAATTATTCATAAATTTCAAGTTAAACAGCTCGGGCTGAAGTCTGACAAATATTTGCTATCGAGACGGCGATTTCGCAAATTTGTTGTACCTCTATGATCCAGTCACATATTTAATATCGAAGTACAAATTATGTTGACATTATACACCGTGTTCGGGCTAGAGGTGTTAAGGGTATATATTTTTAGTAGGTTATTTTACGACGCTTTATCAACATCTTAGGTTATTTAGCGTCTGAATGAGATGAAGGTGATAATGCCGGTGAAATGAGTCCGGGGTCCAACACCGAAAGCTACCCAGCATTTGCTCACATTGGGTTGAGGGAAAACCCCGGAAAAAACCTCAACCAGGTAACTTGTCCCGACCGGGTATCGAACCCGGGCCACCTGGTTTTGCAGCCAGACGCGCTGACCGTTACTCCACAGGTGTGCACTTAAGGGTATATGTACGTGAACGACAACAAATATTATCAAAAATGCAGGCTCTAAATTTCTAAAATTTTATAACAAAATAAACTCACAATTCGACAAAAATTACAAGGTACCACAACAAGACTTATTACAACTTAATTTTCTGATAAAAGAATAAAAAAGGTTACTAATAATATTTTTCAAACCAGTTTTATCAGAGTATGAAAAAAATTCTGCAGTTTCATCATTTGGTAACCATAACATTGTTATGGTCTCTCTGACATCTTTAGTATTTTTCCTGCATGTAATAAACACTTATTTCTGAAAAGTAGACTACTCTCAGACATGTAGAGTTGTATATTTTAATACAATTCATTTTTTTATTTTCCTATATAAAACATATTAAAATTCACATAATGTTTTGTAATCTAATTTTTCTATTTTTCAAAGAAATGGGCATAAATGCATGTTAAATCAGTGTACAAAATTTCAGAATTATATCTCTAATGGTTGTGGAGTTATGAAATAATATGTGTGAAAATTCTCAAATTTTGGAAAATTTAATTTAAAGTAAAAGTGAATTCTTAAAAAATTATTAGTAACCTTTTTCATACTTTTATCAGATATTTAAGTTCTAATAAGTCTTGTTGTAGTACCTTGTAATTTTTGTCCAATTGTGAGTTCATTTCCTTATGAAATTTTAGAAATTTAGGGCCTGCATTTTCTGATAATATTTGTGGTCGTCCACGTACATATACCCTTAAGAAATAATTGTTCACCATTTATTAACAGAAGGATATTTTTTATTATTATTATTATTATTATTATTATTATTATTATTATTATTATTATTATTATTATTATTATTATTATTATTATTATGTTTGACACAGGATGCAGAAACTCTCCAAAATTTTATTTTTATAACAACAAAGCAAGAAAAATCGAAGAAAACAAAAAAGAAACGATTTGTCTATAGCAATGTCACAAGAGGTGGATTTGTTTGGGAAATCTCAGACCTGGAGTGACATTTATTAGGACTATTTCGTGAATAAAATAAAAATGTAACTAATATATATCCCTAAAATTCGCTCACAAAATGTTAATAATTGTATATTTATGAATACTTAACCTATTCAGACATTGTGAAGTCGAAATAGATGATTAACGATTACTGCAATAAATAAAGTGAATGTTATTCAGTAATGCCAATTGCGAAAAGCGAATTACAGGTTTTAAAATGTTAATTAAATGTACTGCGCTTTTCTCTTGTTATTATAACAGAAATACGTTTTCATTATCTGCTGAAATCATAATTTACTTTAAACATTTTATAGCATAATTACAAATAACCTGATTAATACATTAATTAAATGAACAATTGTTATGAAGTAGTGTCATTTTTTTTAGATACAATGGACATGGAATTAGAAGATGAAGATGTACCTAGATGTGGAAGTAAGATTTCGCACTTTATGTAGTACAATGGATTCATCCTCATCGATTTACGTGGAAACAGTTGGCGACACTGACCAAACAAAAGAATGACCATGCGATAAATTGATAGTGATAAATCGAGCTGCAGAAATTATCGCGATGTATGACTGTGATTGGTTGGAATTCAAAATTTCGTTACACTTCACTGGCCGAAAATGGAATGACGTCACATAAACGAAATAGTCATTGCATTGGTGCATAAGTTCGTAGTGTAAGTAAATACTTGGTTGCTATGGAAACATGGACAGCAGATGAATGAAAGTACAGAAAAACGCTACGAACTTATACACCAATCCATTATATCACGAACAGTCAACATTAATCATTCTAATTGAACGTAAAATGTGGACGCCACAGCGAAAAGTGAATATGTGAAGAGTTTTCGTCAATGCGTTGCAGAATTTCAGACGCAAAATTTTGTCTTAATCTTCTATCTTTCGGCTGAATGCGGTGAAAAAGCTGAAGCTTGAGTCGTTTATGAAGAACGTCATGAACAGTTGGTTTGGGAATCTGTAACTGATGACTAGCCTGCCTAAAGACTTCCTTGGGCTCCGGTTGAATGCAGTTCGTATACGATCGACCGTTTCCCCGGTTATTTTTTTCTTGGGATGTTTGCCTGTTTGTGGAATCAAGGATCCTGTCTCTTTAAGGCCCAATTGTATAAAACTCCCTGACTAAAGATCAACTTTGATCGAAGATCGGAAAGTGAACCGAGTTCAGACACTTCTTCTATTGTATAAAACTTTTCTGCGATCAAATTACCTTGGTTCAAATGCAATCTAAGTTCACGTGAAAAAGGATTTGGCAACATCGCATAAACAGGTGAAGTATGTGATGCGCGGACTATGTTGTACAGGTTTGTTCAGTGTTGCCAATCTAGCGACTTTAACTCTTTTTCGACGACAATTTCTTTTAACTTTTATATTGCTTAAATAGGGATTTAGCGACCTTTTTAGCACCCCATAGTGACAAAATTTAATCTTTCTTTGTTAATAATGAAAAATCTAGCTACTTTCCAACTACTTTTTGGCGAATTTCCGTACACTCTGTTGGAGACACTGGTTTGCTTTGTGCATTGTAAATAATGGCGGACAATAAGAAGAAGATTGAATGTTCTCCAAATTATTATCATGTTATAGTGTTTGATACAGGTAAACATAATAAAGCTTTATAAAACGACAATTTTCGTTTAGTAATACATTTAATTGAAAATTTATGAATGTACCTATCATATCCATTAATAATTAATGGTTGTTATAAATGTAATATAATTATAGGTTATGTTATTTCATACTGCTGAACACGATAGAGCCTTATAAAATATAAGAATGTTTGTGTATTTAGGCAAGAAATTGAAAAAAAAAAATATATATAAATGTACCTACCATATCTATTAATATTAATAATAATAATGGATATTTTATTTGCACAATCTGCTACTTGTATATTTCAAACAGAAAAGAAATAACTGAACTTGGGTAATCTAACTTAATCGGAGAAATTTCTTCAGTCAAAATTGACTTTAATTTGAGACAAATTAATCTCAGATTAGACTTTATACAACACAAAATTCAAAGTTCAGCTAGAACGAGGATCAATTTAACCTCTGACCTAAGATTAAGGGCCGATTGTATAAACCATTTAATCTTAGATCAGAGTTAAATTGATCCTCGTTCTCGCTGAACTTGGAATTTTGTGTTGTATGAAGTCTAATTTGAGATTAATTTGTCGTAAACTGAAGTCAACTTTGACTGAAGAAATTTCTTCGATTAAGTTAGATGATCCAAGTTCAGTTATTTCTTTTCTGTTTGAAATATACGAGTGACAGATTGTGCAAATAAAATATCCATTATTATTAATATTAATAGATATGGTAGGTACAGTTATATATATATATATATATATATATATTTCTTTCAATTTCTTGCCTTAATACACAAACAATCTTATATTTTATAAGGCTCTATCGTGTTCAGCAGTATCAAATAACATAACCTATAATTATATTACGTTTATAACAACCATTAATTATTAATGGATACATTTTCAATTAACTGTATTACTAAACTAAAATTGTCGTTTTATAAAGCTTTTTATGTTTAGCAGTATCAAACACCATAACATGATAATAATTTGGAGAACATTCAATCTTCTTCTTATTGTCCGCCATTATTTACAATGCACAAAACAAACCAGTGTCTCCAACAGAGTGTACGGAAAGTCGCCAAAAAGTAGTTGTAAAGTTCCTAGATTTCTCATTATCAACAAAAAAATATTAAATTTTGTCACTATGGGGTGCTAAAAAGGTCACTAAATCCCTATTTTAAGCAATATAAAAGTTAAAAGAAAATGTTGTTGAAAAAGAGTTAAAGTCGCTAGATTGGTAACACTGAACAAATCTGTACAACATGATCCACGCATCACATACTTCACCTGTTTATGCGATGTTGCCAAATCCTTTTCACGTCAACTTAGATTGCATTTGAACCAAGGTAATTTGATCGCAGAAAAGTTTTATACAATAGAAGAAGTGTCTGAACTCGGTTCACATTCCGATCTTCGATCAAAGTTGATCTTTAGTCAGGAAGTTTTATACAATTGGGCCTAAGAGATCTATCTTACTGCAAAATTGATTTCGACGTAGGTGGATCCACGACGAAATCGGCGTCGAACTGTGGTAACAAATTTAAATTCAGCAAGCCAAAGCACGAACTTCACTAGTAAGCCATTTGGCGACTACCAAAGTGTCGGCAAATCATAGGAGTTGATGGGTGTACTTAGTGCACTGCATGAAGAAGCATGTCTCTTTCTCGGCGTGTAAATGTTTTGCCACGAAGAAAATAAACAACGAAGACGCTGCCGACACGACATACATTTTAAAGCCGCAACATACGTGAAGAACTGAACGCCGGTAAGTGATATGACAGGAACACGTCGGCAATTTGCAATTAACGGCTTCAACACTGCGTGTGGCTTGTAGAAGGCTGTCCACATGTTTGCTCTCTGTAATTCATGGGGAGTAATTTCGAATTTGACAATAACTAATTGGGACAGCCGCGTTCTATTGGAACGAGTTACCATAGATCAGCGTTTCTCAAACGTTTTTGAAGTGAGGACCACTTTTTTAAGTCAGAACAGTTCCGCGGACCACCTTACTCTTGTTCCCTTCGAAAGCAAATTTATAATTTTTGTAGCATATTGTGAATTTTTTTTTTTTTAACTCACAATAGGATTTTATTCTTCCAACAATAATTCCTTTCTACAATTCGCCTTAAACGCTCTCGTCAACAATTGGATTTTCACTCAACACAGTATTCGTTATAGCACTCCACTGACGGCAATGACAATTTACTTGGACTATTACGAACAACAATGAACTGTTAATCTCAACTAATATTTACAAAGCACTATTTACAAATCAGAACTATCAGTTCTCAGTTCACAGTTCTTCTATCTCAGTCACTCGAGTTCACAGTATCTCGAACCACAGACCTTCAGAGACAGTTCACTGTACTCGAACTCAGGTCCCTCCAACTGCGGTCCACTGCACTCGAACTCAGGCCTTCGGATGCTGATACAGTTGCGGACGCACACTCGAGTCGAACTGGCTTGCTTGCTCTGGCTTACTCACTGACTGAATAACTGAAAACTCTATCTCGTTCCTTCGCGTCCGTAATTTATAACCACAGCGACGTAGCCTCGAAAGTTCCACGCGTCTCTAGAGATGGCACTCCAGAAAAATCCAGAGCCCTCTCCTCCCTACCAGCACCAGATGCGCGCGCACTCTCTCTCCACTCTCTCGCCGCGTAGGCCCTTTCCCCTTACTTCTCTCCGCCGCGCGCCGTCCCCGCGCGATCTGCTTCCTTGCGGGACGCTGGTCGTGAGTTCGAATCTCACGTCGCTGTTACAATATTATAATACCAGTATACTTATATTTTAAAATAGAATTAATTAATTAAAATTAATTTATTTCAATTAATTCAAGTCTATAGAGTTTGGATGATCTTTAACTTATAAATTAAAAAAATAAATGTTGGTACTCAAATTAATACTGTAATTCGACAGGTTTACTTTTTACGCTTGTGCCGAGACGTAGATGGGAGGATAATATTGAAATGGATTTGAGGGAGGTGGGGTATGATGATAGAGACTGGATTAATCTTGCACAGGATAGGGACCGATGGCGGGCTTATGTGAGGGCGGCAATGAACCTTCGGGTTCCTTAAAAGCCATTTGTAAGTAAGTAAGTAAGTGTTTCATCTCTAAGTGCCGTTTCAATTTCGCTGATTTCATACACTCGTTTGAAAGCACTTCGTAACAAACAACGCACCAAGGTTTTGCTTCACTCTCATTGCCACACCAAGTAAATCAAACTTCAAAATAACTCTTGTCTTATTTACGAAAGTATTTTTTCTTCGAATAGCTACCACTAGGACTTTAATGACACTGGAATCACTGAATATCTTCACACACAGCTTCTGAACTATTAGCACTGCCTAAATGAAGCGTTCCTTTCTTTACAAAGATGTATAACGGACACTATTTAACAGAGATATAGACAACTACTAGCTACTGTAGCACATTAGAAGGATTTCAAACAAGTAACTGCTAACAGGCAAGCGACGAATAAACAGTGCACAGAATTTGTTATAAATTACTTGTGATTGACTGCAGAAAATATAATTAGAAAAGCATTGTAATTTGAATTTCTGGATCTGATTCGCCCAGATTTTAAAATAGGCTGAGTCTAAAATTTCTTACATAGTCATCTGGAAAAACAGAAATAAAAACAATTAATGCAGAAACATGCTCGGTTTTCATTAAGTAAAGATGCAATTTGGCATGTTGTATTATTGGTGTACGACGTACAGTACGTGACCATTTCAATGTGCAGACTGGGTGTCGGTAAAACTATTAAGAAAGTCATCAATACATGAAAAGGTTCGGCACTTTGGTTCTCTGTTGTGAATTCGGGTGGTCCCTGGCTGGGTTACAAGTGTGGCACCAGACATGCAGGAAAAAGATGGCGAGAAACACCACGTTCATAGTGCTTTAAATCCCTCTTTTGTTGCTGAGAGTAGTGGGAATTCGGTAGACGGGTAGGGTAATAAAATTCATAAAATGTCAGTACTGGGAGAAAGAGTGAAAGGCGATTGCCATGTGTCATTTCCAAACTCTGAGATTTTCAGCTAGGCCTATAGTGTGATACGCAATTCGTTTGAATTTTATTTTTCTTCTGTCTTTTTTGAAGGACCACAAGGGCAGACCTCGAGGACCACAGGTGGTCCGCGGACCATAGTTTGAGAAACGCTGCCATAGATAAACGACTTCTTTCTCTTCACACCTGCGTCTTCTTTTCCATCAGACCTCTGTTAATAATCAGACTGTATGGAATTTTTATTCCTCCTGCACAGTTAGCAAATTGTAATATACACAGTTATTCGGCCCAACGCTTCAATTGGACATTTTTCCCATTGATTTCAATTACTGTATGGACATTTACACGTTGGACATTATGTAACAGATCTTTCCAGTACATTGGACATTTTCGTACTCTGGACATCAAAAGTATATGGACATTTTCGTATGTCGGACCTTTCTGTATTAGACATTATCTCTGGTCACCCTTCTTTTTTATGATATCCAATCACTTTTGTTTGTTAACTGAATTTACTACTAAGATTTCAAATCATCCGTCCTCAAGTGAGGTTGACCACTGAGATCCGGAATTAACAAAATACATATAAAGATAAAGGGAAATGAAATGAGCAAAATACTGATTCGATTTGTACATTAAAACAAAAATTTACGTATCAAATATGAATGAGGTCTCGCCCACCTCATTATATTTTGCTCGACTAGTATGACTAGTTGTTGAATATGGCCATAAAGTCATGTAATATGCGCTCCTGTACATATATGACGTGTATCGTCTCAAGTGCAGGCAGTCAGGCCGTAACACGATACTACGAGAGGAGTTCGGCCGGCGTCGTGAATCGGGTCCCGGCATAGCTCAGTTGGTTAGAGAGCACTCAGCGCGCACAGCTGAGAGGTCCTGGGTTCGATTCCCGGTGCCAGTACGAAATTTTCTCGTACTTAATGGTATGAAAAAACAAACTGACTAGTCATACTAGTCGAGCAAAATATAATGAGGTGGGCGAGACCTCATTCATATTTGATACATATATGATGTTAACAGTTTAAAGAAACTGTTGTTGAATATGGCCATAAAGTCATGTAATATGCGCTCCTGTACATATATGACGTGTATCGTCTCAAGTGCAGGCAGTCAGGCCGTAACACGATACTACGAGAGGAGTTCGGCCGGCGTCGTGAATCGGGTCCCGGCATAGCTCAGTTGGTTAGAGAGCACTCAGCGCGCACAGCTCAGAGGTCCTGGGTTCGATTCCCGGTGCCGGTACGAATTTCTCTCGTACTTAATGGTATAAAAAAAATTACGTGTTAACATATAGATGATAGTGTAAAATTTGAAGAGAGGCCTTCAGAATTTCCATTACAATCTTCTGAACCTCATAAAAGGGATTTTTAAAGGATTTAAGGATATTGCAAGCAAATTTTGGTAAACAACCCCTCGATCCAAATAGTAAGCCTGTAACATCCCAGTTGTAAAGCGAAATGCCATATTTTTCACTGAGGTATGGAAGACAAGGTACATATTTAGCTCGCTTATCATCATTTATCTGCAGTGCTTGATTCGTGTCTCGTTCAAAGCAAATCGTAGGGTCTAAGACCATCGCTTTCTGATACTTGGGGTAGTATACGCGTTTTCATAATATAGGCCTACTAGTTTTCTTTCCCTTTTTACAAACGACCTAGCGATTTAATGCTCACAAACTGCAATAGAGAATGGAGCACGTGTGAACGGCGCTCTAGGGGAAAAACATAGAAAATTAATCAGATATAATTAAATATCATGATAAAATATTGAAATGAGGTTAAAAGTCACAAACTATGCAAATTATACAATAATTATCAACAATATTATGACAAATCCCTAGTTTGGAACGATTTTCTTAGTCATAAACTACAGCAGCAATTGTAAGAAACTAAACGTCTCGTCAAATAACACGTTTCAAGCGTGCAATCAACACATATCACAGGAATTTAAAGCAACCTTCAAGTAAACAAGAAACACATAATGTAGCTTTCAGATTACGAAACGCCCCAACACAGGTGTTTCCAAGTTCCATCACGTATACCGAGAGGCAGTTACAAGCAATTATATACACTGAAGTCATAATGATTGGAAAGACTGTTTAGCATCGAGCCGTAAATAATTTGTATTCGAAGTTCGCTGTTCGATCTCAGGCCAAACATACGCCATTCTGCCTGAAGTTATCCTCATGGTTTTCAAGTGTACTCACTAGTAGCTGTTCTTTGGTCAAGTGTTCAGAGAGCGCGAAAGGATTACTTGGCATAAAACTGGGCAAACAAAGATGCCATACTTCGAGTCTGCCCCACAATAAGATACCCAGTTCCGGTCTGCTTTGTTGAGAGATTTTTGTGGCTATTATTACTTAAACCAGTTTTGTTATGACCAGAGACCAATACAATATAGTGAGGGTCACGTAAGAACAGTTTCTAAACAGCAAATATTGCGTCTTGTCAGGATTGCCAACTGTTACCAGATATCACACGATCCTACGCACTGAATGACTTACCGTACTTTACCTTTGTATTGGAAGGTTATTCTAAATAATTCAATAATTTATAACATATTTTCGTAGGCAAACTATACGAGATAGGGATCAACATGTCAAGTATTTTGTTTGGCAATATGAAATTCATTGGTTTGACTAAACAATTGATTCACGAGGCCTAATCTAAAAATATATTTTCTTTGACAACATGAAATTATTAGTACTAACTCCGAAAACTGAATATCACCTTCAAATGTATGCTTAAGAATACTTACTCCTAATAATTTTGCTATTCTAGTTATAATTGCTGTCTCCGTGAACATAATTCCTTCTTCATTACCCTCTTTCGGTTAAATCTGAAATAACAGAACGCCAGTAGGAGAAGTTATCCCATTCTCATAGCTTTACGCTTTCTTGGTGGAGTCGCTGCCATGCTTTTTCCTATTTTTGACATTATTATAATAAAAATCTAAACACGAAAGAAATTCATTAAAATGTGAAATGATATTTCTGTCGCTTACCCACCTGCATTAATCGCACCCAAGTATGTTATATTTATTTACACTTACATGGCTATAGTCTTGAATTATAACCACAAAGCAACACATAAATAAAACTAAAATAACTTTTATGTATTAATACTAATACTGATATTAATTAATTATTACTATGTTCAAATTTCACTAGCTTCGGCTCAAAAATCTAGTACAATTTTAATTTCAAGGAACTCCAGTATCGACAACGTCTGTCTCAGCTGCCAACATACCAGTTATAAAATCACTACCATTTGTAGTATTTATCAGTATCGAAATTCGAAGCAAAGTTGGTAAAAGAAAATTCAACCTGCAAGAAAATCACCACAATCCACTAGCATATGCAGTAATGGGGAGGGGGGGGGAAATGGTTATGTGTCACCCTTAGGGTATGAAGTAAGCTGACCCGGACTATACTTACTTACAAATGGCTTTTAAGGAACCCCGAGGCTCATTGTCGCCCTCACATAAGCCCGCCATCGGTACCTATCCTGAGCAAGATTAATCCAGTCCCTACCATCATATCCCACCTCCCTCAAATCCATTTTAATATTATCCTCCTATCTACGTATTAATCACCCCGAAGGTTTTTTCCTCTCAGGTCTTCCAACTAACACTCTATATGCACCTGTGCCCACCAGCCATCGTGATGAATTTGGGAAGTTACAAAAGATAGCGAAATCCAATTATGGAAACCAGCTATAACGACTGAAGGGCCACCGTCGTAGTTCAGCCGGCTAAGGCGCTTGTCTGTCGAGTCGCAGTTGCACTCGGGAGCGGGTTCGATTCCCGCTTGGGCTAATTACCTGGTTGGGCTTTTCCGAGGTTTTCCCCAACCGTAAGGCAAATTTTAAGTAATCTATAGCAAATCCTCGGCCTCATCTCACCAAATATCATCTCGCTATCACCAATCCCATCGACGCTTAATAACCTCGTAGTTGATACAGCGTCGTTAAATAACCAAGTAAAATAAAAAAAAAAACGACTGAAGGGATCATCGTACTAATGACACGATACATTCATTCTGGTTGGATGATCGTTTGCCTCTACTGAGATCTTTGAACGCGAGGCCGCCCAACCGACAGAGGCTGTTGGTCTTTGTTCTACATGGGTTATCACGCTACTGATTTAATTTTAACTTCAATATCGGTTTTTGTACAAAAATATTCTTTGGTAATTTAGGAAGTTGATGATAAGAGGTCTTTTACTTCTACGGCTTCTTTGAGATCCAGGAGCGATTTTTATACATGTCAGTATTGTAGGCCTATCTCTTTTCACAAATTTGCCCTTTTCTTTTTGCGTTTAACTATTGTGAATGCTCACATTTAAATACATTCATTTTAACATTATTTCCGTTCTCGTTCTCGTTGTCGTTTCCGTTCCCGGTTTATTGTGAACCAGCCTTAAATGACATTTACATATAAAACCCTGTCAGTTTTACTTTGGTGAGTTGCCAGAACTACAAATTTTCCCCGAAAATGTTAGCACAACCAATATCCAAGTCGGGAATGGACACTGATAGAAGCCATTAGCTCCGTCTCAACCTGTTGTTATATAATATGGAACCACGTCTGGACAGATAGTGTCGATGCTGTTTGTGGTTCGTTTGTATCGGTCCGGTGAAAGTCTGTTCGAAGCTGGAATCCGGAACTACAGTCTGGCCGAGCGAGTAAGTAACGGACGAGAATTCGTAATAAAGTACAAGTATGTAATCTAAATACGTTGCCAGAATGAGGAGCGATCGGTTATGAGACGGGCTGTGTTCGACAGACACGCGCGCCGGAGATTTCGTTCGGCCACTGAGATAATAACCGAGGTGAACCTGTATAATAAATACTGTAGTTCTCATTTTAGGTCATGTCAGAACCGACATAACCTTTTTTCGGTGAGCTACTTTCCTATCTCTGTATTAGAATTTGTACTTTCGGTGTTCCGATAAATAAGAGTTTTGTAGAAATCAAATCACCTGCCAGTCGACTCAGAAATTTGGCTGACAGGCAAATAAATACACAGATAGCCATGTAACGCATTCGTTGACTGTTTGGCTTAGGTGATTTACTTATTAGAGGTCTTATCAGCTGCTAGTTTTTTATTTTGTTATTTAATAACACTGTGTCAACTATAGTCCAGATCAGCTTACTTAATACCTTTTTAAATGTCATATTAAGAGTTCAGATAAATTCGTGAATTATAATATCAATAGTTTGTTTTGTTTTCAGTCTATAACTTACCAAGTTATGGCAGCAGAAGTAGATTCTGTCACATAAATTACAATATATTAATATGCATCACGAATATTTTCGACTTTTTTATGTAAGTCATTTACAATTGTACTTGTTTGTTAGTAAATCACATCACCTGAAGATTACTTACATAAAAAAAGTCGAAAATATTCGTGATGCATATTAATATATTGTAATTGATGTAACAGAATCTACTTCTGCTGCCATAACTTGATAAGTGATAGACTGAAAATAAAACAAACTATTGATATTATATATTACTTAATACCGTAAGGGTGAAACCTAACCACTCCCCCAATTACTAAAGATACCTAGAGAAGAATAAAAAAGTGTATGTAGTATTTGTGGACTTAGAAAAGGCTTTTGACAGAGTGGATTGGAATAAACTGATGGAGATACTTAAGAAAATTGGTGTAGATTGGAAAGATAGAAGACTGTTCATAAATCTTTATATGAAACAACGAGTGAAAGTCAGGATAAGAGAAGATATGTCAGAAGGAAACGAAATTGGGAGAGGAGTACGTCAGGGATGTCCTTTATCTCATAACCCTGTTAAACATCTACTTGGAGGATTTAGTAAAGAACTGCTTTTAGAACATGTGAGGAGTGATAGTAGGAGGAAGAAAAATAAAATACATAAGATTTGCAGATGATACGGCGTTGTTAGCAGAAGAAGAGATGATACTAAAGGATATGCTACTGGATCTAAATTACAGCTATGAACTGTATGGGATGAAGATAAATGCAAATAAGACGAAGACCATGGTCATAGGAAGAAAATACAGAAGATAAACTTGCGAATTCTAACAGAGTAGCAGAGCAAGTGAACAGCTTCAAATTCTTGAGATGTACTATAAGCAGTAACATGAGCTGCTGCCAGGAAGTCAAAAGGAGAATAGCAATGGCCAAGGAAGCTTTTAATAGAAAAAGGAGCATCTTCCGCGGACCTCTGGAAAAAGAACTAAGGAAGAGACTAGTGAAGTGCTTTGTATGGAGTGTTGCATTATATGGGGCAGAAACATGGATATTACGACGAAGTGAAGAGAAGCGATTAGAAGCATTTGAAATATGGAGAAGAATGGAACGTGTGAAGTGTATAGAAAGAATAAGAAATGAAACTATGCTGGAAAGAGTGGGTGAAGAAAGAATGATGCTGAAATTGATCAGGAAGAGGAAAAGGAATTGGTTCGGTCACTGTCTGAGAAGAAACTGCCTACTGAAGGATGCACTGGAAGGAATGGTGAACGGGAGAAGAGTTCGGGGCAGAAGAAGATATCAGATGATAGACGACATTAAGATATATGAATCATATGGGGAGACAAAGAGGAATGCAGAAAATAGGAAAGACTGGAGAATGCTGGTTTGCAGTGAAAGACTTGCCCTTGGGGAGAACACTATGAATGAATGAATATACATTTTTATTGGGCACTATTCTCGGATACCTTTTCAATTTGAAGAAACTAAATTTCTTAATTGTCCATCTTTAATTAATATTTACATCACTTAATACCAAGGAGTGGACAACAGTACAGTAAAAATTAAAGCGTTATTGTCTTTTTTTCCGGTTCCGGACAATTGGCCATAGAAAATTGGTAACTGGGACAATCCGCCACAGATAGACAATTTGCCACAAATAGACAATTTGCCACAGATAGACAATTTGCCACAAATAGACAATTTGCCACACCGTCCATTATCCAAAAATGGGACCGTAACAATTTATTTAAATGTGAATTAATGGCAAATATGATAACTTTCACGTTGTCCTCCGGTTCAAAATACAACAACCACCTTCCTCCTTGTACGGTCTTAGTGTATCTGTCGGCTATAACGTTCAGTTCGTCAATATTCCTTGGTTCAGGTGGTAGGTGCAGCTTCCTGGCACGGCACACAGTTTTTTTTAATAGATGGTTTCTTCGGTAGATTCACATTGGCTTCGCTTGCAATACGCTGTAACTCATTTTGAATAATGACAGACGTTGATTCTCGGGAAGTTCCCGCCCTTGCCTTCATGTTCTCTACACATTCCTTTGTCTTAATCCTTCCCCAGTCTGCAGAATGATTCTTGTGTTCAGACGGTTCTTTGACGACACTGCTTCCATCTTCTGATAACGTGACTGTTGCATTACACCCGCCACGCATGTCACAGCGCCAGACAACTCCATTCTTATTTTCTCTAAGTCTCGTGTACATGTAGCCAAGATATATTAATTTGTCAGAGCCTCTTTCTGATTCTGTGAAGCGAATTTCTTCTGCCATAGTTCCGAATTAGTTTACAGCTTCTAGATTTGTCTTGTGTTACCATAGAAATATATTATAAATCGTTGCGAATTTGAGTATTGTCTTGAATTTTAATGTGTGGCGAATTGTCTTCGATACGGATTTCAATTATGTGGCGAGTTGCCTCTGTGGCCAATTTTCTGTGGCCAGTTGTCCCCAACCCCTTTTTCTCTCCCTTTAGTTTATCACTCCAGCATTCCTACATTCACACAATCTTTAAGTTGTTTTCCTTTCTGGTTAAGGAAGAAGTGTTCTTGTAAGATAACATTCCAACCAGTTTGTCTGTCCCTCCTAATAGCTTTCGGACAAACTGGTCGACTTTTATGATCCTCTGTAGGGACGTCATGTTTTTGGAAGTAACTAACCACAGAACCTCAATATCGCGTGCTTTCACCGTGACCTCTTGATGACCCCATAATTAGACCTGCGAGTTCTGCAATTATTCCTAATTACAGGTTTTCTATACACTGACTATTTAAGATAGCTTCTGTTGAGGGAAATGACAAGCCGTAATGAACTGGGTTTATTAAAAATCACTTTGAAAATTATCTACGGTAATCTCACTAGAGATTTTGATTTATCTAGAGAAAATCAAAACTCGAGTGGTATTTAATTGCCTATTACACGACTAGAAGAAAGTATATAAAGTTTACTTACTAACTTACTGGCTTTTAAGGAACCCGGAGGTTCATTGCCGCCCTCACATAAGCCCGCCATTGGTCCCTATCCTGAGCAAGATTAATCCAGTCTCTATCATCATATCCCACCTCCCTCAAATCCATTTTAATATTATCTTCCCATCTACGTCTCGGTCTCCCCAAAGGTCCTTTTCCCTCGAGCCTCCCAACTAACAATCTGGATTCGACCATACGTGCTACATCCCCTGCCCATCTCAAACGTCTGGATTAGTATATAAAGATTAGAAGAAGTAAATTACTCTAATGCAATAAAATATTAATTGACTTACTAAATACCAAACTGTCTTGAAAATGTATTATTGTACTATCTCATCATTAGAAATATTCCGCTAGATGGCAGTAGTGTGTTATGATGATCTGAGCTGTTTTCTTGTTAACAGTTGTGCCAATTACACAATCTTCATTGCACTCCATGAACGATTACTAGTCAAGAAGACTTTGTTGATTCAGTTTCATTTTGATTAAAACTGTTGCATTCCACTTCAATTATCAATATATATTAAAGAATATCTGACACGTGACTGTCCATAATCTCATACAGCAGAAGTTATAACATAACCTAAATAATATAAATATGAATGAACCAACAGGATTACAACGAAGAACTAAACACAATCAAATACATAGCACAAGAAAAGGGATACCCCAACATAATAGACAACATAATACGTAAGACAAAAAAAACCCACAAAAAACAGAAGAATACAACACAAACACAAGAACACAAAAAATACATCACACTAACATACGAAAACAAAAACATACATAAAATTGCAACCTCATTCAAGAAATTAAACTACAACATCGCATACAGAACAAATAACACTCTACAAAAACATCTCAACACAAACAAACAAATACAACCACACAGGCGTATACAAACTCAAATGTAACACCTGCAACAACTTCTACATAGGACAGACAGGCAGATCATTTCAAACACGTTACAAAGAACACATCACAGTCATAACAAAATTACAAAACACCTCCACATATGTAGAGCACATCACAAATGCCAACCACACCTACAGAGACAACAACACAGACATGGAAATACTGCACATCCAACCAAAAGCCAGAAACTCAACACACTAGAACAATATGAAATATACAGACACACGAAAACACACCCCAACGATATTCTCAACACACAACTCAATTTCAAAACACATACACTCTTTGACTCTACACTACGAACGCACCCACACAGGAAACAAGAGGCGCCTAGACCAACAACGACCAATTCCGAAGATGACCGAAAATAGGTCGAAACATGTTAACAAGGTACGTTAAAATTTAACACAAGAAAGTTCTTCTCATACATATTCCGAAGTGATACAGTGTTAAAAGTTGTGTAATCAAGATATATGAATGTAAATAAGATAAAGAATAGAAAAGTTTTAATTAAGTAATTTTAAAAGGTACAATTATTGAAAGTACAATATTGGCAAACAAAGAAACAAATGTTAGGGAGATGATAAAAAAAACAAATGCTAGGGAGATGATAAAAAATTTGTAGGATAAGTAGCCATGATTGGTTGAAACACGTCGTGGCTTCGAAAAATCATTACGCTTTTAAATTTTTCATGACTTGTCTCCGAAGTCTTCAGGCTAATGTATTCATAGAAAAAGAGATAGATCAATTTTGAAAGCTTAAATAACTTGTGCAGTATTTAATAATACATTTTTATGCTACTCAAGGGCTCGCTGATAGCATTTAAAAATCCATAGAGTAGGATGGCTTTCACTACGAAGTTGGTCATCGGGGCCCCTTGAGTGTATTTCTCTTACTGATGACGTCTGTGAATTCCAGTTGAGCAGGCTCGTCAAGGTGAGGTGTTGTAATAATGAGGTTCGCTGTGACGGGAATACAAAGTAACAATTACGAGGCATATGGAGCAGCCGGCAGCCGTGCCTGGCACAGTTCGTTCCAACTTGTTTCTTCACAAGATTTGTATGGAATCAGTAATGTGGTAAAAAAAGTTCTCAGAAATCATTGATACTTTTCGATTGACCAATAAAATTATTAACTCTTGCTGAATACATGTCCAGTTTTATATCCCAGTAAATAGTGATAGTGATAGTGATAGTAATAGATTTTGTGCGAGATCGTGCGTATTTGCTTGGTTTCCGTACAAAACCAATCCGCGGAAAGTCTAAAATTCCACATTCAGTATTCCCAACCTAACACACATAACAATTTCCCTCTTCTTACCGCTTAAGTGACATATTGATTTTACTGCTTTAGGCTTTTAACATATTATTTTTAGAGACGTTCAATATAGTAATAATTATAAATTGGAAACTTACCACTGCAATTTCACCTAAATTGCACTGTTAATTATTGTTTTTAAATATTTGCAAAAATTAAGTAAACTCTACAACTCCACTAAAGTTACTGCATTCGTGATGCAAGTAACATTAAGGAAGCCGTGAAAAAATCAACAAGATTCCAGACTCATCATAGACTGGGGGAAAGACAGACGTATATCACGGCCTGCTGGAGTATAGTAAACACAGAAAACATTTTAAAGCAACAATGTTGAAGATAGATTTTTTTTTGCAAATTTGCCGTCATTGAACAGAAACCAAGTTGGAGATTTCATTGCAACTAATTAGAAATTCCTCTTTCAGGTATGTAATAAAGATCTTCGCACAAAATAATGCACGATACACGAACGGTATGTTTTCTTTCAATTATCGGAAATTAAAAAAGCTCAACTACGTTTCGCTTTTTCAAACTTTTCCTCGAACATGAAAACTTCAACATACCGCTCTTGTAACGCATATTACTATAGCCTATTGATATTAGTTCACAAAAGTACAAACTTAATAATTACAAAAAAAAAGATCTATATACAAAAGTAGTTATACATAATAAATAAACAATTTCCTAAACTAATTAATTTATCTCAAATCTCAGTAATTAATTGTTCAAACTTGCACTTACGTCTAGTTTTAGTGCATGTTTAAACCAATCGTGATAACTATTAACACTTTAAAACTTATTTATCTGCTCCTTTTCACAATTTTCTACCATGAACATTTTAAAATTAAGTTTTTTCTTTTTTTTTACTTTAAACATCTAAATTTATTCTATAACTATCATATTTATGTTTAAATTATAGGTTCACTCATGCCTATTAACTAATTCTTCCATGTCATCATACTGTATCCAGGTTAGCAGTTGTTGACATATAGCCAGTACAACATCCCCGTAAGTAGTATGAGGTTAATACAGAAAATTCCTACAATTGCATAATTATTTATATCAAGAATATTGAAGGAAATGTATATATTTATTTATTTTAAAGGTTTGAAATATAGAGCCTAGCGTAGGACGGGCGAAGAAAGAGATAGAGAGAGGAAGAAAAGTGTGTGTGTCTGCGTATGTATGTAGTTTTTTTAGTAGGTTATTTCACGATGCTTTATCAACAGCTTAGGTTATTTAGCGTCTGAATGAGATGGTGATAATGCCGGTGAACTGAGTTCGGGGTCCAACACCGAAAGTTACCCAGCATTTGCTCATATTGGGTTGAGGGAAAACCCCGGAAAAAACCTCAACCCCGACCGGGAATCGAACCCGGGCCACCTGGTTTCGCGGCTAGACGCGCTAACCGTTACTCCACAGGTGTGGACCGTATGTATGTATGTATGTATGTATGTACGCATGTACGTACGTACGTGGCTCAGTCAGTTAAGGCGCTTGCCTGCCGGTCTGAAGTTTCGCTCGGGCGCGGGTTCGATCTCCAATTGGCCTTATTACCTGGATGGGTTTTTTTCCAAGGATTTCCCCAACAGTAAGGTGAATGCCAGGTAATCTATGGCGAATCCTCGGCCTCATCTCGCCAAATACCATCTCGCTATCACCAACCTCATCGATGCTAAATAACCTAGTATTTGATACAGCGTCGTTAAATAACCAACTTAAAAAATGTATGTATGGATGCATGTAATGCTGCGTAACCCAGACAAAAATTGTTCTTTCTCTTAAACCGAAAGAGATGGTTCAAAACGGATTTCAATTTTGAATAAGTCACATTTACAAGTGTATGCAATTTCATAAGTGAGCAATGCAAAAATATAGAATACACAGCAAGCACAAATATTTTCTAAAATCCATTGTCACTGTTTTTAACGTAAAAGTGAATAAAGATTTTCACTCAAGTAACACAATTGAACAAATTGGCGAACATTTTATCAATGAGCGTGGTTTCGCTTTGCATGAATTATACTTGCTTTCCTTAAACATTGTGCATATATTAGATGATTAGACTCAATGACTCATAAACGTTTCTTTGATAATAACAGAGCAGTAAATTCCTTCGCTCAAGGCGGTGGACAGATGCTGGGGGACTTTACACAATATTCCGCCGAAGGCATCGCCAATATTAACGATTGGAATGGAAATGCACTTTACTTTATGTAACCGGAAAGTGAACTCTGTAATTATTGCTTCTGTAATACAGGATATGCTATCGGTTACTAAGAAACAGATCAACCGGAAAAGAAAGGAAATTGCGGTGACTTCAATATCGCTATACACGTAACACTGCCCGAAGCTGACGTAGAATTTAACGAGTCAAACCCCCTGGCCCATCGTTACGGATAAGAAATGGAAATCCAGGTCTTTGTAAACCTTTCTTCAGAAATGTTTCCCCGTAAGAGAATGAAATGACAACTCAACAGAATTGCTGATTAACTTTACAAGTTCTTTACTGTGTTAACGTTTTAGGAAATTAGCTCGGTGACCAGTTTCGAAGTGTTATCCGTCATTGTCCAAAGCCTAGTGAAGGTCCCGTGCTCTCTTCTGGTTTTCTGTTGTGGTGGGGTGTGTTCATGATTGTGTCGAAAAGGGTGTGTGTTTTGAAATTGAGTTGAGTGTTCAGGACACGTACTTACTTACAAATGGCTTTTAGAGAACCCGGAGGTTCATTGCCGCCCTCACATAAGCCCTTCATCGGTCCCTATCCTGAGCAAGATTAATCCAGTCCCTACCATCATAAACCACGTTCCTCAAATCCATTTTAATATTATCCTCCCATATACGTCTCGGCCTCCCCAAAGGTCTTTTTCCTTCCGGTCTCCAACTAACACTCTATATGCATTTCTGGATTAGTCCATACGTGCTACATGCCCTGTCCATCTCAAACGTCTGGATTTAATGTTTATAATTATGTTAGGTGAAGAATACAATGCGTGCAGTTCTGCGTTGTGTAACTTTCTCCATTCTCCTGTAACTTCATCCTTCTTAGCTTCAAATATTTTCCTATGCACCTTATTCTCGAACACTCTTAACCTCTTTTCCTCTTTCAAATTAGAGTCCAAGTTAACCATACAGAACAACCGGTAATATAACCGTTTTATGAATTCTAACATTCGGTCTTTTTGAAAGCAAACTGGATGACAAAAGCTTCTAAACCGAATAATAGCAGGCATTTCCCATATTTATTCCGCGTTTAATTTCCTCTCAACTACTCCTTGTACTACAGCTATTAATACTATTACCGCTGCTACTCCTAGTACTATAGGTAGCACTACTACTACTACTACTACTACTACTACTACTACTACTACTACTACTACTACTACTCCTTTCTACTAGTGAGCCTACTACTGCTCCTACTCCTACTACTACAGTAACTAACTACAGCAACTAATACTACTATTACAACTAATACTACTACAACTAATAATACTACTACAACTAATAATACTACTACAACTAAGATCACTACTACTACTACTACTACTACTACTACTACTACTACTACAACTAATACCACTACTACTACAACTAATACTACTACTACTACTACTACAACTGATACTACAGTAAGTAACTATAGCAACTAATACTACTACTACAACTAATACCACTACTACTACTATTACAACTAATACCACTACTACTATTACAACTAATACCACTACTACAACTAATAATACTACTACAACTAAGATCACTACTACTACTACTACTACTACTACTACTACTACTACTACAACTAATACCACTACTACTGCAACTAATGCTACTACAACTAATACCACTACTACTAAAACTACTACTACAGCTAATACCACTACTACAACTAATACCACTACTACTGCAACTAATGCTACTACAACTAATACCACTACTACTAAAACTAATAATAATACTACAACTAATGATACTACTACAACTAATGATACCACTACTACAACAACTAATACCACTATTACTACAACTAATATCACTACTACTACAACTAATACCACTACTACTACAACTAATACCACTATTACTACAACTAATACCACTATTACTACAACTAATATCACTACTACTACAACTAATACCACTACTACTACAACTAATACCACTACTACAACAACTAATACCACTATTACTACAACTAATATCACTACTACTACAACTAATACCACTACTATTACAACTAATACCACTACTACTACAACTAATACCACTACTACTACAACTAATACCACTATTACTACAACTAATACCACTATTACTACAACTAATACCACTAATACCACTACTACTACAACTAATACCACTACTACTACAACTAATACCACTATTACTACAACTAATACCACTATTACTACAACTAATACCACTACTATTACAACTAATACCACTACTACTACAACTAATACCACTACTACTACAACTAATACCACTATTACTACAACTAATACCACTATTACTACAACTAATACCACTACTACTACAACTAATACCACTACTACTACAACTAATACCACTACTACTACAACTAATACCACTACTACTACAACTAATACCACTATTACTACAACTAATACCACTACTACTACAACTAATACCACTACTACTACAACTAATACCACTATTACTACAACTAATACAACCACTACTACTACAACTAATACCACCACTACTACTACAACTAATACCACTACTACTACAACTAATACCACTACTATTACAACTAATACCACTACTACTACAACTAATACCACTATTACTACAACTAATACCACTATTACTACAACTAATACCACTACTATTACAACTAATACCACTACTACTACAACTAATACCACTACTATTACAACTAATACCACTACTACTACAACTAATACCACTACTACTACAACTAATACCACTATTACTACAACTAATACCACTACTACTACAACTAATACCACTACTACTACAACTAATACCACTACTACTACAACTAATACCACTATTACTACAACTAATACCACTACTACTACAACTAATACCACTACTACTACAACTAATACCACTACTACTACAACAATACCACTACTACTACAACTAATACCACTACTACTACAACTAATACCACCACTACTACAACTAATACCACTACTACTACAACTAATACCACTACTACTACAACTAATACCACTACTACTACAACTAATACCACTACTACTACAACTAATACCACTACTACTACAACTAATACCACTACTACTACAACTAATACCACTACTACTACAACTAATACCACTACTACTACAACTAATACCACTACTACCACTAATACCACTATTACTACTAATACCACTATTACTACTAATACCACTACTACTACAACTAATACCACTACTACTACAACTAATACCACTACTACTACAACTAATACCACTACTACTACAACTAATACCACTACTACTACAACTAATACCACTACTACTACAACTAATACCACTACTACTACAACTAATACCACTACTACTACAACTAATACCACACTACTACAACTAATACCACTACTACTACAACTAATACCACTACTACTACAACTAATACCACTACCTACTACAACTAATACCACTACTACTACAACTAATACCACTACTACTACAACTAATACCACTACTATTACAACTAATACCACTACTACTACTACAACTACTACTACAACTAATACCACTATTACTACAACTAATACCACTACTACTACAACTAATACCACTACTACTACAACTAATACCACTACTACTACAACTAATACCACTACTACTACAACTAATACCACTACTACTACAACTAATACACTACTACTACAAACTAATACTACTATTACTACAACTAATACCACTACTACTACAACTAATACCACTACTACTACAACTAATACCACTATTATTACAACTAATACCACTACTACTACAACTAATACCACTACTACTACAACTAATACCACTATTACTACAACTAATACCACTACTACTACAACTAATACCACTACTACTACAACTAATACCACTACTACTACAACTAATACCACTATTACTACAACTAATACCACTACTACTACAACTAATACCACTACTACTACAACTAATACCACTACTACTACAAACTAATACCACTATTACTACAACTAATACCACTACTACAACTAATACCACTATTACTACAACTAATACCACTACTACTACAACTAATACCACTACTACTACAACTAATACCACTACTACTACAACTAATACCACTACTACAACTAATACCACTACTACTACAACTAATACCACTACTACTACAACTAATACCACTACTACTACAACTAATACCACTACTACTACAACTAATACCACTACTACTACAACTAATACCACTACTACTACAACTAATACCACTACTACTACAACTAATACCACTACTACTACAACTAATACCCTACTACTACAACTAATACACTATTACAACTAATACCACTACTACTACAACTAATACCACTACTACTACAACTAATACCACTACTACTACAACTAATACCACTACTACTACAACTAATACCACTACTATTACAACTAATACCACTACTACTACAACTAATACCACTATTACTACAACTAATACCACTACTACTACAACTAATACCACTACTACTACAACTAATACACTACAACTAATACCACTACTACTATTACAACTAATACCACTACTACTACAACTAATACCACTACTACAACTAATACTACAACTAATACCACCACTACAACTAATACCACAACTACAACTAATACCACTACTATTACAACTAATACCACTACTACTACAACTAATACCACTACTACTACAACTAATAATACCACTACTATTACAACTAATACCACTACTACTACAACTAATACCACTACTACTACAACTAATACCACTACTACTACAACTAATACCACTACTATTACAACTAATACCACTACTATTACAACTAATACCACTACTACTACAACTAATACCACTACTATTAGAACACCACTACTATGCTAATACCACTACTACTACAACTAATACCACTACTACTACAACTAATACCACTACTACTGCAACTAATGCCACTACTACAACTAATACCACTACTATTACAACTAATACCACTACTACTACAACTAATACCACTACTACTACAACTAATACTACTACGACAAGTACTACTACTACTACTACTACGACAAGTACTACTACTACTACGACAAGTACTACTACTACTACTACTACAACTAATACTACTACAACTAATACTATTACTACAACTACAACTGCAACTACTACTACTACTACTACTACTACTACTACTACTACTACTACTACTACTACTACTACTACTACTACTACTGCTACTGCTAAATTTTGTGTTCTAACTTAGAATAAATTTCTTTTAAAGGTCTCAAACGGTAAGCAAGGTAGTGAGTGCACTGCGTGTGTGAGGTAACTGAGAAAGTGTAAGAAACCATACATATCACAAGTGTATGAAGATTGAGGTTGTCAGCATTTTAAATACCCAAACAGAACAGGGGTAAGAGCATGAAATCACATGTCATCTGCATCCGAAAAGAATATAAATTACCTATTGCATAAGTAAGAAGAATGGAAAGCTGAGGACCTGAAAATAAAATTCATAGCACGTTCACCAACTAACGCTTGTTCATGCGCACTCTTGTTGGGAAGGAAAAAAACTGTACCATTAAGACACAACACTGTAAATAATGCAGAACTTCCCCACCCTGTTGTCGCAAGGAACCTTTGACAATGTGCTGAATAATGACACGCTGCTTAATTTACATGTAATGTGTTCAATAGCGTAAGTACACAAAAGCGGTTCGCTTACTTGCGCGTCTGTTACGTCTTGAGAGCATAAAGGGAACTATCTTTTTTTTCGTCCCATTCTAGCAATTCTTTTCCACTCTATTACATATGGTCGTGAGATTTTGGCTTGCGAACTGTTTGTGGAAACGGCTTGGAGAGTGAAAGTTCTTGCGATGACGTTACACAATTCATATTTGAACCCTTCTACATACCTAAGCAAGAATGAATTACCGTCCTTGAGCTCTGATTTATAGCCCAACACTAAGCGCAAAGAAAATAAAATCTGTGTGTAACGTGTGTTGGCAGATATTTTGCAGGCATACGTTATGGTAAAATTCGCTACGTAGCTGTCGTTAATGTGGATGCCATAGGCGAAATCGTGGCTGTTCAGTTTTACGAACGGAGGTTACGTTGCCAAGATTTGTTCATATAACTCCGTTTGTGAAGGTGATAGATTCATGCCAAGTGGTCACCTTGTACTCTTAATGAGGCAATGGAGTAGATTGTAAAAGTCTGGAGGAGACATTTCCTTTCCTGCTACCTTTTTCACAGTGAACGGTCGTTTTGACCAGAGAAAGAGATGCTCAATGGCAGAATTAATTATTGTAAGAGAGCGTAATACTATTGAGACTACTGGCTATGTGTCATATAGTCAACTACCTTCTTTTTTATAGCTACGTACAGGGTGATTCAGTGACTATGTTACAAAATTTTAGGAATGATAGAGGTCATCAATATGGACAACTTTCATATAGGAATCTGTGTCCGGAAACGTACCGTTTCGTAGTTACAAGTGTAGATATGTTAGTCAGTAAAGCCAGCTAGAATCGAACACAGGGCCATCCTTTTGAAGTTTGCTTGCAGACGACCTGTTCCTGCAAACATTGGTGATTTCTCATAAACACGATATAAGTTAGTCAGCACAGTAAATTATACAGGGACATCATTTTATTTTTACTTCAATTTTTATTGTACCTGAGTTTTTGAATGTACTTCACTCCCACCCCTTCTACTAATTAAGTTCAATCGTCCTCCATACAGATCCAAGACTGCATATACAGTCATAGTAGCCTTACGGTCACAGTAAACAGTACGTTCCAAAAATATGTTCGCGTTTTCCAATGACGAAAGAGCTTTCAATATTGTATCATTTTCGCACAGGTACTGTCGTCCATTTGCCTACGTCGCATTCCGGTTTTCCCCACCAGCTTCTATTCGCCTCTCTGTAAAGGCTAGTGGTTGGGATGTCTTTGCTCTTTTCTGAGAACATTAATTTCTGTTAGGAATTGGACGTCTACGTAATATTATACCCATACAACTCTTTAAAATAACTTAAATAAAAGAGCCTCGTTAAGTAATTAACTGTCACGTGATTTCCCTCCTTTCTACGATCCTGCGACATAACCACTTGGACGGACAGGAGATAGCATGTTTGAGTAATTTTTATCTTTTCGGATCGGGCAGAAATGAAGACTGAATTTACAGTACTAAGGTACTCTTTTATAGAGTAGGTACAGAATTATTTCAACATGAGTTGCTAGTACGAAGGACGAAACTGGTAATTGGAATTACACACATTAGAACTGAAGCCTGTATCGAAATGAACCGCCGCCATTTTGAAAAATGTGTTTAAATATCCATATTATGATTATTTTTCAATTTAACTTCATTCTCTATAGTGTACGCTAATGTGCTATAGACAGTATAATATAACTTACACTGCATAATGAATACGTCCGCATGGACAGCTCAGTTCGTGAGTAAAAACACTCATTGTTAATACTGTACTGTATTTTGATTAAAGAAAAACCTAATGAAAATTATCAAACTCAAAAGCGTGATATTTCCTAGTTTACGTAAATAGATGAACTACTTTTCTTCCCTCCTATACATAGTAAAGTGATTTGTTTGTATATTACGCCATCAAACTCCAGTCGTGGAAGGGGGTAGCAACCGTTGATCCAAAGGTATAGCTAATTTAATATCAGAAATGTTAATAAAAATAAAATGATGTCCCTGTATTTTGACCGTTCGAAACTTGCAAATTTCCTTCCATTTCCTTTTAGCCTAGATCATATATTATGTAACAGATAGGTCATCGCTATGTTAAAATCGTTTGCACTTTAAAGAGAACAACCGCCAGGATCTCACCCGTCCGCCGTAAACGAACGCGAGATGGCAGTACAGTCGCTAATGCAATTCAAATGGGAATTATGACGTGACTCCTTAAGTAACAACTAGATGGCAGCGTAGTAAACCTGACAAAAGTTGTTAACGTCAAAGCCTATAAGACCGACCTATCTGGGGTATATATGATTTAGGCTTTTAGTTAGTTAGTGGGGTTTAAAAAGGGCGCGTCAGCTACTATGGCTATTTGCGCCCTTATCTAAAATCCTTCACAAAACAGAAACACAATACAATAATCAGAATGCTTAAAAGAACTAAAAAGCGTTGTCACGGTTAAAACGAGGTTCACAAATGCAGTTTCAACAGGGTGATGCATAAAAATCATAAAAGTGAGCAGTTCTCAGACCCTAGCTAGTACTTAAAAAGAAACAATAAAATAATAAAACAAATTCCACCAGAAATAATCTGGTGCATTTCTAAAATACTCCGATGTATAAGATCCGAATGTTAAGTTTATTAGAAACATATACGAGTACTAAACAACAAATGTAACCTCCGGATGTAAAGGGTCCGGAGGATAAGTAAAACGAGTCAAAAAAAAAAAACTAAATCATCCTGTCAAGTCTTGTATTCGATAAAAATCTCAGAACTGCATTTGTACAATTAAAATCATTTCCAAGAGCGTCACGTAGAGTCGGCCGAATTCCGTATTGCCTACGGACACGGTCATATTTTCTACAATGCAACCATTTCCTTTTGCTCTTCCATAAATGAAATGCATATCAGCAAGTTTCAAGGTTTAATCAATTAAAATATCATTTACGATGCCAACTAGCTTATACCATGTTTATGAGAATTCACCAACGTTTGCAAGAACAAGTCGCCTGCAACCAAACTTCAAAAGGATGGCCTTCAGTTCGAATCTAGCTGGTTACATTGACTAATATATCTTGGCTTTTTACTACCAAAGAAACGTTTCCGGACATAGGTTCCTATATGAAGGTTTATAATTGTCTCTTCTATCATTCCTAAAAGTATGTAACATAGTCACTGAATCACCCTGTATATCTTTCGAGTTATATAGATCATATGAGGAGACAAAGAAGAAAGGAGAAATTAGAAAAGATTGGAGAAAGTTGGGTTTGCAGTGAAAGACCTGCTCTTGGACAAAACAATGAATGAATGAATGAATGAATGAATCTTTCGTGTTGGTTATTCCTTGAAATTTATTCTTACGCACATAATTACAGTCCGGTTTAATTGTTTTTATCTTTCCTTTCAATTTATATAGAAATTATCCGACAGTACAGTGATATTATTAATTATTATTATTGTTGTTATAATGCCAAGAAATATAACAAGTTCAGGACTATCAGCCTGATATCACACTCGGTGAAGACTCTTCTGCAAATAGTGAATTGAGGTTTATATTCTAAAATAGAAGACCAGTTGGAAGCAGAGCAGTTTGGCTTCAGGAAGGGAAAAGGTACGAGAGATGCAATTGGACTGCTACGAACAATCGGCGAAAGATACCTAGAGAAGAATAAAGAAGTGTAATTTATATAGTATTTGTGGACCTAGAAAAGACGTTTGACAGAGTGGATTGGAATAAACAGATGGGAATCCTAAAGAAAATTGGCGTGAACTGGAAAGAGAGGAGGCTGTTCAGTAACCTTTATATGAAACAACGAGTCAAAGTCAGGATAGGAGAAGAAACGTCAGAAGGAAGATACTATTCAACATCTACTTGGAGGATTTAATGAAGAACTATTTTCAGAACATGTGAGGAGTGATAGTAGGCGGAAGAAGAATAAAGTGTATAAGATTTGCTTATGATATGGCGTTGTTAGCAGAAGAGGAGATGATGATGAAGATAAATGCCAACAACACGAATGTTCAGTGCAGTTGCTAAGACGTGACAGCAACTGTTTCTCGAAATTGCCTATCTGTAGGCTATACCTGTGAAACTGCAGTCTGCTCTCTCATTACAGGCTATAAGAGTTGTCACCACTAAAAATTGTACTGTAACTAACACACATAAACACTGATGTGTCATTTAGGATTGCCTTGTAAGTTATCATAACGATGATTCAGGAAGCAATTATAATTTCATAAACATCAGCTCTGTCTGCTTTCGTTTCCAATCATAAACATGTATCTAGGGAGTGCATGTTGTTTCTCAATGGTCAGGGCGCTCTCTTTCCGCGATAATCGTCAGTCATTTATGAGGGACAATTTGAGGATGAATCTCATTGTGTACTGTAATTCTTCAGCAGTTGGCGAAACAGCATAATTCTGTGGCGTTTGGGTAAAGGGAGATAAGTCATAAAAATGAGTTTGAAGATAAATGAAAATTAAACTTCGAACCATTATTGCAAATAATTTTATACACAAATAAAGCACATCAACTGCTAGTATTCTTTAATTTTTGCTCACTTCATTGTATAATTTAACTTTGTGTTCATCTGGGGAACAAAATTCCACCTGCACAAAAAAATGACATCCCCCTTTACCCGAACACCACGGAATTTATACTGGCATAATGTTTATATTCACATAAAATAATTGAAACGTAATTAAATATTTTTCTTTTTTATCACATATTTACCCAATTTTTAGCATATAAAAATAAATATTTTCTGAGTTCTAATTATTATCACTCGTATTATTATTGGAACAGATGCATTATAGGGGCCACCCATCACACATTATACGCAAAAAAGGTTAGCGGAAGTAATGGTTCGATTAGCGTTTTTAGCATTCGATAAGTATTCAATGCTACCAAATTAAGAAAAAAATTAAATAAAGAGATTTAAACAGTTTGTTACTACTGATGTGATTTTAGTCACTTTGTATTATATTTTTGGTCCAGGGAAAATTTATTTTACTATTATTGCCGTTATTTCCATTTTGATGTAGGCTAAAAGTCAACAATATGAAACTGACTGTTAATTTAGAAGGTGGCAACATATTTTATGTCGATTATAACAACAATACATATCGATAGTAGCATTCATACCATTCAACCAATAACGAGATTGGCCCCTATAATGCATATGTGCCTTATTATTATTACTAGCCGTACCCGTGCGCTCCGCTGCACCCGTTAGAAATAAATATAAAGTAATTACATAATTAAAATAGGACGTTTGATCCAGGGAACATTCGTGTTTGATAGAAGGATAAATCGTTTAATATGTTACTTAATTTAAATTGCATCCAAATAATTAAAATGCGATCATTTTGGTCCAGAGACCACTCCTTGGTGCAATGACAATTCCTTTAACATGTTTCTAATTTTTATTACATGCAACCATAGTTTAATGAACATTGACATCATTTAGATTTAAAATGTATACTTTATTTTACTTGTTATAGGTTTCCATTGAATTATGGTAATAACTTAATTTTAACCCTGGTTTTCTACGTATTCAGTAAATGGCGTTTGGCCCACTATGGTTCTGAACCCTTCGAATAACTTAAATTATATTATATAATATTACATTACATATATTATATTACATTACATTATATTATATCAGAAGTTACTGTAATAACATTATAGCATTATTTCCATCTAGAGAAACTACACTTTCCAATGGTGAAATAATAATTAATTATACAAATCGGTTAATTTAGCTTCCGATATTACTTCATACAAACACAGAAACATTCTCTGTAGGCTATCTTTCATAGCTTTCGATTGTTGCTGTCCAAGGCCCCTTATAGACGAAGTCATTTGTTTTTTTATTTCATTATACGGCCTTAGATGGCAGTTATTTTAATTTTAAAACTCATTTATCTCATTAAATATCAGTCCTATCAAAATTTTTCAAGGAATAAAACTTATCGCAAATTATTTTTAAAGAAACTCTTGTTACGTAATATTTTTCATAAAAATCAATAATAAGCGAGATATTTCGATTTATTTAATTCAGGCCCCCTTATAACCCCCTTTTAAATAATGTATTTTGAATGCCATATAGCCTAAAATCTAAGTTACAACGAACATAATTTATATTCCAATTTTCATCGAAATCCGTTCATCCATTATCGCGTGAAAAGGTAACAAACATACAGACAGACAGACGTACAAACAAAAATTTCAAAAAAGCGATTTTCGGTTACAGGGTGGTTAATTATATATGTTAGGACCAATTATTTTTGGAAAATCGAAAATTACCAGAAAAATTTCGGCTACAGATTTATTATTAGTATAGATTATTATTATTATTATTATTATTATTATTATTATTATTATTATTATTATTATTAGACAGTGAGTGAGTGTAAAGATGGCTGAGTCACGCTTCCAAAGCCTTGGCCTCACTCCCTCATTTTATTGACAGAAATACATTCAGTGCCTGTGCTGCAATATCGCTCTTGTACTCCATCAATACATTACATGCATGTCCTATGAATCACTTTCATCTTATTAAACCAGCCTAGGCGGAAGGCAGCCTTGGAATGCGTGTTAAGATCGTGTCGTCGTAAATCTGGGAATTACAATCAAACAGGATAATAATGGGGAGCAGAGCTGCGAATTTATGGAGCAGCACGCGGCATAATACGCCCAGCTATGTGCACGTTCTCGAAACTGCGTTTACTTTAACGAAGTGCCTCGCTAATGTGCTGCTGGTCTGCGATGGCGATCACATCAACAGACGTGAAACACTAGTTAGGTACTTCATTTCATACAACGTGCATATCAATACTGTAATTGTAACCCTAGGCTACATACATACATACATACATACATACATACATACATACATACATACATACATACATATACAACGTGCATATCAATACTGTACTTGTAACTCTAGGATGGATGGATACATACATACATACATACATACATACATACATACATACATACATACATACATACATACATACATACATACATACATACATACATACATACATACATATTGTCGGACCATCCGATCTATGCCCCTTCAGCGCTGTCGTCGTTCTTGGAAAAGTTAACGCCTCTACTCACCCCATTCCACCCGTTTCTCTCCCACTACATCAAATAGCAGGCCACGAAACTTGCCGAATAGGGATGTTGCCAAACTTCCGTCAAACAGTGTCATGTCTCTTGAATATTGCTTATAATAATGTAATGTTAATTATTACTTATTCATAATTTAATTTAAGTAGCTCTAATGACGCTGATTGACTTATGCAAAATGCTATTACTTGCTTAATAATATTTCTTTCACCACTCCGTGCTACAATATTAATTTGAGTTGACAACACTGGACTGCAAGTGCAAGTGCAAGAAGGCTCAAAATTGTGAGTAGTGGGGGAAAGAAAGAGAGACGGATAGAAAAGAGAGAAATAGGAATACAGGGGGAGAAATGAATTGCCGAGGCTGAAAAGGAATTAAGGTTCAGTTCGCATATCTTACGGGGGCACAGATCCGATGGTCGGTCTAAACATACATACATACATACATACATACATACATACATACATACATACATTACATTAGATTTCATATCACTAAACCCCATTTCAGTTTGGTTGATAGGCTTTCCCCTCTACTCACACTCCCTACCAACAGTGAAGGGGAAGATGCTACTGTCCATCTTACAAACGTTCGACTAATTGACTTTCTACATAGTGACAAATTTCATTTCTGAAAGTGTTTACCGGTACTATATATTTCGAAAGTCCATACTAAGCGTTTATATTGAATTTTGTTATTGAATATTTACAGGCACATTAAAAAGTTACTGAAGACAGAAGATAAATGTTTTCCCCACCGCTAGTTGCTACTCTACAACATACACACTGGGACAATCTGCACTGTGTCGCTCCCCCTGACTTCATAATACAAACTAACATTATTCAAATCTAGTCTTTCAGGTAAAGGTTCCAGTAAAGCAGATTTGAATAATTTCTAGAGAAAAATAGTTCCGGGGCCGGGTATCGATCCCGGAACCTCTGGTTGAACGTACCAGCGCTCTTACCAACTGAGCTACCCGGGAACTCCACCCGACACCGTCTCAACTTTTCCTTAATATCCACACAACTCGCGTGGGCTGACGAAACGCCAGAGACCCACATCGAGTGCACACAATTTCTGTGTGACTTGGAATTGTGGTTTTCTGTTAACGTACACAGTGACGTATATATTATGCAAATCTAGTCTTTCAGGTAAAGCATCCTGTAAAGCAGATTTGAATAATTTCTAGGGAAAAATTGTTCCGGGGCCGGGTAGATTTGCATAATATATTATGTCACTGTGTACGTTAACAGAAAACCACAATTCCAAGTCACACAGAGATTGTGTGCACTCGATGTGGGTCTCTGGCGTTTCGTCAGCCCACGCGAGTTGTGTGGATATTAAGGGAAAAGTTGAGACGGTGTCGGGTGGAGTTCCCGGGTAGCTCAGTTGGTAAGAGCGCTGGTACGTTCAACCAGAGGTCCCGGGATCGATACCAGGCCCCGGAATAATTTTTCCCTAGAAATTATTCAACTAACATTATTTCCTTAATCTACGAGTAATTAATTATTAGTTGAAAATATTGTAAGAACGACACTAAAATATACTCAGCCATGTAATTGTCAAACATCTGTGACACTATATTTTATATTCACTTATGTACTTTATTTAATATTTTTAATTTGCTAGTGTGTACATTTTGGGGAGTGCAGGTATTATAAGAGGTAACAGCTACCAGTCTGTCACTGACGGACTCAGGGCAAGTAGAAGGGGAAAGAAATGCCTTCGCATCCTCTCAACTTGTATGAAATGTCGTTTAGGGATGGAAATTCGGACACCTAACCTATGAAGTTAACTACGTCGCGTATTATACTAGTCGTGTGGTACTTCAACTCAGGGCAATACAGGGACTTCTACAGAGCAAGGCTATGCTTGACTAAAACAAGTAGATTATAGCAAACATTTACGAATGCGACTTACTTCAATATCTTCTTTGTAGAAAATGGTGATATATTTTAAATAAAAAATATGTGAAATGTCGCTTCACCAAAAGGTATATTCCTTAAAGACAAATGAGCAAAAAATGTCATATAAACATGGGTCCTATTGTAACTATTTACAGAGCAAGCAGTATAAGCTGCCATCGGATACATGGATGCGTTCGAGCAAGCAGGCGGTGCGCTGGACGTAGGCTATCTAGTGTACGTATAGTTGTGAAGGAATAGCAAAATTCACGTAACGTTGCAGATCCGTGACTTGAAGTTCACGATCCTTATATAGTAGTATGAATCAAGTTTAATCTTTCGTCCACGGGACTGAGTGTTTGTCCCCTGTTGTGTTGTTCTATGTTGTCTCAGCGTTGGCCCTGTGCTGTGCTGACCACATGACCAGAGAGGCCCGCAATATATTGCTATGTAATGCTACTCAAATGATATATCCTTCACCTACATCGTATTTGATTGCAATTTCATATGAATGAGAGAGTTTGGAATTGAACGGGTTACATCAGCTTCTTGTCTATGCGGATGACGGTGAATATGTTAGGAGAAAATCCACAGACGATTAGGGAAAACACGGGAATATTACTGGAAGCAAGTAAAGAGATAGGTTTGGAAGTAAATCCCGAAAAGACAAAGTATATGATTATGTCTCGTGACCAGAATATTGTACGAAATGGAAATATAAAAATTGGAGATTTATCTTTCGAAGAGGTGGAAAAATTCAAATATCATATAGCAACAGTAACAAATATAAATGACACTCGGGAGGAAATTAAACACAGAATAAATATGGGAAATGCCTGTTATTATTCGGTTGAGAAGCTCTTGTCATCTAGTCTGCTGTCAAAAAGTCTGAAAGTTAGAATTTATAAAACAGTTATATTACCGGTTGTTCTGTATGGTTGTGAAACTTGGACTCTCACTTTGAGAGAGGAATATAGGTTAAGAGTGTTTGAGAATAAGGTGCTTAGGAAAATATTTGAGGCTAAGAGGGATGAAGTTACAGGAGAATGGAGAAAGTTACACAACACAGAACTGCACGCATTGTATTCTTCACCTGACATAATTAGGAACATTAAATCCAGACGTTTGAGATGAGCAGGGCATGTAGCACGTATGGGCGAATCCAGAAATGCATATAGAGTGTTAGTTGGGAGGCCGGAGGGAAAAAGACCTTTAGGGAGGCCGAGACGTAGGTGGGAAGCTAATATCAAAATGGATTTGAGGGAGGTGGTATATGATGATAGAGACTGGATTAATCTTGCTCAGGATAGGGATCAATGGCGGGCTTATGTGAGGGCGGCAATGATCCTCCGGGTTCCTTAAAAGCCAGCAAGTAAGTAAGTAAGTAAGTAAGTAAGTAAGTAAGTAAGTAAGTAAGTAAGATTTTCTTCACGTAGTGTAGGTATTTGGGATAAGAGTTATAGGTAGGTTAATTTTAAAGCAGTGAATCGCCGTGTAGGGTGTACCCACAAGGCCAGCGGTCAAGATCATTTGCGGGGACAAATGTGTGAGCTTTACCCAGTATGAAACGGCCAACGGGCAATGATGCATCTTTTAATTACTGTTATTTGCTCACGTGTGTCCATTAGCCACCTGAACCTTGAATGCAATCCCACAGATGTCATGTGCACCGACTGCAGTGGGCGTGAGCACTCGAGAGGCCAAGTTTGTTCCCTGTCGTGAGATGTTCAAGTCAGGAAACCCAGCCAGCAAGGTCTTGTTTTATACATAGCATTAGACATAAATAGACATTTTTATATTTCAAATATTTACATTGCGTTCAGTTGTCACAATAACAAAGGTAGAAAATAAATACACATTCAAACCCACGACTACAGTAACTAGGGTTGCCAGATTGGTTTTGTAAAAATTAGGAAAATTCCCTATATTTGAACAAAATTTCGGGTAACTGATATTTTACTTACTTACTGGCTTTTAAGGGTCCCGCGCCGTGGCGTCGTGGTTTAAGGCATCCTGCCTAGGACTCGCGTTACGGAATGCGCGTTGGTTCGAGTCCTCATGGGGGAAGAAATTTTCTCATGAAATTTCGGCTAGTGTATGGGACCGGTGCCCACCCAGCATCTTGATGCACTTGGGGAGCTACGATAGGTAGCGAAATCCGGTTACGCAAACCAGATATAACGGCTGGGGGGCTCATCGGACTAACCACACGATACTTCCATTCTGGTTAGATGATCGTCCACCTCTGCTTCGGCATGTGGCCGTGAGGCCAGCACCCGCTGGTCGGTCTTGGCCCTTCGTGGGCTGTAGCGCCACGGATTATTATTATTATTATTATCATTATTATTATTATTATTATTATTATTATTATTATTATTATTATTATTATTATTATTACTGGCTTTTAAGGAGCCCGGGAGTTCATTGCCGCCCTCACATAAGCCCGCCATAGGTCCCTATCCTGAGCAAGATTAATCCAGTCTCTACCATCATATTCCACCTCCCTCAAATCCATTTTAATATTATCTTCCCATCTACGTCTCGGCCTCCCCAAAGATCTTTTTCCCTCTGGCCTCTCAACTAACACTCTATATGCATTTCTGGATTCGTTCATTCGTGCTACATGCCCTGCCCATCTCAAACGTCTGGATTTAATGTTCCTAATTGTGTCAGATGAAGAATACAATGCGTGCAGCTCTGCGTTGTGTAACTTTCTCTATTCTCCTGTAACTTCATCCCTCTTAGCCCCAAATATTTTCCTAAGCACCTTATTCTCAAACACCCTCAATCTCTGTCCCTCTCTCAAAATGAGAGTCCAAGTTTCACAGCCATACAGAACAACAGGTAATATAACTGTTTTATAAATTCTAACTTTCAGATTTTTGACAGCAGACTAGATGACAAAAGCTTCTCAACCGAATAATAACAGGCATTTCCCATATTTATTCTGCATTTAATTTCCTCCCGGGTGTCATTTACATTTGTTACTGTTGCTCCAACATACCTGATTTTTTAAAACTGGTATTTTAGTCATTTTAAATTTATCGCGCTGTTTATTATACTAAATTAGGCTATTCATAAAAATTAACGTCCTACTAACTTAAAAAGTAAATTTTTCATGAAAACCGAATGGCGAGTTTAATAAAAGAAAAGAATATTTTAGAATTTACCTCAGTTTGAGTCATTCATTCAGTGTTTTGTCCAAGGGTAGGTATTTTACTGCAAACCCAACATTCTCCAATCTTTCCTATTTTCTGTCTTCCTCTTTGTCTTCGCATATGATCATTGAATGGTTTCTTCCGAGGTTTTCCCCAGCCATGGGACTGAAGCCGGATAGTCTTTGGCGAGTCCTCGGCATCAACCCCTTTGATTTGATTACCTCGTTGGGTTTTTCAAAGGTTTTCCCCAACCAAAAGGCAAATTCCGGGTAATCTTTTGGCGAATCCTCGGACCTCACCTCATCTCACTACATCTCGCCAAAATATTGTAAAAATTGCACAAAATAGTAAAAATTGTAGAAAATTACTAAACTGCAAACCTGTACAAATTTTTAAAAATTGTAATTGTAATATTGTAAAATTTTGACTTGTTCCACATCTTAAAGCTTCATTGCTCATGTAAGATCTTACTTACTTACTGGCTTTTAAGGAATCCGGAGGTTTATTGCCGCCCTCACATAAGCCCGCCATTGGTCCCTATCCTGAGTAAGATTAATCCATTCTCTATCATCATATCCCACCTCCCTCAAATCCATTTTAATATCATCTTCCCATCTACGTCTCGGCCTCCCTAAAGGTCTTTTTCCCTCCGGCCTCCCAACTAACACTCTATATGCATTTCTGGATTCGCCCATACGTGCTACATGCCCTGCCCATCTCAAACGTCTGGATTTAATGTTCCTAATGTCAGGTGAAGAATACAATGCGTGCAGTTCTGTGTTGTGTAACTTTCTCCATTCCCCTGTAATTTCATCCCTCTTAGCCCCAAATATTTTCCTAAGCACCTTATTCTCAAACATCCTTCATGTAAGATCTATGGAATAAAATAAATGAATGAATGAATATCTTAATGTCGTCTATCATCTGATATTTTCTTCTGCCCCGAACTCATCTCCCGTTCACCATTCCTTCCAGTGCATCCTTCAGTAGGCAGTTTCTTCTCAACCAGTGACCCAGCCAATTCCTTTTCCTCTTTCTGATCAGTTTCAGCATCATTCTTTCTTCATCCACTCTTTCCAACAGAGCTTCGTTTCTTACTATGTCTGTCCATTTCACATGCTCCATCCTTCTCCATATCCACTTCTCCATATTCAAACGCTTCTATTCGCTTCTCTCCACTTCGTCGTAATGTCCATGTTTCTGCCCTCATACAATGCTACACTCCACACAAAGCACTTCACTAGTCTCTTCCTTAGTTCTTTCTCCAGAGGTCCGCAGAAGATGCTTCCTTTTCTATTAAAAGCTTCCTTGGTCATTGCTATCTTCCTTTTGACTTCCTGGCTGCAGCTCATGTTACTACTTATAGTACACCCCAAATATTTGAAGCTGTCCACTTGCTCTACTGCCTCATTTAGAATTCGCAAGTTTACCTTCTTTATTTGTATATTATTCTTTGTTACCTTTTAGCTCCTTTTATCATTTTGGTGTAACGGTTTTATTCTTTTTTAACAATACATTAAACAGGTACACATAGTTGGCGTCCGTGGTCGTGTTGTCAGCACGTCGGGTCACTGTCCGAGCCAACACAAAACAGCACAGCTTATGACAAGTGACAAACGTGTTCATAATGTGTGCATACGATTCATCTGCAATACTCGTAAATTTGGCCATATAACACCTTCCCTCCAGTTACTTTCATGGGTGCGTCTGAAGGAACGAAGAACAATACATTCACTGTCTCTTCTATTTAGAATCATGCATACTTCTACTCCGAATTATCTGTTATCGCGCTTTCAATTTCTTACAACTCTTCGAAACCGGCATCAAGCACTTCTTTCTATCCCTCATCATAGAACGTCTCTATACTCATCCTCCTACACTGCAGAAATACCACGTCTCTGGAATTCGTTACCTAATGACGTCAGGGACTGCCGGACTTTATCACAATTCAAAATTAAATTGGGTATTGCTAGAAGTGTTGACTTGTGTTTTTTACTCTAGATTAAAATCGCAAGTTTCTTGTTTATGTTACTTAATTAGGATACAATTAATTATACTTAATCACTCATTTAAAGTTTGTGTGACTGCAACCTGTGTATATTTTTGTGTGACTTTACTTTGTTTATAGTGTTTTTTTTTCTCTTTATTTCTGCTATTGTATTTGTATTTCTGGTGGTGTGGAAGAGAAGGCCTGATGGCCTTAACTACACCAGAATAAATAAATAAATAAATAAATAATAAATAATAAACATCCAGTCTTGCGAACGGAAAATAAATATATTTAATTGTTCACGTCAGGAACAGAACCACAGACCGCTTGGATGAGAAGCGAGTACTCTATCCCTATACCAAGGCAGCGGTTATCTTTCTTTCCTCAGGAATGAAACAGTATCAATTATAAACTTTTAAATAACTTCATTTGATTACATGTATTTCGCGTGCACAAAAAAGTAATGGAGCTGTCTGTGTAATAAACTGACGTAGGCAATAACACTAATTACAAGGTTTTACTTTCATTAAACGTTGCTTAACTGCATTAGCGTTTAACGTACAGGTGAGTTGGAACTAACGCACGGAACATCAAGCACAGATCATTATCATTCTGTCCGGCTTGATGTACGCAGCGGTTAAGGAGTGGTTTTGACACTGCGAGCAAATCAAGGTCGTTAGTGCAAATTATATCGCTATAGCGCAGTGTTTATTCTTTGCCATGTGTAAAACCCAACGTCATGATTGTCATACGTTGTAACATTTCAACCGTGTGTTCAATTATCACTGGTATGCAACCATTTTGCTACAGAGAAACTGTTTATATTTGAGGGGGTCAGAAGCAAAGGGGTACAAGTAACATTTCGAAGAACATGAGTTAAGTGCATCTAGGGCAAGTTAAAACATTTAATATTTTAGTGACAAAAAGATACATATTTTAACCACATCACATACTAATATTGAAATAAAAAATTTCACGGAATTTACGAAATCTTAAGTACTTTCAACCACATTTTCTCACAAATAACTCAAATGCACTTATAGGCCTACCCCTTTGCTTCTGACCCCCTCATTTGTCAATTCCCCACTATGGATAGTTGCAAAGCCGATATATAGGCCTAGTCTCGTTTCATCATGTTCAATTTTCTAAAAATGATGTTCTTTTCTCTTTTCGAAATTCACAAAAATGTATAAATATTGAAATTAGTATATAGCCTTAGATAAACTTCTTATTATTATTACTAGTATTATTATTACTATTATTATTATTATTATTATTATTATTATTATTATTATTATTATTATTACGTTAAAGCTGGTAATTTGGACATAATGGAATCACTAAAACAAAACAACATAAATTAAAAATTATGAAGAAAGTGTCCCTAAAGCTACGGTTTGGTACAGCGTACATCGCCGACAACTATAAACGTCAGGAATGGTTTCTTTATCAGCGTACATCGCTGTCAATTCTCATTTGTTTTGCTACCGTATCATGGCCTTCTCTAATATCGATTAATGAACATATATGCGGCGATGTGCTTCCTGAATTTGCTTCAGAAGCAACCTCCAGCGATCTGCGTCGCGTCCAACGATCTACGTTGGCGATCATCGCTGTAAAGAAACCGTGAGCATTCATTTTAACTGCTAGCAACTCCAGGCGACAATTGCTAACGATGATCGCCGTAAACAAACCGCAGCTTTAATTTCATTTTTCTTCCTTAATATTCAGTGGCGGTTCGTGCCTAAAGTGACAAGGGGTTCACTACTTTTATGATATTACGAGGCGCGTCCATAAAGTAACTTTCCCAATCGTCCCACAGCTAGCAAACCATATGTTGACGTTATGTCCATAGTCCTAGAACAGCTGACGATCAATTTCAATCGGCGCTATGCCTTGTGCATTCGAAAACTTTATCACTGATCGCACTTCACATGCGGCGGGAGCTGGAATAGGAACGTCCATCTTCAACCAATACCACGAAGCTACTGAGATCACTCGGGAAGTTCCGCTAGCGCATGCGCCATGCCAGGACATTACTCTATCACGTCACACAGTCGCTTCGCGTAACGTGGTTTACTAGGTGTGGGACGAGCGGAAAAGTTACTTTATGGGCGCGCCTCGTACATAGTTTTCCAACAATTAAAACAATAGATATCTCATTTCTGAAAAATGTATGTATGTATGTATGTATGTATGTATGTATGTATGTATGTATGTATGTATGTATGTGTATGTATGTATGTATGTACGAGGCGATGAAAATATGCGTTGAGTCTTCCGTGTCCGGTCAACAGAGTCGTCAAGTTAGGAGTTACTTCTATCTTCAATTTCAATCTATCTTGGACACTAGGGAAGAACGCCTTGGTTAGAGTACCTTTGGAAGTAGTTGACCATTCACTTTCCCATTTTCCTTGGATATGACCGCTAGCTGGTTCCTTACTTCACTTATCGGGACCTTGTCGTAACAGATCTGTAGATCGACGTCACTCGCTGCCTGCTTCGCTAGACGATCTGCCAGTTCGTTACCGTAGTTCCCCACATGAGCCTTGACCCATCCGAAGTCCACTAGCCATCTGTCGTTCTCCACCAGCCGTAGATTCGTTCGGATGCCTTCAATTAGGTTGTTGTGGTTGCTTCCATTCCTTAGAGAGTCCAGAGTAATTTTACTATCAGTGTAGATGGCTATTCGTCTTTCGTCTAATGGTCTTTCACCTATTGTTCTTAGTCGTTTTATATTGTCTAACGCTTTCATGATAGCAAGTTGTTCAGCTTGGTTATTTGAACATTTATTGTCTAATCTGAATCTTAGTTGTTGGATTAGTTCATTACTCTGAAATATTGCTACTCCTGCTCCAACTCCACGTTCACTTTTACTGTATGTATGTATGTATTTTTTTGTCTTTACTGAACAACATGCTCCATTACATAAGTAATACTACATGTCTATTTGCGCTTAGAAGATTGCTATTTTCTTACAATCAGAGATGTGACTGAGTGTCATAATTCTATATGGTCTTGATAATTATATTTACTATTGTCCATATTTGTGTTTCCGTATTGCTACACACTTTGTCTACTTTCTAAATCTACCTCTCGTACGAATTTACAATATTCCTTGAAGTATTTGAAAATGAGATCAGGTCTGTTTGGTGGCCACCTTCCTCCTTTGGAATTTATGAGCCTTTCCAATTTGTTTCGGGCAGTGTTGTACTTCGTGCACTCGAGTAAAATATGGTCTACCGTTTCGTCACCGTTATTGCAGCTGCATGTTGAGTATTGTAGAATGTGAAATCTATAATAATATGCATTGATTCTTCCATGACCAGTTAGCATGGTTGTAAGTCCAGCTGAAAGAGGTATGTTCAGTGCTAGTCTCTGTGAAACTTGTGGAAAATATCTTCTTGTTCCCGCTCCGTTTCTTGCTTGCTGCCACTGATATTCCCACTTCGCAAGGCTTTCTTCTCTCAGAGTCTTTGTTACGGCACTCATGGGGATCTTGCTGTAATGTATTGTGTCTTCCTTGTAGCTTTCTTGGCAAGGCGGTCGGCAAGCTCGTTCCCGAATATCCCTATATGGGCCTTAACCCAGCTGAAGGTTATGTTCCAGCCTGTTTTTATTAAGGAAGTCAGTTATGTATGTATGTATGTATGTATGTATGTATGTATGTATGTATGTATGTATGTATGTATGTATGTATGTATGTGTGTGTATGTATGTATGTATGTATGTATGTATGTATGTATGTATGTATGTATGTATGTGTGCATGCATGTCTATATGTATTACTGTATATATATATATATATATATATATATATACAGTAAGAGTTTTCTATTCTCCTTATACTATGCTATACTTCATACACGATCATGATATAAGATGTAATACACGCAGGGATCCGACGTATAGTAGAATATACGTGTATTTGTGTCCTAACTGTAACCAGCAAAATTTTTCAGCATTTTCCCTCATTTCGGTTTTTTTTTTTTTTTTTTGAAGTGTAGAATTATATTGAACTTTAAAAATAAGAGAAGAAATGCCTCAGGACTCTGGAGGCTATACATGCATATAACCTAGTTCCCGGTCATGAACTGCTTGTATAAAGTCGCTTTGCTTTTAATTGCCATCCCACAACTCACAATTCTGGAACGAATTCAAGTGAAATAGTTTAATTTACATATAGCTTTCAGTATTCGTTTTCCTCCAGGCTCTCTGTGCAACACCTCGGATCCATTTAATCTACTCTCGTGTGCTCTGAAGGACTGGCAACTGTGAGACTGCTTGATAGAGTGGCCTCCAGGGCTCTTTCCAGCAGGACTGCAATTGTTATGTATGCAATTAAATGGCTGTATACTGCAGTCTTAGCTACGGTAGCCTAAGTAATAACAGCTCGCCGAATTGGAGACATTACATCTTCGGAGTTATTTGATGAAGCGGAGAGGTCTAATTGGAGGACAAAGAGTGTAAACAAACCACGTCTTTCCTCACCCAACAGCCTTGATTTGTACCAATTATTTCAACAGATGGTTCCGTAGAGAGTAGTAATAAAACAATGATGCTGCAGAAACTTCGAAGAAAAACTTTCAAAGAAACCTCTTGACGAGGTCACGAAACAAAAAAGATTTACATTCTTGCAAGGCATTGTCGTTCACTATTTAAAATGCGAGGCTGCAAATCCAGGTGACTGGGGTTAGATTTCTGTTGCAGATTTACTTTCCTGTCAATCTCAGGGATTGAATGTGTGTTCCTTGCTTGTATTTCGTCCTGCAACGTCATAATTGCTAGCCTTGAGCTATTCTGGACACACGTCTAGGAACTTCCGCTGTAGTTGTGCATATCTAACGTGCTGTACTTGTCCTCACGGAAATGAGAACAGAGCGAAGCGAAGGGGTCAAAGATGATTGTGATTGTGACAAAGTTAAGGATGACGAAGATGAGATGATGAGAGCGAGACTATGAGGATAATGAACATGACAGCCAAAACTATGAGGAAAACGAATATGAAAGTAATGACAATGAGGAGGATGATGACGATGACTGTCAGGAAAACGACTGTGAGAGTTATCACCTTGAGGACAAAGACAGTGAGAGAAATAACTATAAGAATTACTATGAAAGCAATGAATATGACGACAATGAGAGAGATGACTATCAGAACAACAAATATGAAAGCGACAACAATGAGAAAGTCGATGAGAGCGATGACCATGAGGACAACAATGAGAGAGATAACTATGTGGACAACGAATATGAGAGCCACAACTATGAGGAAGTCGATGAGAGCGAGGAATATGAGGACAGCGACAATGAGAGAAATGGCCATGAGGACGACAATGAGAGAGATGACCATGAGAACAACAAACGACAATGAGAGAGATGACTACAAGAACAATGAGAGAGATGACTATGAGGACAAAGAATATGAAAGCCACAACTATGAGGATGTCGATGAAAGCGATGATTATTGGGACGACAACGAGAGATATGACTATGAGGATTACAAATATAAAAGCGACAACTATGAGGAAATCGAAGAGAGAGATGCCTATGAGGACGACAATGAGAGAGATGACTATGAGGACAAGGAGAATGAGAGCTATAACTATGAGAACAAGGAGAATGAGCGAGATGACTATGAGGAAAATGATAAGAGAGATGACTATGACGACATTGAGGGCGATAACTATGAGGACGATGATGAGAACAGTGAGTATGAAAAACATAACTATAAGGTCCCTGAGCCAAATAACGCCATGTATATCTTTAACGCCACCCTATTAAAATCTGTTAACGACACAAGTTTTCGGTAGTGCACTACTGTAGCCTGCATTCGCTTGCAATCTAGTGATGAAATGAGTTACTAGCTGCCCGCTGATATTTACGAGTGACATTATATTCCATCATTTTCCTGTTGTGTGTTGATAGTGAATGGCTGTTCTTATATCAAGGTAAGAGGCAATATTTTATTTTGTGTGTTGAGCAAATAATAACTATATTAAACTACATATTTTCGTGATTCTTAAACATTCTTCTATGTATAGAAAGTATTTGCTATCTATAAAATTTGAAAATGTTAGAGAAACAGGCATGTCATGTTATCAAGTACTCAGTAGCGCTTTAACGCCATGTGGCGTTAAAGGTCTACAGACAGAATTTTAGGTTATATTAGTACTAAGGCTGACAGTACAGCATCAGTGTGAAAACATCAGGAAAATCATTAAGCTTTCAACTTACAAATGTTCAGAATGTGCAGTGATGATATTAGTTCAATTGCTTATCGAAATCTTATTTTTATTTTATTTTATATAACTTAATTTTTTTGTTTTACTTATTGGAAAACATTCATATTAAACTAAGGTAAATGCTTTTGTGTTTAATAACTTTCTACTGTGTCACATTGTCTCTTTTTTTTAAGTAAGGAGTCACTGGAAAATATGTTTTCCTAATCCATCTGGTGTTTCACTTTCAGATCAAGAATCTTTCATTAGTATTGAGTGATTTTGTATCTTTTATTAACAGAAACTCAAATTTAGTCGCTTAGTTCTATGTGTGTTGCTTAGGAAAAATAATTCATTAACAATTATAAGTGTATAGGTTACTAGAAAATAGGTGGCGTTAATTGGACGACCTGTTCCTAATAAAGCCAGTTTACAAAGTTTTCCTATTTGAGTTCTAATTCTTGTTCGGTATATAATATATCCATTTTCATTGTGCTATTTTGTAAATATAAGATTACAGTTTCTATTTCATAATTTTCGTGTTTGTACATAACTTATTTCCAGAGCAAAAGTGACTGAAGTGTTAAGGTGGCGTTATTTGGTACGTGTACCTTACTATGAGGACGACGAATACGAGAGCGACGACTATGAGGACGACTAAAATAAGAATGATGACTATGAGAACCACAATTATGGAGAGAGTTTACTATTAAGACGGCAATAATAAAGATGATCATGTTGACGAGGACGATGACAAGGGACGACTATGAGTACAATGACTACAAGAGCAATGACTATGAGGACTACAATGAGAACGATGACGATGACGACGATTATGAGAGAGATGACTATGAAGACGACAATGGCAATATTAAGAAGACATCAAAGATGAATGCTACGACAATAACGATGAAAAAAATGATGTTGAATTTGTTTTTCTTACAATATAACACCATTGTTGGTGTGGTCGTTAACAATCTCATCATCATCATCATCATCATCATCATCATTATCATCTCAGGGATCTCAACTAAAAAGGGACTTTCGGACGCAAGCCATTAAGATGGACTGTAATACAATACATGTACGTACTCTCTGGTAGAACTTTTAACTCAACCAGTTGCAGAAGATGTGACAAGCAAGAAACGCTTCCTCACGTCTTGGGTTTCTGCCATCATGGAGAATTGCTCCGAATCAACACACATAATACGGTTCGTTCTCTCATCGCATCTTCAATCCGTCAGCATGCTTGCTATGAGGTTTATGAGGAGGTTGGGTGCGTCTCTTCTGATGGCTCTACTAGACGTGCTGATATCATCATAATTGATCGGCAGAAGGATAAGGGTGTCATTCTTGATCCCACAATCCGTTTCGAGATGCATGGGCAACAGCCATAAGAGGTGTGGCGTGAAAAACAAGTCATATATGAGCCTTGTTGTCAGCATCTCGGAGTACAATACCACATCATACACTGGACAGTTTTTGGGCTCATGTTCGGTACCAGTGGCACGATCCCTCTAGAAACTTTAAATAAAACTTAAACAATTTAAAATTTCTGTTGCAACGATTGATGCCATAGGATCTCATTTGTTAAAATCATCCTTAGCTAGAATTAGTAATCATTTATACCAAAGAAACTTTTATTGTAAATGATTTCCTATATTTTCTCATTATTTATCTTATAATGTTTTTTTTTCAAATTATTGTTCTCTTTTTATCTTGTCACATACCTAAGTGCTGAACTTTCTCAAAAACTTCAACGTGTACATAATGTCTGCGTCCGATTTATTTTCAATATCCGCCGACATGATCATATATCGGGATATTTTCTACGACTCTCCTGGCTCCGCTTGCAAGATCGACGTTTAGTGCATTCTCTTTGCCTGCTATATCGAATTATACATGATTCCACACCCAACTACCTTGCCTCTCGGTTTACTCTCCTAGCTTCACATCATAATCGTAATACACGTTCACAGCACAATCTGTTGCTATCGATACCACGTCATGAGACATCTCTGTACTCAAGTTCTTTCTCAATAGCCATGGCCAGCTCATGGAATTCGCTGCCGCTGGAAATCACGGGTTGTCTTAGTCCTCAGTTGTTTAAAATTAGGTTGTTTAGAAATATTTTAAACGCACAGAATTAGTTTTTTTAGGTATAATTTTCATTTATTTATTATTATTATTATTATTATTATTATTATTATTATTATTATTATTATTTTACACAGTCATTACTTTATTTTTCCATTAACACTTATATCTAGGTAATTGTCATTGTCTCAATGTAACACGTGCTGTGCTGATCATACTAAATCTACTATTCCTTTAGTTGTTGTGAGATCATATGTATTACTGTAATTCTTTTTTTTTTTTTTTAAGTTAACACTATATACTAGAATGTATTTTCCTGTTTGTGATTTTGTATTCAGTCTCTTTTTTATTATATATTTTTTATTATTGTTATTTTAAAGTTAATATTGATTGTGTATGTGTATTCAATCTCTCTTTTTACTTAATTATGTTTATTATTATTTTTAAGTTAATATTTGTATACCGGTATGTATTTTTCTGTATGTGATTTGATCCTGGTTGAGTGGAAGAGAAGGCATGATGGCCTTAACTCTGCCAGGGAAAATAAAACTATTATTATTATTATTATTATTATTGTTTTTAATCATTGTTCATTTTGAATGGATTAGTATGCCGATCTATGAACCCTTATTTAGGTGGCTTTTGTTGTTTTTTTTTATTTTTTTATTTTATTGGGTTATTTTACGATGCTATTGATCACATTTTTGTATTCGACAGATAATGGAGAAAAAATGGGAGTATAAGGGTACAGTACATCAGTTATTCATAGACTTCAAAAAGGCATATGACTCGGTTAAGAGGGAAGTATTATATGATATTCTTATTGAATTTGGTATTCTCAAGAAACTAGTTCGATTAATTAAAATGTGTCTCAGTGAAACATACAGCAGAGTCCGTATAGGCCAGTTTCTATCTGGTGCTTTTCCAATTCACTGCGGGCTAAAGCAGGAGATGCACTATCACCTTTACTTTTTAACTTCGCTTTAGAATATGCCATTAGGAAAGTTCAGGATAACAGGCAGGGTTTGGAATTGAACGGGTTAAATCAGCTTCTTGTCTATGCGGATGACGTAAATATGTTAGGAGAAAATACACAAACGATTAGGAAAACACGGATATTTTACTTCAAGCAAGTAAAGCGATCGGTTTGGAAGTAAATCCCGAAAAGACAAAGTAAATGATTATGTCTCGTGACCAGAATGTTGTACGGAATGGAAATATAAAAATTGGAGATTTATCCTTCAAGAGACGGAAAAATTCAAATATCTCGGAGCAACAGTAACAAATATAAATGACACTCGGGAGGAAATTAAACGCAGAATAAATATGGGAAATGCGTGTTATTATTCGGTTGAGAAGCTCTTATCATCCAGTCTGCTGTCCAAAAATCTGAAAGTTATAATTTATAAAACAGTTATATTATCGGTTCTTCTGTATGGTTGTGAAACTTGGATTCTCACTCTGAGAGAGGAACATAGGTTAAGGGTGTTTGAGAATAAGGTGCTTAGGAAAATATTTGGGGCTAAGAGGGATGAAGATACAGGAGAATGGAGAAAGTTACACAACGCAGAACTGCACGCATTGTATTCTTCACCTGACATAATTAGGAACATTAAATCCAGACGTTTGAGATGGGCAGGACATGTAGCACGTATGGGCGAATCCAGAAATGCATATAGAGTTTTAGTTGGGAGACCGGAGGGAAAAAGACCTTTAGAGAGGTCGAGGCGTAAATGGGAGGGTAATATTAAAATGGATTTGAGGGAGATGGGATATGATGATAGAGACTGGATTAATCTTGCACAGGATAGGGACCGATAGCGGGCTTATGTGAGGGCGGCAATGAACCTTCGGGTTCCTTAAAAGCCATTAAGTATCAACATGTAGGTTATTTGGCGTCTGAATGATATGAAGGTGACAATGCCGGTGAAGTGAGTCCGGGGTCCAGCACTGAAAGTTACCCAGCATTTGCTCGTATTGGGTTGAGGGAAATCCCCGGAAAAAACCTCAATCAGGTAACTTGCTCCGGCCGGGATTCGAACCCGGGCCACCTGGTTTCGCGGCCAGACGCGCTGACCGTTACTCCACAGGTGTGGACTTTTGTTGTTAATAAACAAATTTCTCCCCCAGGAGTGTTACAAGAATAATGAACAGGATTGGCTAACTGCAGACGTAATGGCTCTGATTTGGCTGATTTGTGAAACCGTGGTTCCAAATGCCTGTAAGGAGGACGCACGTCCCGCTTGCCAGCTCACTTCTCAGAGTTTCTCTCCGCAATGCGTCGTCGAATATAAAGGATTATGTGCAATATTTACTCGTAACTTTCAAGTGTTCAAGCCTCGGGGAAAGGTCGATTGCCTTTGCTACATCACCAGACACAATAAATTGACGCTTTATCAGTAATAATCTCCCACTTTCAACGCCGTTAGTAAGCAAGTAACTTGCAAGCGGCACTTTCTTAAGAAGACCCATTGGAAAGCATTGTCTAGCCAGGTCAGCAGCGATGATTATGAAGGCGCATTGATGATGGTATTCCGACACTCCCCTATTTCTTCACACGTATTCTTGAATTGAAATTGCCTTATAGGAGCCGGAATTCAGGTTTCGAGGTTGCAATGCGTTGTGCATCGAGCCGACAAAAGCTCCTTTACCAAGGCGTAGTGTATGAGTATTTACGAATATCTGAACTACGTCCAACTCCTATGTGAAAGTGTCGCATATTAAATAAATTGGCAAGAGGAAACCTTGGCCCTCTGTACCCCTTCCAACCCATGAAGAACTAGGGCGTGGATTCTTGACAAATAAAAGCGTGTTAACTAATATTTGGAAACAGGGACGTTGATAAATTTTTTTATAACGTAATAGTAATATACGTTACAAGAGCGGTATGTTGAAGTTTTCATGGTCGAGGAAAAGATTGAAAAAGCGAAACGTAGTTGAGCTTTTTTAATTTCCGAGAACATTTTCAAATTTTTGAAATTTCAATTTTATTTACAATTTACATTTGAATTGAATACATATGAATAGATACCCGAAATGAGCATAATGCTTGTGCTCGGGTACAGTCCAGTAGTCTACATAAATTTTACAGGGTTCAAATAATAATGCCGATGATATAAATAATAGTAATAATAATAATAATAATAATAATAATAATAATAATAATAATAATAATCGTGATAGAAATGATACAAAGATTGTAATACAAAATAATTCATTAATAATAATAACAATAATAATAATAATAATAATAATAATAATAATAATAATAATAGTGATAAAACAAAAATATTTACAATAATAAAATAAATACTAAGACGGATAAAATAAAATATAAAACCACTAGCGAGAGTTAACACAACTTAAATAAACATATAATAACCGGAAAAAATGCCAAACTCGAAAATCAACAGAAAAGTTCTTTGTATCGCAGACGACAGCAACCGCCGTATTGACATTGTGTTGTGCATTAATGGTAGTAGTGGGGAGCTGAAAGTCTACGTAACTGCCGTTCTCTTCGAATGTTCTCGTAAAATCATGGGAAGTTAATGCTGAAAAAACAAAATGTGTACGAGTCAAATTGTTCATTATTACCAGAATAAATATAAATAATACTGAAATATATTAATCGAGTTTCAGTTATAGATCTCTCCTTTTGTGCAAGAGGTATCATATCAAAATATTTTATGAATGGCGGGGAAAATATAAATTTCAATAACTTTCTAGTGACAAGATATAGTGACAAGTACAATCAAGTGTATCTGTGGCGATGCTAAGGAATCATTTATTGGAGATATACAATGTTATTAATTAAGAACATGAAAACAAACATACCGCTCGTGTATCGTACATTATTTTGTGCGAAGGTCGTTCATTACATACCTGAAAGACGAATTTCTAATTAGTTGCAATGAAATCTCCATGTTGGTTTCTGTTTAATGACGCCAACTTCGGGACACCAAAATATCTTTCTTCAACATTGTTGCTGTAAAATGTTTTCTGTGTTTACTATACTCCAGCAGGCCGTGATATACGTCTGTCTTTTTTTTCCCCCAGTCTATGCGAACTTAAAACAAACGGTAAGGTTATGTAATGATTTATTTTTCATTTTAATATTTTAACAATATTATTTATATAACATATTGCAGTAATAACATCGGCATCTGGAATCTCGTTGATTTTTTCACGGCTTCCTTAATGTTACTTGTATCAGGAATGCAATAAGTTTCGTGGCGTAGTAGACTTTACTTAATTTTTGCAAATATTTAAAAACAATAATTAACATTGCAATTTAGGTGAAATTGCAGTGGTAAGTTTCCAATTTATAATTATTACTGTGTTAAACGTCTCTAAAAATAATATGTTAAAAGCCTAAAGCAGTAAAATGAATGTCGCGCTTAAGCGGTAAGAAGAGGGAAATTGTTATGTGTGTTACGTTGGGAATACTGAATGTGGTATTTCACACTTACCGCTTATTGGTTCTGTGCGGAAAACAAGCAAATACGCACGATCTCGCACAAAATACATTTTCCTTATTGGCTGTGTTCACCGAATATTTAATTTAAATTAAATCAAAGAGTTTAAAAAATAATATTTTCAATTTTGTTCGTTTAACGTAAAATAACTTACTTACTTACTGGCTTTTCAGGAACCCGGAGGTTCATTGCCGCCCTCACATAAGCCCGCCATTGGTCCCTATCCTAAGCAAGGTTAATCCATTCTCTATCATCATATCCCACCTCCCTCAAATCCATTTTAATATTATCCTCCCCATCTACGTCTCGGCCTCCCCAAAGGTCTTTTTCCCTCCTGCCTCCCAACTAACACTCTACATGCATTTCTGGATTCGCCCACACGTGCTACATGCCCTGCCCATCTCAAACGTCTGGATTTAATGTTCCTAATTATGTCAGGTGAAGAATACAATGCGTGCAGTTCTGTGTTGTGTAACTTTCTCCATTCTCCTGTAACTTCATCCCTCTTAGTCCCAAATATTTTCCTAAGCACCTTATTCTCAAACACCCTTAACCTATGTTCCTCTCTCAAAGTGAGAGTTCAAGTTTCACAACCATACAGAACAACCAGTAATATAACTGTTTTATAAATTCTAACTTTCAGATTTTTCAACAGCAGACTGGATGATAAACGTTTCACAACCGAATAATAACAGGCATTTCCCACATTTATTCTGTGTTTAATTTCCTCCCGAGTATAATTTATATTTGTTACTGTTGCTCCCAGATATTTGAACTTCTCTACCTCTTCAAAAGATAAATTTCCAATTTTTATATTTCCATTTCGTACAATTTTCTCGTCACGAGACATAATCATATACTTTGTCTTTTCGGGATTTACTTCCAAACCTATCTCTTTACTTGCTTCCAGTAAAATTCCCGTGTTTTCCTTAATCGTTTGTGGATTTTCTCCTAACATATTCACGTCATCCGCATAGACAAGCAGCTGATGTAACTCGTTCAATTCCAAACCCTGTCTGTTATCCTGGACTTTCCTAATGGCATACTCTAGAGCAAAGTTAATATTATATATCACAAATAGTTTCTGAGAAAATTGTTCCTAAACTATAGTGATTTAACATTGCTTGTATAGGACGTACAGTCTTCCCTTAAAATTTTATAACTTGAAATAAGCATCATTATTGTTTACCTTCTCTAGAATATTCAATTGAAATGGGAATGTAGAAATATTTCTTAATCTTTACAATTTACTTTGAAATAAGAGTAGGCCTATCTTATTTTCTGTGTTCTTCGAACATTTAATTAAAATTAGGTTAGGTTACAGAGTTTATTTTAAATTTTCCAAGATTTGATTTAACGTGAAATGAGTGGTGTTAATTCTCTGCTCTCTAACACACTTCCAACACAAAAAGGGCATATCATCTGTATCTTCTCTTACGAGTTCAAAAACAATGTACCATGAAAATGACCTCCAACTTCCCTATTCAAAACAAGCCAGATGAAAGGGTTATTCAGAGCAACACAACCTAATGTGTACTCCCTACTGATTACAGCGTTGCACAATATCATAATTAATGTATTTTAAAATGCACATTTTTCTGTAAAACTATTCAAAACACAGCAAAATGTTATTTTACTTTTTTGTTGCTCTTTACCAAAGGAATCATCCACCAAAATTAATGACATTACTTACTGTTCACTCTATATAATATAATCTGATTGGATTTATAGGTTACTAGCCGTACCCGTGCGCTCCGCTGCACATGTTACAAATAAATATAAAGTAATGACACAATTAAAATAGGACGTTTGATCCAGGGAACATTCGTGTTTGATAGAAGGATAAACCGTTTAATATGTTACTTAATTTAAATTGTATTTAAATAATTAAAATGCGGTCATTTTGGTCCAGAGCAAACTTTGGTGCAATGACAATTCCTTTAACATGTTTCTTAATTGTTATTACATGCAACCATAGTTTAATGAAGATTGACATATCATTTAGTTTTAATGTATATACTTTATATTACTTGCTATATGTTTCAGAAGTTACTGTAATAACATTGTAGAAAATTATGTCCCTCTAGAGAATATACACTTTCCAATGGTGAAATAATAATTAAACAATTAATTAGCTTCCGATATTACTTCATACAAACACAGAAACATTCTCTTAGGCTATGTTTAATAGCTTTCGATTGTTGTTGTCCAAGGCCCCTTATAGACGAAGTCATTTGTTTTTATTTCAGTACAGCGCCTTAGATGGCGTTGTTATCGTAATTTTAAAACTCATTTATCTCATTAAATATCAGTCCTATAAAAATTTTGTGTAGAATAAAACTTATCGGAAATTATTTTTAAAGAAACTTTTGTTATGTAACTTTTTCATGAAAATCAATAATAAGGGAGACATTTCGATTTATTTAATTCAAGCCCCCTTATAACCCCCTTTTAAATAAAGTATTTTGAATGCCATATAGTCTAAAATCTAACTTAATTTATATTCCAATTTTCATCGAAATCCGTTCAGTCATTATCGCGTGAAAAGGTAACAAACATCCAGACAGACTAACAGACATACATACATACATACAAACAAAAATATCAAAAAAGCGATTTTCGGTTTCAGTATGGTTAATTATACATGTTAACACTAATTATTTTTGGAAAATCGAAAATTACCAGAAAAATTTTGGCTACAGATTTATTATTAGCAAAGATTAAAAACATGTCAGTTAGTTTGGTTAGACTCTGACATGCTTATAATTTTTAATAATCAACTTAGTAAATAACCAGATGATGCCTAGCAATATAAGGGCGAAAATCTTTTTTAATTAAACATTACGTATTAATGATATGTTATTTGACGGAAACGTATTGTACACACAAGTGAATAATAAACATTACATCATACTGTGATATTTTCGAAAGTCTGAACTGCCTAGAACAATTTTAAAATCGGTGAATAAAATTCTTTCACTGTCATAGTGTGTGTATGTCAAAATAAAATTTAGTGTTTGTGACTATTACAGTACACCTCAAGAAAACTGTGAATTCCTTCAATACTGACGATTTATTACCCAGATACAATTGAAGTTTACTCAAAGCTTGTGACCTATTTAGGCCTACATTCTGCATTCTCTCTAAGTAAACTATTGCACTTTATGCCACCATCTGACTTAATTATCAGGTAAATTTATTTCTTCCATATTGTAAGCCTGCGCATTACATAATTCCACTGTTGTAAGCTTTTGTTGTGAACCAGAACGCAGATTTACAATTGACAATGAGTCTGGAAGGAGGCAAGGAGATCTGGTTTATATAATTGTGTCAGGGAGGGGAAGCGTCTCGACTACATTTCATCATGTTCAGCGGAATGTCTCACATGCATTGTTTTTAACTAGTATGGCGTGTTTCTTACTCAAAAGGTTCATATGAGATCACTGGTAAAGCTTATACACAAGCAATCTTGTTACTACCCTACTTTCAAGAATAACAACACTCTTAACATTTTATATGCTAATAAAAAGACTGTTTCACACGTCTTCGTATGTGCAACATGCTTGCAAAAAGGAATACATGTGCATATACTGATGTTATAAGTGCGTTATTTTAATTCTAAGGCCCCCCTCCCTTTTGATTGATTCCACCATCTATAAAATAGGACACGAACATAACATTAAACTAGATTATAATATACTAGTGGCTTGTGCAGCAAATGCTGCAAACTAAGTTCATTAGACGTTCAAATAAACATTTTTCAGATTTATTTTCAATGAAGAATACCAGACATTCTGAAAGTTATTTGCTTCCATAATAATGAAAGATACTCTCTCTCGAGCCAATACTGAAGAGAACCACGCATATAAATATCTACACCACACCGCCATTAAATATATGAAAAAGACCCAACCCCACTTGATTAATAATTATAAAAATATTTGATTTTTAATAATATTATTATCTTACGTAAGTTTTATAGCTTTCAGTAACATATACTATATATACTATATAGCCGCCACTCAGTAAAATATAGAAATCAAAATCTAATTTAAGTTATTCTCTACATCTACTTATATAACCCCAAAACGTTTCACTTTCATATCATCAATATAGCATTAATATGTATAATTAATGAAAAATAGTCACATCACGGCATTAACTACAATAATATTTCATTTCTAATAGTAATAATGTCATCAAACCACTTCAAGTTTTGTAGTTTTTAATATCCAATACACAGCTGTACCCAGAAAATTACACACCACAGAATCGAACCTGTAAATTATTTTTAGTAAGTTAAGTTTTTAATAACCAACCTACAAGAAAATATAATCGACCGTTTGGAACGAAGACAACTACAATGGCTTGGACACGTGCAACGGATGTCAGATGAGAGGTGGCCCAAGAAAGTATTGAATTGGTCTCCACCTGGAAGAAGAAAAAGAGGACGGCCTAGATATATGTGGAGGGGAAGAATTATAGAAGCAATGAGAGCTAGAGGTCTGGAAGATGGATCCTGGAATAACAGAGAAGAATGGAAAAAGGGAATCCAAGGCAACCGCTTATAAAGTGGAGAAGCCTTTAAAAGTAAAAGAAAAAGTAAGTAATTTGAGCTCTAAATATGTCAGCATTCTTGCAGATCATGGCCTTCGTGTAATATTGTTTACTGTAGTGTGTGTTTTGTTTTATTCTGAAATGCAACACGGCCGACTTGATGCTCGCTTCGCTTCTCCTGAATGCAATTAGCTAGTTTTCAAAACTGACGACAGATGGATTTTGGAAAATAGGAAAATTATGTAGGAAAATTGACATTTCACTGAAAACTACTATTTTTCCGAAAAACTTTGGGTTCCAAGCTTCAAAATGAGGGGCCATTTATTAAAATCCGTTCAGCCGTTTTCCCGTAATTTCCATTACCAGTTCAAATTATATGTATAGATTACGGTACTTTATAGCCTATTCCATAGATCTCTCGTCAGCACTAGCTTCGTGATGTGGAATAATTAAAAAAATTAAAAATATATAACCTATATACATATATTTGATGTGCAATGTCTCTGCTTATTCTGTGGTATTCGCTGATGACGCCACTTTCTTGACAAGTCATAGTGATATTAATGAATTGACAACAAATGAAGGCTGAAACATGTACTTCAAAGTACCACAAATGTTATTAACTCGCGAAATAAATCCTCTCGCGCTACGTGTCATCTCTAAGCCTACGATTTTAGGTTGCTAAATAAAAGTTCTTTTAGAACAACTAGGCCAAATTTCTCCTCTTTCGCATCCTAGTAATACCTCAGTTGCATACTAGGCGACTTTTGATACGATAAGCTTACCACTTGCCTCTCTGCTCCTGTCAGCAAATAAGAGTGACTAAATTTTACTGAAACTTCCATCAGGGGGTACCTATACTCTGATATTGGAACGATGTGTTAAATACATAGGCCACATACAAATATAAGTTTCTCTCTGTACCAACAGATTACGTCTCTGTCCTTTCTCCTGCTTGTCCTGTGTTGTCTTTAGCGGTGATTTACACCATGCTGACGACATAATCAAGGATTCTCAATAATTGTATTGAATATCTAGCGATGATTCTGTCCTCAAAAGAGCGGCAATGAATAGTCCGTGCGTCTTGGAGCCTTGGCCACCGAGTGAGGCATGGCCAACTGCATCGCATTATACCAACAAAAATATTAATTACATATTTAAATAGCCTACAAAGCGTGAAGAGGTTCGTAGCTCTGTGAATCCCTTTGTGTTTGGTTACGTCATTAATTGCTGTCTTGTGGAGTGATGCACACTGATGTTTCTTGGAAGGACATTAATGTTTCCCTTGCCTTATTCGTACCCATCACCCTGTGCATGTACTGTGAGTCATACGAAGTCTTCCAGTGGGCAGGCGAGCTTTCACTTGGGTGTCCTTTGGGATTTCGTAGGCCTCTATGTGAACGAAAATACAGTAATTAGATTAACAGATAAGCAACAACATAGTGAGTGAACTAATGTGTAGACACTAATCTGTATTCTCAATTTCTACTTTATTTCAGCATAAGATTTTGTCATTCTCAGAACATTTCTTTCCAAATTGTACTGGAGAAATCGGTGATATAGATATATATATATATATATATATATATATATATATATATATAGGAAAAGGAAGAATAATATAAATAAATTTTGGTTCTCACCACTATTGCCAATTCACAGCTGTGAAGTAACAGTTAGCATGCCTGACCTTGAAACGAGCGGACCCGGATTCAAATCTTGGTTGGGATAAGTTATCTGGTTGAGGTTTTTCCGGGATTTTCCTTCAACCCATTAAGAGAAAATGCTGAGTAACTTTCGGCGCTGGACCCTGGCCTCATTTCGCTCATTTCACCTCAGTTCCAGTCCCATCAGATGCAAATAGAAAGGATACAGAAAAGATTTTTACGTTAGTTATATTTTTAAAAACATCACGTGTCGTCTTATGACAAGCAAATTTCATATAATCAGTTACTTTTTGAATTTAATTGTAAAACTTTAAAATCTCGACGATTAATAAATAGCCAAATTTTACTCTATAAGACTGTTAACGGTATATTGAATAACTGTGATTTTCTTAAATTCCTTCAGTTCAATATAAAAAGAACAGAATTACGTCATAGGCAACGTTTTATTATTCCTATTTCTAGAACTGTTTTCTTCAAGAACTCTCCATTGTTTGTTATGTGTAATACGAGTACTTACAACTCTCTGTCTTTAAACTGTGATTCTCAATTGGATTTCAGTTTAACAATTGAAAAATTTCATACAATATTAAAAAGAATTGTATTTCCTTAGATATTTAAATTATGAAGAAGTGTACTGTAATGTTTTTACTCTAGTTTTTAAATAATTTTGCATCATTATATTGACATTTGGCACTATATTAACTGTAATATTATATTCTAGCATCTATTACCATTATGTGTTTTCTTTCTTTGGTTTGCGTTGTTTGTTTTGTTGTTTTTTTCTCTTATTATGTATTTTGTGTATATATCTATGTAAGCCACCTGTAATTGGAAGCCTGCTTCTGTTGGTGGTGGATTTACAATAAAAATAAAAAATTATCACCTTCGTCTCACTCAGAACCTAGATAACCATAGCAGTTGATAAAGCGTCGCAAAATAACCAATTAAAAAACTAATGGTGTTGCGCATTCAACCTCACATAAAAACTTAGTAACCATGGATTATGATACCAGGTTTAAGAGTAGATTAACTAGCTTATACTACCAATTATTTATTTATTTATTTTATTTATTTATTTAACTAGCTAGCTAGTGAGTACAAATTAAATTTATAAAACAAAATTGTTTCTAGCCACTACCGTAATTTTTTTACTTGGTTATTTAACGACGCTGTATCAACTACTAGGTTATTTAGCGTCCATGGGATTGGTGTTAGCGAGATATTACTTGGCGAGATGAGGCCGAGGATTCGTCATAGATTACCTGACATTCACCTTACGGTTGGGAAAAACCTTGGAAAAACACAACCAGGTAATCAGCCAAGGGAGGATCGAACCCGCACCCAAGCGAAACTCCGGATCGGAACCGCCAATGATAAATTTGCATATTTAATGACTACTGAAGATGTACTATTGAAATGTTTAGAAGATTATGATACAAAGTGTCTATACTGACATAGATTTATCAAGAAATACGAATTGTGAGAAAGGTTTTGGTTTTTAATAATGTTGATTATATTTTGTTATTTTTATCTTTTTTTTTCGATAATACTGATATAGGCATACATCACTTAATGTGCCTCCACTTCATTATTGTATTATTGTCAGCATATGTTTAAAATTTCATCCTTCTACTATTTATAGTTCCTGAGAAAATGGAGTATTTGTATAAAAGTAACAAAATAAAATCAACATTATTAAAAACATTCAGAACTTTTTTTACAACTGTAAAACATCATAAATCTGCATCATCTTGCTTAGAAACATTATTATCTTTATCCTGTAAAAATTGCATTATGGTACTTTCAGTAGTTCCTGACATAATTGATAATTTTAAATAAGCAAATTTAACATTGACGCATTGGTGATTTAGGGTAGCTAATCGCCCCTTAAAAAGTAAACGTGGTTAAAATGTAATTTCGATGCACCATTTATAATCACCGGTTACTTACACATGTTTAACTGACACCTCATATAACCAGGGTAAAATCTGTGATGGTACACTGTTTCTGCAAAGTGACAGAAGGAGAGCATCCATATTTCTGTAAAGCTGAGTCAACGTCTGAAAACGACTATTCTTATTCTGTTCTACATCGAAAAGGGTATTCTATATTTCCATGTTACATATGGTTGCGCTGTTATGTCTCCGAGTTGCGTTAATTCAATGATTTCAATACTGTTAGGCTAAAATCTTACAAAATGAAAAATAAGAAGTGAAAATGATTATATCCCAATGTGAGTTTCATACAGGGTGAGTAAAAAGTATGGAATAATGCTTGTAAATTTCTTATTTCTAATTTTATGGAGAAACTATTTAAACAAAAGTCGTAGGGTATCAAAGAAGGAATATTTTGAACATGTTTTCAAATACTATACTTTTGATTTATAAAGGGTGTGCCAACGAGTATGTTTTTTTTAAATAGCACCATGTACTTATTTTTCCATTTTTGGGTTCTCCAGGTCTCAATACGTACAAAATCATACGTTTTTTTTGCCATTTATAAATTATTCTTTTGTAAAAATTACCTCTTTTGATGGCAATGCATGTGTACTCAACGAAGGAAAATTTTAATGCTTCAGTACATCAATTTGGGGAGGTTTTGGATTAAACAATTGCAGACAAAAGCTAATAGAAACAAGTGAAAAAACTAAATAACAATATTAATATTATTTAAACTTATAATTTAAAAAAAGACACTTTGTAAAATATGCAACATTGAATTTTAACTGTAATAGTAATGCAATACAGTACTTGGATTTTAAAGCAAGAAAACCCACTAAAATCAAAATTAGTATTGTTGTGTTGTATCACATGTTGATTTCAGTTCAAAAAAGTGCACAAAATGGACCCTCTTTACTGCCAAAAATTCATAGGTAAATGTGTCTTTGAAATTGTTTAATTTTTAACCATTGTTATTCAATTGTTTTCTAGCTTTATTCACTTGTTTCTATTAGTTTTTGTCTGCAATTGTTTAATTCAAAGCCTCCTCAAATTCGTGTACTGAAACCTTAAAATTTCCCTTTATTCAGTACACATGCATTGCCATCAAAAGAGGTAATTTTTACAAAATAATGGCAAAAAAAGATATGATTTTGTACGTACTGAGACCTGGAGAATCCAAAAAATGGAGAAATAAGTACATGGTGCCATTTATAAAAACACTCATTAGCACACACTTTATAAATGAAAAGCATAGTACTTGAAAATGTGTTCAAAATATTCCCCCTTTGATATTCTACAACTTTTGTATGAACAGTTTCTTCATAAAATTATAAATAAGAAAGTTACAAGCATTGTTCCATACTTTTTATTCACCCCGTATATTGATACAATACGTATATAATAGGAAATAAAAGAGAAAAGATGGATTATCCATAAAAGAAAAAGGAGAAAGCATAGACCACCAGAAGGTTAATAGGAATGAGTGTGGCATGTTAGAAAGTATAGTATTCCATCTTTTATTTTCACCTGATATGATGAACAGTTTTCGTGGAACTGTGCTACAAAATAATCTCTATATACTCATAGATGTCAACATAATCGATTATTTTCTCGATTCGCTTTGTATCCGCATTAGAGATACATGACGTCTTCAATTCAAAAATAAAAGCTTGTAAGTAAATATATCGCGTAATAAACTCCGAATATCATAAACTTGATAATAAGTGGTTCACCTCTTATAAAAAGCATTTCTTCTATTAACAAAGTGCTATACGTGTACATAAATATTAAAACTGATGTTCAGATCCCTTCACGGCAAGAATTAAGTAACTAAATAATAATTAACTTCGCTCGAGCAGCAACTGTTGCTTCGTATCTTGCTAATTCAGTTAATGTCAAACATAAACATTTCAAGTAACGGGGAAGTCATTCTGCATCCTGTTGGTGCCGGATCATTGCGCCCCACATGTTTAATGACTCGACCATCACAGATCTCGAGCGATTGGTGCACCAGTAAGCCACACGTAATCCTCGGATTAGGGATAATGTTAGGCCAGAACTGGTCTCGTCAAGGTACAGTATTTAGTTCTCTAGGACACGAGTGACAAACCGTGAAGCAGGCGGCAAGAATTATGACAAGAGGGTTTTATTATTATAATTATAACCAACAAGGATTGGGACAAAGGCCTGCTTTAACCTTTCCAATGGAGGACTAATAGCCTTTAGATCGAAGGACATATTAATAATTTTAACATCTTCATGACAGTTGAAAGCAAAGGAGACTCATGTCCTTTGCCTTGGAGCAATTATGAATTAAAGCAGTGGCCCGGGAAAGAGAATTATCGCTCCTCGATTTCAGACATTTTTTAAACTAAAGAATAATAATTTGTATAACATTTTATTTTAATTTGATATTGGTTTGATTCAGTAACTAAAATGAACTCTATTATGTAGATTTTCAGGTAGCTGTTTCCTTCCGATCTTGAGGAGCTCATTCCGTCGGATCCCGGCCACTTAGTCACTCGTAATGAGTGCACCTCTGCACATAATGTGTTGGACATTGTGCCACTGTCACACATCTGTGACACAGTGCATGAGGGTTGACCACCAAAGGGAAACTAAGAGTGGAACTTAAAACTGAGAGGATTCAATCCGGCATCAGAGCTGGAATCCGGTGTAGCTTAGTTCATAAAGCGTCAGCACGTAGAGCTGAAAACCCGGGTTCCTGTTCCGGTGCCAAAGAGAATTTTTTTCAGCTCCATCCCTCCTTCATCACATGATAATGCAGGATTCCTGCACGGAAATATCATATGTACAGTACTTCGGTACAGCACAATAATATGAACTATAAATGATTGGAATGACCTACCTGCAGTGGTCTTTGAGGGCAGTCCTTCCTTAAGGAGATTTAAAAATAACTTTAAAAGTTGTGTATAAAGTGTAAATTAAAAAAATACGTTACATTACTTAAGGTGGCATGTATTTACATAGCGTGACGAGTTATTCCCTAAGTTTGAATTGTAAATTACTTTAAAATAGCTCGTAAGAGGGTCTTAGAGTAGAAATGTTTAGTTTAATGTACTGTATTTTCTGTTTGTAAGTATGATTCTATGGAACTACATATAAGGGTGTAATTTATTGTTTGTCTTATTTAAACTGTTGTATCAGTGAAGCGAGATGAGTCAGTGAAGTTATGGTTTACAGTGACAGTGAATAATTTCGATTAGTGATAATTTATAGTGTCAATGAAATGTGTTCTATAGTGTCAGTAAAATGTGTTCAATAGTGTCAGTGAACTGTGTTCTATAATGTCAGTGAAATGTGTTCTATAGTGTCAGTGAAATGTGTTCTAAAGTGTCAGTGAATTGTGCTCTATGGTGTCAGTGAAATGTGTTCAATAGTGTCAGTGAACTGTGTTCTATAAAGTCAGTGAAATGTGTTCTATAGTGTCAGTGAAATGTGTTCTAAAGTGTCAGTGAATTGTGCTCAATGGTGTCAGTGAAATGTGTTCAATAGTGTCAGTGAACTGTGATCTATAATGTCAGTGAAATGTGTTCAATAGTGTCAGTGAACTGTGTTCTATAAAGTCAGTGAAATGTGTCCTATAGTGTCAGTGAAATGTGTTCTAAAGTGTCAGTGAATTGTGTTCAATGGTGTCAGTGAAATGTGTTCAATAGTGTGAGTGAACTGTGCTCTATAATGTCAGTGAAATGTGTTCAATAGTGTCAGTGAACTGTGTTCTATAAAGTCAGTGAAATGTGTCCTATAGTGTCAGCGAAATGTGTTCTGAAGTGTCAGTGAATTGTGCTCAATGGTGTCAGTGAAATGTGTTCAATAGTGTCAGTGAACTGTGTTCTATAAAGTCAGTGAAATGTGTCCTATAGTGTCAGTGAACTGTGTTCTATAATGTCAGTGAAATGTGTTCAATAGTGTCAGTGAACTGTGTTCTATAATGTCAGTGAAATGTGTCCTATTGTGTCAGTGAAATGTGTTCTAAAGTGTCAGTGAATTGTGCTCAATTGTGTCAGTGAAATGTGTTCAATAGTGTCAGTGAACTGTGTTCTATAGTGTCAGTAAAATGTGTTCAATAGTGTCAGTGAACTGTGTTCTATAATGTCAGTGAAATGTGTCCTATAGTGTCAGTGAACTGTGTTCTATAATGTCAGTGAAATGTGTTCTATAGTGTCAGTGAAATGTGTTCTAAAGTGTCAGTGAATTGTGCTCTATGGTGTCAGTGAAATGTGTTACATAGTGTCAATCAGCTGGGTTGTATAGTGTCAGTGAAATGTGTTCAATAGCGTCAGTGAACTGTGTTCTATAAAGTCAGTGAAATGTGTCCTATAGTGTCAGTGAAATGTGTTCTAAAGTGTCAGTGAATTGTGCTCAATGGTGTCAGTGAAATGTGTTCAATAGTGTCAGTGAACTGTGTTCTATAATGTCAGTGAAATATGTTCAATAGTGTCAGTGAACTGTGTTCTATAAAGTCAGTGAAATGTGTCCTATAGTGTCAGTGAACTGTGTTCTATAATGTCAGTGAAATGTGTTCAATAGTGTCAGTGAACTGTGTTCTATAAAGTCAGTGAAATGTGTCCTATAGTGTCAGTGAAATGTGTCCTATAGTGTCAGTGAAATGTGTTCTAAAGTGTCAGCTAATTGTGCTCAATGGTGTCAGTGAAATGTGTTCAATAGTGTCAGTGAACTGTGTTCTATAGTGTCAGTAAAATGTGTTGAATAGTGTCAGTGAACTGTGTTCTATAAAGTCAGTGAAATGTGTCCTATAGTGTCAGCGAAATGTGTTCTAAAGTGTCAGTGAATTGTGCTCAATGGTGTCAGTGAAATGTGTTCAATAGTGTCAGTGAACTGTGTTCTATAATGTCAGTGAAATGTGTTCAATAGTGTCAGTGAACTGTGTTCTATAAAGTCAGTGAAATGTGTTCTATAGTGTCAGTGAAATGTGTTCTAAAGTGTCAGTGAATTGTGCTCAATGGTGTCAGTGAAATGTGTTATATAGTGTCAATCAGCTGGGTTCTATAGTGTCAGTGAAATGTGTTATATAATGTCTATGAAGTGTGTTATAAATTAGTGTCAGTGAAATGTGTCATAGTGCCAGTGCAGCGAGTGATATGAGTGAATATATTATTAGTGAAAGTGAAAGAATATTAGTATCACTGTAAAACTTATGTTGGGCCTATATAAATGTAGGCTGTAATGGAAAATTAGGTTCATTTATTAATTAGGTTATTTTATGTATTATTCTTAATTGTAATTATTGTGTGTTTTGTAGTTATTGTATTAATTGTATTGTGTATTAATTTTTATTGTGTGTAATTAAGTTACCACTGCCACCGGGTATTTGCCCACTTGCAGTGTAAATAAGTAGGGGAGAAGTGGGTACAGTAAGACAGGGAGAACAGTGAGACATTTTTTATTAGATGGTAAATTTTGATGTTGAAATGTTTGTAACAGTGGAGTTGTATGTTGCATGAGTAAAGTAACAGTTTTTTCATACTCGATTTGATTCTAGTTATAAAGGTGAGTGATGAAAAAATAATTCGTAATTTTTCACTCTAGAAGTAAAATTTTGACTTGTGTTTAATGAAGGTTATATTGGATATAAAAATGAGATATAAATATGAATGTTTTGTTACCTAATACTATGGCATTTGAGATTATGTTTGGCAAAGTTTCGTCTTTCTTGTTTTAATTTTGAAGTGATGGCGTCATTTTTTAATTAACTATGCGTAAAGGGAACCGTGAGACATGCCATTGAAGGGTACACTGACACGTCTCGCTGTCTCCATGTACCAATGATTTGCAAAAACAAACTGTAATTATATTACATTTACCAGTAACTAGTATTAAAAATGAACATACTAGTAACCAATTTAGGAACTGTAGCTTAAAATAATGGATACATTACATTTTAATGGTTTCATAAATAAAAAATTATTCACAAAATTTAAGAAAATGTTAAAAAAATAATAAAGAATTACATTAAATTATTATAATTATAGGCTTTGTTATCACCAAAAATTCATTTCATTTTTTCGCAAAAGTTTGAAATGTCATGGAAAATTCACTTTTCCAAATGTTCCAGATGTTTCAATGGTTTCGAAGTTAGACATTAAAATGATTCTAAATAAGCTTACAGAACATGTCAAGATAAAGAGACAGCAAGTTTTTGTTTTCCTTCGAAATAAATGTAAATAATTTCAATGTCCGTTAATAGGCACTGTGGTGTCTCACTGTACCCTCCTGAATGGGATCAGTGAGACATTTGCATTTTTTTGACAAACATGTATTGTATATTATGTCCTTATCTATTAACATTTTTGTTTATGTATTATTATACTCCATGTTTTAATGTCTATTTCTATTGCACTTGATTTTTAAAATACTTGAATTATCACTTGCATACATAACTTATGTCTTAATATTTCGTCTCTCACTGCACCCACTACTCCCCTACATACATAGGCTATTTGCGTATGGAATTGTGGTTTAATTCTTTTACCTTGCAACGAAATGTTATGTACGAAATAATTTTTCTTCAATTTTAAGTAGTTGTTAGCTCCATATAGCAAAAAAATAAATTGGAGAATGTAAATTTAAGTTCACACAAGACCACGCACTCTTTAACATTGACGCATGCGCAGATGAACGGAGTTTTGTAAGTTGTTCCCTTATAACAGTATCAACAGAAATCCAGTTTGAGCCCTTTTGCAAGAGAAATTAGCAGAGCGATTTTATCACGATTGAAAGCTTTTGTATTCATGATATTGCTATTATAAACAGTATGGGTACATCTTGCGCCATGTTACAACAATTTTGTAGAAATTATGTTTTCCATCTAATTGCCTCAAATACGGATTTCTTAAGAGCTTTTAACTTTACTTAAAGATTAACTCTTCTAGAAGAAGTCAATGTTGTGTCTCGAGGAACATCTTCCCACTTTCCAGAGAGATATATCACTAAGTCTGTCAGTCGTAATTGGATTAGAAAGCAATGCACCTGCAGCCCAGCCTATTCATCTCTGCTACAGTTGCTTACTTCGAGCTAGTAAACTCCACGCCTTTCATCCAGATGGTCTTCGAAATTAGAACCGTTGCATCTTACCAAATGGACAGTCATTTGGGTTGCGTTCAACATGCGATGGATGCTTTCTCTCACTAAACCATACGTTTGTAACGGAGCATTTTATCTGAAGTGTCAGTAACTGCTTCCAGAAATTAAAAGCAGTGATAAGAAATCTATCTGCTGGTTCAGAACTACAATCTGGTTCCACGCTTGCGATTTGGTTTGCTTGAAATGTATCTTAATTGCTGTTTCTCACGTTAAGGGATATTTTGGAAAGAAAATTAACATGGTTCATATTTTCTTTTATTTCACATTTTCTTTTTGGTATTTCTTGCTTTAACTAGTGTTTCTTAAATGAAGTCATTTCTATTACAGGTCATAGAACCCAATAGTGTAAAGTGAGGAATTTAAGTAAAAAATAAGATATCAAACTAAGCAGTCTGAGGATATGAACAAGGAGTCCTAGACTCTTTATTACGCTGCTACATGGGTCGACAGGCATTAACTATAAGAATACAAATTGGGAAACATGTTTGTGCCTATTTAGTTGGAAGATAGTATGATAGAATTTATTTATTTATTTATTTATTTATTTATTTATTTATTTATTTATTTATTTATTTATTTATTTATTTATTTATTTATTTATTTATTTATTCTGGTGTAGTTAAGGCCATCAGGCCTTTTCTTCCACAACACCAGGAACATAATTCTAGTAAGCTTATGTTAAATTAATTTTCATCATTTTACTAGTTATCTCAAACCTCAAATTAATTATAATTGATTGAATTGAATTAGCTCATAAATTAAGTTACTACTTTACCTTATAGGTTTATCTAAATTTAAATAAATATGTAGTCTACTAGTCGTTAACTTAACTGAAGAATATTGTTGGAGAACCTTTTAAGTGTACCGGTAGTGTAAATATTCGTAATTTAAATATGTATTGTACATTGATTAAGGCTGGTTGAGTGGAAGAGAAGGCCTTATGGCCTTAACTCTACCAGCGAAAATAAAACAGTATTATTATTATTATTATTATTATTATTATTATTATTATTATTATTACAAGTACAATAATAGAAATAAACAGAAAAAATACACTTACAAAGTAAAGCTACACAAGAATAAACAGAGAGAGAGAGAGAAAAAAACACTATAAACAAAGGAAAGCCACTCAAAAATATACATAGGTTGCAGTCACACAAACTTTAAAGGAGTGATTAAGTATCATAATTAATTGTATCCTAACTAATTAACTAACATAAACAAGAAACTTGCAATTTTAATCTAGATTTTAAAAAAAGAAAAAGAAAAGACACAAATCAATACTTCCAACATTAACTAAGACAAAATTTTCCAATTTCATTTTCAATTGTGATAAAGTCCGGCAGTCCCTGACGTCATTAGGTAACGAATTACAGAGGCGAGGTATTTCTACAGTATAGGAAGATGAGTATAAAGACGTTCTATGATGAGGGATAGAAAGAAGTGCTTGATGTCTGTTTCGAAGAGTTGTAAGAAATTGAAAGCGCGATAACAGATAATTCGGAGTAGAAGTATGCATGATTCTAAATAGAAGAGACAGTGAATGTATTGTTCTTCTATACTATAAGGGAAGAGAATACAGGAGAAATACAAAATGAAGTGTTAAAATAATAGTAATGTAAATGTAAATAAATGTGGTGATGATACCATAAGTTATACAGAAATATGAAGGCCATCACTACATGAAGATATTATATGAAACAGCTGTTGACAATAAATATTCATATTCATAAACCATTATAAGAATTCTAAGATTACTGACAGTTAAGAGATCACAATGGTTTGAAGTTCTTCCCAGAACTTCTTGATTCACGTTGTTTGCGAGCTCTTCGCAGAATCAGAGATCCTGGTGGTTCAATTACTTTATTGAGCACGACGACATTCCTGCAAATAAGCTGCCAAGTTCTTTCGAAGGTCAACTACTACAGTAGAAATTGCGTTATTGAATATTACCAGTGCTGCCACAATATAAATTAACTCCTACCTCCGTACCCTGTAATCAATGGAGATATTGGATTTCAAGACACACTTTTGTTTAGCGAAATACAAAGCACGTAACTCCTTATTTAGATTTGGACCGCATACCAAAGAATGGGTTTCTTCTCAAGCAGAACTAATGGTGAACACAAATTTGCTGGCTGTGCTTGAATAATGCAAATATTTTCACCTTAATGTACCATGATGCCATTCCATCTCCACGTCTAACCTTTCACAAATTAACATTATTTCAATATTTCGACTTCACCATAGTGTCTTCTGTAGTCCTACACTTTTTCTTCCATAATCTTTACATGAAACAACGAGACAAAGTCAGGATAGGAGAAGAAATATCAGAAGGAAGTGAAATAGGGAGAGGAGTACGTCAAGATGCCCTTTATCATCTACCCCAGTGGTCGTCAGCACTCACTGTCGTGCAACAGGGAGAGATAGAGAGCATACCCGCTAGCAGCTACGAGAGCCCTATAATGCACTGCGTTTTCCGCGGGTAAGAGAGGCTAGCCCCAGCGTGCTCTGTGCTGACGACCCCTGGTCTACCCTGTTCAACATCTACTTGAAGGATTTAGTGAAGAACTGCTTTCAGAGCATGGGGGAGTGATAGTAGGAGGAATAAGGATAAAGTGCATAAGATTTGTTGACATGGCGTTGTTAACAGAAGAGGAAATGATACTAAAGGATATTCTACTACAGCTAAATGAGAGCTGTGAGCAGTATGGATGAAGATAATGCAAACAAGACGAAGACCATGGTTATCGGAAGAAAAATAAAGAAGGTAAACTTGCGAATCCTAAATGCGGCAGTAGAGCAAGTGGACAGTTTAAAAAACTTGGGGCGTAATTAAAGCAGTAACATGAGCTGCAGACAGGAAGTCAAAAGGAGGATACCAATGGCAAAGGAAGCTTTTAATAGGAAAAAGAGCATCTTCTGCGGAACTCTGGAAAAAGAACTAAGAAAGAGAATAGTGAAGTCCTTTGTGTGGAGTGTAGCATTTTATGGGGCAGAAACATGGACAATAAACAAAGTGAAGATAAACATTACAAGATTTGAAATGTGGATGTGGAAAAGAATGGAGCGTGTGAAATGGACAGACAGAATAAGGATTGAAGCTGTGTTGGAAAGAATGGGTGAAGAAAGAATAATGCTGAAACTGATCAGGAAGACAAAAAAGGAATTGGTTGGGTCACTGGCTGAGAAGAAACTGCCTACTGAAAGATGCACTAGAAGGAATGGTGAACCGGAGAAGAGTTGGGGGCAGAAGAAGACATCAGATGACAGACGACATTAAGATATATGGTTTCTTATGCGGAGACAAAGAGGAAGGCAGAAAATGGGAAATATTGGAGAAAGCTGGGTTTGCAGTGAAACACCTCTCCTTGGGTAGAACATTATGTATGTAGGTATGTAGCATAATTATCCATGCAAATATAATAATCATATACTGTACTAAATTCTTCCCGAATTATTTGTAAATGCCTGTGGAAAATTTCACAATGATAGATTTAATACTTTTTGAAATGAATGTAGGCCTACCTAAAATACAAAAAAATTTGTCATGAGAAACAAGCTTTTATAATCTGGCGTGGCATTTAAAGAGCCTTGAAACGCAGTCATTTAAAGACAACCAGGGACATTTAAAAATGTCGGAACATATGAGGGAGTCAGAAGCAAAGGGGTAGTAGTCATGAGAAACAAGTTTTTTATAATCTGGCGTGGCATTTAAAGATCCTTGGCACGCAGACATTTAAAGACAACCAGGGGCATTTAAAAATGTCGGAACATATGAGGGAGTCAGAAGCAAAGGGGCACAAGTGACATTTCTAAGAACAAGAGTAAATGCGTCTAGGGGAAGCTAAAACATTTAAAATTTTAGTGGCAAAGGGATACATCTTTTAACCACACTACACACTAAAATTGAAATAAAACATTTGACGGAATTTACGAAATTTTAAGTAGCCTACTTTCAACCACATTTTCTCACAATTACTTAAGTGAACTTATACCACTTTGCTTCTGACTCCAACGCATATACGTATAAAGCCGCTCAAAGTTTAATGGAAAATCTCATTTTATGGAATTCTGAGAAATGATATTTTGGTCAAACGGGCTGGCCAGTAAACTATGGTATCAACTAGACGGTGCTCCAGTACATTTCAGACTTCCAGTACGCCAATGGTTAGATCACCATTTTTCAGGTAGATGGACTGGAAAGGGTGGTCCCATTGCCTGGCCAGCCCGGTCTCCAGACCTAACACCATTGAACTTCTTTCTCTGGGGCTACATGAAGGAGAAAGTGATAGCAAGCAGGGAAGAGCTCGTTGCAAAGATTAACACTGCTGCAATGGAGATACACCAGCACGGATTGGATAATGTGCAGCGAGAAGTGAGACGGCGTGCTGAAGGGTGTCTTCGTGCGAGACGGGGACGTTTTGAGCATCTGCTCTAGACAAATGACAATTAGCCTATGTTCTCTCAAGCAGACAGATCCATTAGGTGTGGAATCAAATGAGGATAGATACGGTACGTAATATTCGTGTAACTCGGAAACGGAGATGAATATTGAAAAAGTGTATTAGGATTTTTTGTTGCAAATAAGGTCCTAACTAATTACCTTAAGGATTGACCTGACCTTTTGATACACCCTGTATAAAGAATTTTACTTTATGATATTATAATTGATAAGTCATTGACGGGAATCTAACAAAACATTTATTTGAATATTCAGTTTTAATGTTTTAAATATAAAATAAATGTGTACTTATTTGAACTTATGTTAGTCTCAATATTTTAACAGTTGTCACATCATTTTTGAAGGGGAATCCTAAGGTTGGCTTATTTACCGTAACTACAGCAACTTTAAGTTAATTTAAGGATGTTAAATTGTATTTGTATTAATAAGAGGTTCGCTCAATTCAGATTCTTGTGAAAGGGGTTCGCGAGTCTCGAAAGTTTGAGAACCACTGCCCTAGAGCGATAAAATTCTGAGCATAGTTTTCTCCGGGAGTGGGGGATTGAAAATGGGAATCCTGTACGGTAGTAGCAGTAGCAGTAGCAGTAGTAGTAGTAGTAGTAGTAGTAGTAGCAGCGGCAGCGTGGTAGTAGTAGTAGTAGTAGTAGTAGTAGCAGTAGTAGTAGTAGTAGTAGTAGTAGTAGTAGTATATCCTTTCACTCCTTATGCGGAGCATAGGGCCTCAATGAGAACCTTCCAACGGACACGATTTTTCTTTAATCAAATTTATTTAAGAGATTGTGGGTGATTGGCCCTCAACCTCCGAGTACCCTGGTGGGTATGTCACCTCAAGGCCTGAGTTCCTGCCCGCCTGCGTAGATCTTCTGCAATAGGCCATGTCGGGTATTTCCCCCTGACACGAGCAGTTAATATGGCTATACCGCCAATACTCGGTCGCCTATCCTCGTTAGTGATAACAGGGTCCACCACGAGAAGGTGAGGATTGACAATTGGGAGGGATATTACGCATCCCTTCCCCTTGGACCCCACGGTAGATTTCAGTGGCGGCCAGTGAAGTTTGGGTCTGGTGTTGCACTTTCTGTGATGAGTGGAGTAGAATTAGTTACCTTTATGAATACATGGTCATGAACATTTTAATCCAATGCCGGTACTTAAATGATTAATATCAGTAATGCCCGTTCTTGTCCACGACTGTTCCCCATCAAACAAAATACACGGAAAACAAAACAGTGCGTTTTTCACTTCACAGCCACAAAGTCAGTCATGATTATTGTAAATTTTCTTTCTAAAAATTCTCTTGAACTGTCTTTTCCCCGTAGTAACTGTCTGGAAAATATTTAGATCAGGCAATGGTCTACCAAGTTCTTTAATTTTTTATTTTTCGTCAGAAAATACAGAGAAGTTCTTGTTTTGTAAACTATTTACATAATTCATAATGGTAAACGCAACGTATATCACGAACTTGAAGAAAACATCACTGCACTATAAAAATTGTGATAACTACCACAATTCACATAAAACTCAATAAACTCCAGAAAAGTTCCTGTTTTTTAAACAACTTACAAAATTAAAAACTTTATTAAATTGTAACTACCTACTAAAAACACAAAAGATAATAAAATTAAAGCTAATCTTAATAACTATTCAAAAGGTTGCTCCCTTAATATTAATTTCATATTCACTAACCATAAATATATTCATATGAACTATTATTTTAATATCAGTTGTTATTGGATCTATTGGTGGATTAAATCAAATAACGTTATATGCCTACGTATCTATGCCACAAACTTGACGAAAATATCACATCCAATAAAAAAAAATTGTATTATGCAGCACAATTAAATTCCAACAAAAACTAAATATTTAAGAGAGGATTAAATGGATTTCACACGATTAAAACACGACTGGACTACATGCTCACCTAGCTACACGTTGGTCAGGAAGTCAGGAAGTGAGAAACCACGTGAGAAACGAAGAGTCGGAAAAAATCTGAAAATTTCGTCTCAAGTCACAAGTCATCCAGCGAATGTGTCCATTCGGAATGGTCACTTCTGCAATCTACAGGCAAATACAAGAACTATTTGCTTCCGGTCGTTGCAAGAGCTGTGCCGCGACCAGCTATGTTAACTGCTGGGAGAGGGAACTCTGAACTGAGCCTACCTTCACGAATCTGGCTGTTGCTGAGCCGCACAACGACTACTTCTGAAAGATTCACAATTTGATGAATTTTATAAAAGCTGATTATTTTATACTCGAATTCTTAAATGATATATAAATAAAAAAAAATTTATATATTTAAATTGGACGAGAAGGAAACTTAAAATCTGTTTAGTTATTTAATATAAACCAAATTTTAATGTGCGGGAAAAATTTGGTCGTTGTGCAACGCTGCAACATGATCAGCGGCCGCCACTGGACTAGATTTACGGAACGTGAAAGAATTCTATCTCTGATGAAAGACACCAGCAAAATAAATAGACTATTTCTCGCCCATGTTCAATTCCAACGCTGAAATAGAACATCTGCAGTTGAAAGCTTTGTTCAATGAAACACTACCTACCTAGCAGATCTGTCACCGAAACATGACCTTCCAGATCCGCCGCTGCCGCTGCCTTGGCAGGTGAGGTTGGAGGCTTGTTTGTGTTTTGGAATAACTGCGACTTGCTGGTCGGTAGGTGCCTCCGGGCAACGCATAACTGCAGCCTGAGTCAGCCCTCCTTGAACCGCCTGCCGCAGAGGCTAATGAGCCAATTTGGCCACGCAGTAGCTACAATGTTTTGTGTTATTACAGATAATAGGCTTTCCTTCAATTGCAATGCAAGCCCGGTAGCAGTTCAGGGTGACAATTCCAAGCGAAGTGACAGTCTCAAAGAAAGTGAGCGGTTGAAGTACTGTGTGAAAGAGATTCAAGGTTCGAACACTGATGTGGTTTTTCTCATTAATCTTTGGAATTCAATATGATAATTTATAGAGAAAAAGTGAAATTGAGATTTTAGTGAATAGTAGTTAGAGGAAAAAGGGGGTTTGAAAGACGAATATAATATTGGATATATTAGGATTAATGAACAAAAAGAGAATAGCAAATGAAAAGTAGGAGAAATACTGAAAGGGAGATTGACCAAGTAACAAAAAAAGGCACATAGTGTAATTGAGAGTATTGTGTAGACGTGTACTGCAAATAAATGTGTTACTGTAATATGTTAATGGTGGCACCGGATACAGAAATGTGAGGTACACCATTATATGTAAAGAAGTGCTGTGACGAAATACGAGTATATCATATCATATAATATCATATCATATCATATCATATTATATCATATCATATATTCATGTTATATGCAATTCTATGTTTTTATCTGTACTGTCTAATATCATATCATATCATATCATATCATATCATATCATATCATATCATATCATATCATATCATATCATATCATATCATATCATATCATATCATATCATATCATATCATATATTCATGTTATATGCAATTCTATGTTTTTTTATCTGTACTGTCTATTGTAATTGGGGCTTTGCCCTGTTATGGACATAAATAGATAAATAAATAAATAATTATCATATCATATCATATCATATCATATCATATCATATCATATCATATCATATCATATCATATCATATCATATCATATCGTATCATATCATATATCATATCATATCATATATCATATCATATCATATCATATATCATATCATATCATATCATATCATGTCATATCATATCATATATTCATGTTATATGCAATTCTGTTTTTTTATCTGTATTGTCTATTGTAATTGGGGCTTTGCCCTGTTATGGACATAAATAGATAAATAAATAAATATCATATCATATCATATCATGTCATATCGTATCATATATTCATGTTATATGCAATTCTATGTTTTTTTATCTGTACTGTCTATTGTAATTGGGGCTTTGCCCTGTTATGGACATAAATAAATAAATAAATAAATAAATATCATATCATATATCATATCATATCATATCATATCATATCATATCATATCATATCATATCATATCATATCATATCATATCATATCATATCATATCATATCATATCATATCATATCATATCATATCACATCATATCATATATCATATCATTAATCTTTGGCCTTTCTAACATGTTTTATATCCGCTGGGCTGTTCACATCAAGTTAAAAATCAGACCCCAGTTCTAAGTTCTCGGCACTAATTTTGAAAATAAATACGGAGGAAAATGTTAGATTTGGTTGACCATCGCTTGTCGAAAAAATATCATAACCATTTGGATATCCTGAGTAGGGAACGGATTTCTAGTTCCGTATCTACGTCCTAAACGTTTTCCACGCCGTGACGTCGTGGTCTAAGGCAACCTGCCTAAGACTCGCGTTACGGAATGCGCGCTGGTTCGAGTCCTCATGGGGGAAGAAATTTTCTCATGAAATTTCGGCCAGTGTGTGGGACCGGTGCCCACCTAGCATCGTGATGCACTTTGGAAGCTACGATAGGTAGCGAAATCCGGGTACGAAAGCCAGCTATAACGACTGGGAGGATCATCGTGCTAACCCCACGGTACCTCCATTTTGGTTGGATGATCGTTCACCTCTGCTTCGGCATGTGGGCGAGAGGCCAGCAGCCGGCTGGTCGGTCTAGGCCCTTCACGGGCTGTAGTGCTACGGATTATTATTATTATTATTATTATTATTATTATTATTATTATTATTATTATTATTATTATTATTATTATTATTATTACGTCCTAGACGTACATTTTTGCATTTCTAGTACTGGTATTTTTATTTTAAATATACGAAAAAAAAACTAAAAAGGCATTTTTCATGCACAAACATAATTTTTAGGTATATATAGAAATTTAAGGCTCACTTAGGCGTTTTAGGTCCTATAGAATTTTCATAGCGGAATCCTGTGTACATGAAACGTAGAGATATCTGAATAACATTCTCCATTTTCTTCCTCCTCTGGTCTTTCCCATTTTTCATCCTCCGCTTTGAGTATACTATATATATATATATATATATATATATATATATATATATATACGTATATATAGATAATATGAAAATGAAAGAAAGATTTGGATTGGCCTGGTTCAGACTGGGGATTTACAGATTAAGAAATAATAGAGGTAATGTACCTCAAGGCATGTGCCCATTATGTGGACATAGAGAAGGTGACATTCATATTGTTTTTGAATGTCAATATACAAAAGAAATACGAATGATTTATAAATGAAAAGTTCCTATAGCTATCAGGAAACTTATGAATAATCTATACTAATAATAAATCTGTAGCCGAACTTTTTCTGGTAATTTTCGATTTTCCAAAAATAATTGGTCCTAACATATATAATTAACCACCCTGAAACCGAAAATCGCTTTTTTGACATTTTTGTATGTCTGTCTGTCTGTATGTTTGTTACCTTTTCACGCGATAATGGCTGAACGGATTTCGATGAAAATTGGAATATAAATTAAGTTCGTTGTAACTTAGATTTTAGGCTACATGGCATTCAAAATACATTATTTAAAAGGGGGGTTATAAGGGGGTCTGAATTAAATAAATCGAAATATCTCGCTTATTGATTTTTGTGAAAAATGTTACATAACAAAAGTTTCTTTAAAAGTTATTTCTGATAAGTTTTATTCTTTGAAAAATTTTGATAAGACTGATATTTAATGAGATATATGAGTTTTAAAATTAAAATAACTGCCATCTAAGGCGGTATATTGAAACAAAAAACAAATGACTTCGTCTATAAGGGGCCTTGGACACAACAATCGAAAGCTATGAAACATAGCCTACAGACAATGTTTCTGTGTTTGTATGAAGTAATATCGGAAGCTAAATTAACCGATTTGTATAATTAATTATTATTTCATCATTGGAAAGTGTAGTTTCTCTGGATGGACATAATGTTATAATGTTATTACAGTAACTTGTGAGTGAATTGAGGACAGGTAAGATTAAAATAACTTCTTATGCATAGAAAACTTGATAGGTTATTCTGTGTATTCATTTCCTGTATTTCTTAAAATAATATTTATGAACATATTCATTTTTATCTCAGAGAATTAACCAAAAACGAGAGTGTATTGATTTAGTATGCAGTAATACAGTAGTACGTTAGCTTAGCAATCCATTATTTTATAATTCAAATTTTAACTATGCTCAATTGAATCGTGTTAAAATACATGAAATATATATGAAATAAATGCAATGCAAAAAAATTGGGTAATGAGCCAAGCAGATTATGTTGCGCTGTTGTAAAAGTTGTTCCTCCTGAGATTCAAGAGCTCCCACAACAAATAAAAAACTTTCTAATTCGAGTACATCCGTTATCAACACACTTTTACATAATATAATATAATATAATATAATATAATATAATATAATATAATATAATATAATATAATATAATATAATATAATATAATATAATATAATATAATATAATAATAAATCTGTAGCCAACATTTTTCTGTTAATTTTCGCTTTTCCAAAAATAATTGGTAATAACGATTAAGAAACATGTTAAAGGAATTGTCATTGCACCACCTCTATCAAACACGAATGTTCCCTGGATCAAATGTCCTATTTTAATTATGTAATTAGTACTTTATATTTATTTCTAACGGGTACAGCGGAGCGCACGGGTACGGCTAGTAATAACATAAAGCTACAAAGGCAAATAGATCTATATCTTTCGATACGCCTTTCGATAGTTGCAGCCAGTGTGAGATCGTTCAGATGACATATCTGGAACACAAGAGAAGTATTTCCCGGATGCGATCGCATTACCTTCCAGCCATGTGACAATGCAGTAATAGTGGGAAAGTCATATGATTGAATTTCAAAAGAAATGAAAGGGAACGGACGTGGCTAAACGGAAATGCAAGACGCCAGGAGGTTGTAGGATATATCATCATCATCATCATCATCACATCATCATCATCATCGTCGTCGTCATCATTTTATTTTGGATTATGAAGTCATAGCGCTCAGCGTTCAGCTTAGCTACCATCCAGGAACACACGTATCGGACATGCTTGTATGGTCAGCCTAGATTACGTCATTATCGATCTGTAATCTCCTGTGTACTTTTGCTCGTAGGGGAGAGTCGGGTAGCATCGGACAACGGGTAGTATCGGACAGTCCGTTTCTTTCATCTACCACCATATGGTAGTACCTGAATGAAATGGTTACGTTTCTCTATGCGACATCACAGAAACGTAACCATGTCAATCACGTACTATCATCGTGTGATAGATGAAAGAAACTCACTGTCCGATATTACCCGATGTCCGATACTACCCGACTCTCCCCTATAATTTCGATGAAAAATAGCATGCACACAGTTATATTTTTTTATTTCATAATATGAGTTCAAAGTGGTGTCCGTCTGCATACACACATTTCCAAGGTTTTTTTTTTTTTAATGACATTGTTATTCACACACAAAACTTCTAAGTATTTCCGAAATACTTTCAATTTCTCTTTTTATATTATTTCTGAGTTCGTATAGTTATTCCTGCATATTATATTTTTTTAGGGTTTCTTGAGGTGTGCTTTATTGCTCCGTGGAATTTTTAAAATTGCTCCATATTTTCAATCTGACGTCTTTCCTGAACCACGGCCGACTTGATGCTCGCTTCGCTTCTCCTATAGACCTATACAGAGAAGCGAAGGGAGCATCAAGTCGGCCGTGGCTGGACCTATGTATTTTTCCGATAATATTTACGTCTTCTAATCGAGAAATTAAAACAGATGTTCAGTGTTCAGATCTCAGAAAGTATGTGTTGTAGGACCCATGTTTATTAGACATTTTTTCTTGTTTTGATGCATACTATCACCTCCTAAAATATTGGATACTTTTTTTTAAAATCCTGTATGTTTTAGGATAGTCTCCGTATTTGGCCTGTTGTAATTCAAACAAATATCGTAATTAAGAGGTTGAGGAAGTGGCTTGGAGCACCTGAAAGTCGCTTTAATGACGCGGACTGCAAAGTGAATCACGGCTATAACCGTCTATGCTGTCTTAAGCCAACACGCCCACGGAAGTGGGGGCATCACAAAGGAATTATGACGACACTAATTAAACTCCGCGGTACCGCTCAAGTGTGCCTGCACGATATTAAGGCGGGAGCGGCAGGTCGTAATTCGTTTCCTTAACTTTGTTTTGTACAGGGACATAATTTTATTTTTACTTCAATTTTTATTGTACCTGAGTTTTTTAATGTACTTCACTCCCACCCCTTCTACTAATGAAGTTCAACCGTCCTCCACACAGATCCAAGACCGCATATACAGTCATAGTATCCTTACCGTCACAGTACGTTCCAAAAATATGTTCGCGTTTTCCAATGACGAAAGTGCTTTCAATATTGCATCATTTTCGCACAGGTATTGTCGTCCATTTGCCTACGTCGCATTCCGGTTTTCCCCACCAGCTTCTATTTGCCTCTTTGTAAAGGCTAGTGGCTGGGCTGTCTTAGCTCTTTTCTGAGAACATTAATTTCTGTTAGGAATTGGACATCTACGTAATATTATACCCATACAATTGTTTAAAATAACTTAAATAAAAGAGCCTCGTTAAGTAATCAACTGTCACGTGATTTCCCTCCTTTCTAAGATCCTGCGACATAACCACTTGGACGGACAGTAGATAGCATGTCTGAGTAATTTTATCTTTTCGGATCGAGCAGAAGTGAAGATTGAATTTACAGTACGTAAGGTACTCTTTTACAGAGTAGGTACAGAATTATTTCAACATGAGTTACTAGTACGAAGGACGAAACTGGTAATTGGAATTACACACATTAGAACTGAAGCCTGTATCAAAATGAACCGCCACCATTTTGGAAAATGTGTTTAAATATCCATATTATGATTATTTTTCAATTTAACTTCATCCTCTGTATTGTACGCTAATGTGTTGTAGACAGTATAATACACACTGTATAATGAATACGTCCGCATGGAAAGCTCAGCTCGTGTGTAAAAACACTCATTGTTAATACTGTACTTTATTCTGATTAAACAAAAACCTAATGAAAATTATCAAACTCAAAAGTGTGATATTTCCTAGTTTACGTAAATGGACGAACTACTTTTCTTCCCTCCTATACCTAGTAAAGTGATTTGTTTGTATATTACACCATCGAACTCCAGTCGTGGGAAGGGGGTAGCAACCGTTGATCCAAAGGTATAGCCAGGTCAATATCAGAAATGTTAGTAAAAATAAAATGATGTCCCTGTATTTCTCTCCATAGGCTACTGAGAGTGACCATTCTATCAAGACGATTCTGTTTACCTTTTAAATATAGGAACCCCAATATATAGACTGAAAGTTTGTGAGGTCCCAGTAGTTGAGCACCGTTCTTCGTGTACCGTATACTGTGTGTTTCTCAACACAGCATCGAAATGCAAAGGAGAAATATTTTATTGTCTGCCAGTTCGTGTGTTGGTTTCTCCAGTCTCGCAGAAACGGGCTCCTGGACCGCCGTTTCTGCAATTCTATTTATTGCCACAGAGTGGCCGCATATGGCCATGGCATGCAGAATTGTGCCTGGCGGGACTTGGAAAGAAATGCGGCCAACAGACACGTCGTGTGTTTCGAGAGATACGGTATTCGTTCAACATTTCGTTTTACATTGGCGTATTTCAGTGCTTGGAATTCATTTAGGCAATCATTCTTTTTAATTATATTTCATTCTCAATAGAGGCACATTTCGTTCAATGGGTGGGTAAGAAATGGTTCCCGAATGTCCCAATTTACAACAAAGATTATCGTAATATAGGCTTAAATATTGTATTAAAAGTGGTACCTATGTCACACCTATACCGATGTTTTTAAGTTAAAATTTTACATAAAAGATTATCGTAATATAGGCTTAAATATTGTATTAAGGGGTTAGGTACAGCTTACAACAGTAAAATGTTTGGAAATATTAAACATTTTTCCTCCATTACTATATCTTATACAATAATGAGAATTGGTATGTGTAAAACATTTATTTATTTAATTATTTATTTATTTATTTATTTATTTATTTATTTATTTATTTATTTATTTATTCTGGTGTAGTTAAGGCCATCAGGCCTTCTCTTTCACAACACCAAGAATACAAATACAATAATAGAAATAAACAGAAAAAAATACTATGTACAAAGTAAAGCTACACAAGAAATAAGAGAGAGAGAGAGAGAGAGAAAAAAACACTATAAACAAAGTAAAGCCACACAAAAATATACACAGGTTGCAGTCACACAAACATTATCCTTCTGCTATATGAAAAAAGTATTCTTACGATTAAGAAAAACTATTTATATATATTTTTAAATTCAAAATGATGCCAGTTTACTGTGCAGTGATGAAGCGTTTTCCTAATAACTCATAAGCTTGTTAACTTTTTCATGTTCTCTCTCTTTTATTTTATTGCTGAAACTCATGTTTACAATATTATGCTCTTTCAACTACATTTCTTAATAAATAATATATATTTTTTATTTTGTGTTAAAAGAAAATACTGATATTTGACTAATTTTTAAATTAATTTATTTTTATCAGACAATCTATCAAAGATAGAGAAGTGATCTTGTATCATTTTGTAGATATGACATGCATAAATACACACAAAAAATTTCAACACAGGATGTTGGATAGTTTTTGAGTTATGTGGGAAAAGCTTCATCACTGCACAGTGAACTGAATTTTGAAAAAAAAAAATGCAAATAATTTTTTTTAAATCGTAAAAATATTTTTACCACATAGCAGAAGGACGGTCTTTTACACATACCAATTTTCATTATTGTACAAGATACAGTAATGAAGGAAACAAATGTTGAATATTTCCAAAATTTTACTGCTGTAAGCTGTATACTATTTTTTTCATGAAGTACAATTTCATAGAAAGGACTTTGCCGACAGACCTTCTACTACCCCCTACTAATTGGTTGTCATAAATAAATGTCTTTCTTACTGTGACGGAAATGTTGTCTTCTCCTGTCAGTAACCAATCACAACCCTCGTTCAGAAGAATTGGCAGGCTCCCGTCAAATCCACGTGGAGGCAGAGTTGCTGCATCTTTTCCGAATTCCAAGAATCCCGTCAGTCTCATTTCGAGGGTCACCAGGATTGTGGCAACTGTGCAATGTTGGGACGAGGGGACAGGATGGAATTGTCAGAGGTGTTTGTGTAGGAAGTCATAAATCTGTAAGTGGGTGTTCAAAGGAGCCACCGAATTGCACTCCTTGAAATAAAATAGAGTATACCTAACCCCTTAACTCGCATTAGCTGTATACCGCAACCTCCTTTAAAACCACTTTGAGCACTGCATTACACTGATGGAAATTGTCATACCGAATCAGTGCTGCTCATCGGAGTGACTACTACCGCGGAGGAATCGGAGATTACGAATAAAGCTCTCCACCGGTGATCTCCGATACTACCGTAGGTGGAACAGGGGACATACGGAGAGATGCGGTCGTTCGGAGCGAAGCGACAGTTAGCTCAAGGACGACCGGCGCGTACGGACTGACGGTAGTTGTGAGTGGAATAAAATGGCACCAAATCGGATATCCGTCGCATGGAAATTCTTTAATTTAGTTGAAGGTAATAATAAAGTCGCACACTGTAAACTTTGTGGGCGAATTTACTCTAAGGGTGGTGGAACTTCGAATTTGTCAGACCATTTGAAGCGATCGCACAATCGCGAACTTGATGAAAACAATTACGCAAAACATTTGATACGATTTCTTTTTAAATTGTTTTAGTGCTATTGTTCTCAAAGCCTCACAGTCTAGAAAAGTCTTGAAATTTCTATAAAACTTAACTTTCGAGGCAATAAAAAACATATGAAATATTTACAAGACGACTTGAGTTATATTTTGTTGTTTAGACAACTTGAGTTATATTTTACTGTTTGGATGAAAATACTTCTGAATGAAACTAAAGAAACATGTGGTAATAATATAATTACAATTATTCTTAAATTGATATCCGCTTATATTTATATTACAGAGAAAGAGTGGCGCGTTTTAGAAGAGGCAATTCAAATACTGACACCCTTTAACACAATGATCACAATCCCGTCCGGTGAAGAATCTGAAAAAATTATGGTGGACAGTAAACTTTAACCCACTGATAGCCCACGTTTCTTTTGTTCCATTCTGAAGCTCCCTTAATATATTTTATGTTAAACTAAAGTGATTAGAATAATAACTGACAAACCCTGTTTGCGATTAAACGAGAATTAAAGTATAAATGTTTACATTACCTACTGAAAAGCTTTAATTCTGCGTTAGTTTTGCAGTTAGATTGAATGTTATTAATTTGATCAATGACATAAAACTAATACGTCTTTCCACATATACTATGAATTTCAAAACTAGAAAAAAAATCTGTCAGCTAACGTAGCACTTTAAGCAACACAAAAAAAGAGCCGAAGAAAGAGAGAGAGAGATTAACATAAAAGAGGGAATAAACAACAACAAATTACAACTTATTTTAAAAGATACGCGGACGTCAGCGGACTCGAATCACTACCTGATCCGATTAAAGGAATGCTCAGCGGAAAGTGTATGTCTGCGCCACAGCACATATACAACCTGCGCGGCATCAATCGGAGGCAACCGGAGGTCTCCGATTGAAAGCGCGCAAACAACCGCTCCGGAGAAAACCTAATCATAAGCAGCACTACACCGAATCCAGTTGTTTCGAACTCTGATTCCTCTGCCGAGCTAATGTTTGTCTAAGTTACATTACTATTTCGTAACTGCATAACTTCCAGTAGAAATAAGGAAAGTAGGCTACCTGCGACGGGCACTTGGCATGCATGCTTCTGACTTTGACATAATGAGAACCTCCTGGAGAACACGGCAAATCACGTTGTTAGTACAAGACACAGAGGCCGTGTCTCCATCGCAGAATTATATGCCTCGATTTAATTATTCAGATCGTGGCCACCAAGTCAAGCCTCTCGTGACTGCAGTGGCAGTGGAATGTTTGACAGTCATGACGATGTCGCCTCACGCCCGTCCTTACTGAGGGCGCTGCACTTTCTATTTCGTGTCATACCCGCCAATTAAACGTTTTGTACAACCATAACCGTGTGTTATTATTTACTAAACACTGTGTAGGGTCCCTGCAGCTAGTTTCGTTTCCGATGACTACATATTGCACGACCTGAGTTTCATTCCTGGAAATAGCTGAAGGGAAGTCTGTACGCCGAATTTCGACACAAAATGAAATTTTGGTTTTCATCGTTTTTCGGTAGTTAATATGTTTAAAATGACTATTACACTTTTACTACGTCACACTACTTTTGACCAATAAAACGGTACGAAAGTACGTCTTTCAACCAATCATGGCTGCTTATCGCACAATTTTATCACGTCCCTAGCATTTGTTTAATTTTATCGCGTCCCTAGCATTTGTTTATTTTTATCACTACCCTAGCATTTGTTTCTTTGTTTGCCAACATTTCATACTGCACTGGTCTGGACGTCAAAAAAAACAGAAAATTACAAACTACTCCAGTCCATGCACAGCACTTTCAAATATGACTCGCATTGTCATTCAAGAACAAGAATAAATAAAGCTCACTGGTCATAGCTATGCATCTTTCCTGAAACTCTATTTACAAATAAATGAAGAGCACCATTCGGAAATCCTGAATAAGTTGAGGGATACACCATGTGTACATCAACGAGTTCACTTCTTTTACGCACACGTCCAATATAACATCAACTGAACCACCAACCACTAAAAGATTCAAATTTGAAAATTGTAATATCAATAATTGTTTCTTTTAAAATTATTCATGTTTATTTTTATTTCATCATCGTTAATTAAAATGTTTTTTGTTTATTTCATCATCCCTAATTAAAACTTTTCTAACACTCGTTTATATTATTTAGATTATGTTATAGCTTCTGCTATATGACATTATGGATAGTCACGTATCAGAGATTGTTTAATACTAAGATTTATTGAAAATCATATGTCAAGAGACGTTGATTTCTGGGATCGGGATAATTGAAGTAGAATGCAACAGTTTTAATAAAAATGAAACTGAATCAACAAAGCCTTCTTGACCAGTAACAGTCCATAGAGTTCAATGAAGATTCCATCGTTGGCATAACTGAATAACTGATAACAAGAAGACAGTTCATCATAACACACTACTGCCATCTACTAGCGTAATATTTATAATGTTGAGATGGTACAAATTTGAAGACAGTTTTGTATTTTCGTAAGTCAATATTTTATTGTATTGGAGTACTTCGTTACTTCTTATATACTTTCTTCTAATCGTGTAATAGTCAATTAAATCCCACTCGAGTTTTGATTTTCTCTAGATAAATCAAAACCTCTAGTGAGATTACTGTTGATAATATGATTTTATTTCTTCTATTTTTCATCTTTTAGCCCTATCTTCAGCAAAAATATTCCAGTAATTTTAATGCAAAAAATGTTACAAATGATTTTTTTTTGTTAACTGCTGAGTGGAATTTTTAATTTATTTAACCGATTTTATACATATGCCCTATTTTTCCTATATTTCGTCGTTGTTCCTGCAATAACTTCTATGTGCAAAATATACAATTTTTCAGTAGAAGAAAAAACACATTTATTCATCCTATGGCAGCCGTACATAGGAGACTGTGAATCCTTACATTTTCGAAACAAAGAAATATAATCACATATAGGAGATTTCATTATTTGTTGTTATTTAATAGAGCAAAAATCTGAAAATCGATAAATATGTCACATTGAAGTTATTGCAGGAACAACGACGATTTGTATCTTTTATCACTCCTGAGAAAAGTGCTCCAAAAAATGAGGGATGTAACAACTTCGACACCATATTTCTGCACTTTCATATTTTTGTGATATTGGTACACTTTTCTCAGAAAGTACTGTACAGAAGGCTGAAATTAATGCATAATATCAATGTGATGGCATTTCACACAGTAGGTTAAACAAATTAAGATTATTTTAATCTTCAGCAAAAATAAAAAATAATTTGTAGTAATTCTTCATCCAAAAATGTTATCAATGACATTTTTTTTTTGTTTTGAGAACCGCTCAGTGGAATTTTAAATGTATTTAACTGGTTGTATGCATAAAGATATGTTACGTATGCCCTATTTTTTCTACATTTGTACCTTTCATAATTTCTGAGAAAAGTGCACCAAAAATTGAGGAATTTAACATTGTAAGATATGGAAGTATAGACTCCCCTTAAGGGGACACTCAACTGAAAATCATTAAAATTAAAAAAAAATGTATTGGCTATTTCACTTCTTTATATATTTTTATTGGGTTATTTTACGACACTGTATCAACATCAAGGTTATTTAGCGTCTGAATGATATGAAGGTGATAATGCCGGTGAAATGAGTCCGGGGTCCAGCACCGAAAGTTACCCAGCATTTGCTCCTATTGGGTTGAGGGAAAACCCCGGAAAAAACCTCAACCAGGTAACTTGCCCCGACCGGGATTCGAACCCGGGCCACCTGGTTTCGCGGCCAGACGCGCTGACCGTTACTCCACAGGTGTGGACCACTTCTTTATAATGTATATATTTCATACCTCAAATGAATTTAGTTCAATTCTAACCGAGAGAGGTGGATCATGCGTCCGCCAGAACTTTAAATATATCACGCAAATGCACCACCGTCTGAGCTATGCCGGTGGCATGTAAACTATTAAGACCATTGCTGCAGAAATCGAATATGCAACTACCATACGTCCATGTAGTAATTCATATTTTAAACATTTTGCAATATTGGAAGGTCACTGAACCCAATTCAAAATATTTACGATATCCATTGAACTGCCCAAGGATCAACGTACCGTTGCAACACAAATTAATGTCAAAAACAAGAAAGTAGGTGTATACATACGTGCATAATATAATGCTAGAGTGGACGATTAATCCTCTAGTTAAAGCCGCCATACTTGTAAATGTTTACGGTTTCCGTCGAAATGTTTGAAAATCAATGTTGCGTTGCAGCACTCCTGTAAATGTCATCGACAGTGGAGTGTGGCTATTTGAAATGCATACATATTGCAATGCAACCGGATGCTGCTATAATGACGTTGCGACATCTTTTAAGTCATTATAAAGACAAATAAAACGAAACAAGCAGGTATTTACATGAGATCATCAGTGCATATTTCAGTGTTGACACTTGTTTCTCTTAGAAACAGTTTACGTAAGGATTCAAGTGTAGGAGACTGAGGATAAAACTTCTTAAACAGAAGGAAGAGAACCTTCCCACAGCAAGAACCTGCCAGTGATTCACAACAGTGTTGCCAACTCAGAATTCCATTTACCGCTGCACAAGCTTAAAAAAACCACTAAACTGTAGTTAAAAAACTCCAGATTTTTCTTAACACATCATTTCCAAATTTGAAATACAAACTATATAGTTTTAGGAACTGGAGAATTTTAAGTTTTAAATTAAAAAAATTCTAATACAGTAGCGTGCAAATTAATCCGAACACGACATATTTTTACATTTTCTGTCATTGTTGGCCTCACAGCTGCTCATACCGCTTTAATTGACATCTGTAGTACGTGTAATTCCATTGTTGAAGGTCTATCGTTATTATTTTTTTATAATATGTGACATTTTGCCTGTCGTTTTGTACTTATAAGCATTTCAGTTGTGTTGAAGACTTAATACTGCAATCCTGTGTACATTCTGTCGTCTTCACAAATGGATACAACTCCACGAAAACGATCTAAAATTATAACATTAGCAGAGCATTCTTCTATGACACAGAGGCAAATTGCTGCAGAATGTCACATCCGTTTGGCTACTGTTAATTCGATCATAAAACGATACAGGGAGACTGCATCCATCACACCCCAGAAGAAAGGAAACTGTGGTCGGAAAAGGAAGACTTCACCTGCAGATGATCGTTTAATTGTCAGGAAAAGTAAATTAAAACCTAGACTAACTACTGTCGACTTAACCCGCGAGTTAATGGCTACCACTGGGACGAATATTCACGTCACAACAGTGCGGCGTAGGCTTTTGGAAGCTGGACGAAGGGCTCGTAAGCCTGTTAAGAAGCAACTGCTAACCCCTGTTATGTGCAAAAAACGCTTAATGTGGGCAAAATTACATCAACACTGGACAGTGAATGACTGGAAGAATGTACTTTTTTCCGATGAGTCTCATTTCGAGGTCCACGACCACCGTGTTTCTTACGTACGGAAAGGATCCGAAAAAATAACAGCAGCTCATCTCCAACAAGCACCCAAATACCCCCCTAAAGTAATGTTTTGGGGTTGTTTTACACATGAAGGGCCTGGAGCATTAATACCTATCAAGGGAATGATGAATTCTGACAAATATATTCACTTATTGGAAACCAGAATCGTACCCTAGCTGCAAAAATCATTTCCGGATGGCAGAGGTATGTTCCAACAAGACCTGGCACCATGCCATACGTCTCGAAAAACTACAGAATTCTTCAACAAGAAGAATATTCAGGTACTCACCTGGCCAGGCAACTCACCCGACATCAACCCCATTGAGAACTTGTGGTCAATTTGCAAAAGAAGAATGCAAAAATGGATTGTTCTACAAAGGAGAAGATGATTTCTGCCCTCATTGGTGTATGGTTTCGCGATGAAGAAATGAAGAATATTTGTGGGAAATTAGTGGAATCCATGCCAAATCGTCTCAGAGCTGTTATTAGGAACAAGGTAGGCCACATAGATTATTGAGGTATGTCTTAGATCGTTTTTTTATCCCGTTTGAGTGTTTTTGCATAAGTAATTACGTTGTTCGGATTAATTTGCACGCTATTGTATTTATAATACTCTGGACATTGAAATAACACTCACCTCTGCCCAGAAGCTTGTTGTGAATGGCAATATTATGTTGTCGAGCAACAGGAAAACACTCGCTACTCTTTTTGTGTGCATAATTATCAGCATGGGTAATTAAATCTGAATATTTTGCATTTAATATCACCTTACACCATTTACACAGAGCTTTCGAACTATCACCGGTAACTTCTTCTACCCAATCTTTCAACACATTGTTTTTTTTAACACATCTCTAAAGTTTTGTACGTATGTAGTTTTATGCGGCACATTTCTTCAAAATTTAATGAAGTAGATCAAGAATCAGGGCCGCCGAGAAGGGGGGCAAAGGGGTCGAGTGCATATGGGCCCGTGAGCAATAAGGGCCCGTCAGATTAAGTGAGTCATTACTTTTTATTATCACGAATAATTATTCGTAGATATATACCGGTACTATAAAATTTTGTAAGAATATTTGTTACATAAATTTGACATATTAACTCAATAATAGTAGAATTAAAACAAATTACCACTTCATATGTAAATAATTGACTTTTGTATAATAGAATATCGGTTTCCCGCATTAACGTTCACCGACACGAGGGGCCCGGCATTTGCCTGAACTATGTTCCCGTCGCTTGTACTGAACACGTTCAATTATTTATTGGCTTGTCCTTTTTAACTACCAAACCCCCGCTGGCCCACCACAATATGCTAGTGGACTCTCTCAAACCGAAGTCGCAGGATGCGTTTCTCTTTCAGTACATTGTATGTTTCGTGTCGAAACTTTCGTCTTTTCATTATCGTTTGTCTAGTAAATTCTGTTCATCAGTGTTACCGGTTATAGTTTAACTGCACAATGGACAAGTACAGACATAAGTCGGGAGCTGAGAAGCACAAGGAGAGACAGAAAAAATTGGAAGATATTAATATGGATGCTAAAATTAGTGAAAAATATTATGAAGACATTAACAAAGAGATCAGTGATGAGCCGAAATATTTAAAATCAATTCATGCCTCTAATTTAGGGCCAACCCCACTCAAACCTATGAATCTCCTAAATAGTCTGAGGGAATTAAAACTGGATACTTTATTTCCAAATATTTGCATAACCATTAGAATATTCTATACAATTCCTGTGACAGTTGCTGATGAAGAAAGATCCTTCAGCAAAGTGAAGGAAATAAAAAATTTATTCAGATAAACAATGTGTCAAGAACGTGAGTAACCTTGATTCCTTAGTCCAGAGAGAGATCTTGCTAGGTCTTTAAATTTTGATGACATAATTGATGATTTTGCATCAATGAAGTCAAGGAGAGTTGTTTGTTAATGTTGGATTGCAAGTTAGAAATTACAGGTGTTTAGGAATAATGTTTTATGAATGTAATATATTGTGCTGATGTGAAGTTTTGCTAAAAGTTTTCAACGTAATAAAAATGTATATTTTTAAGTTCGTATCTGTGTATGGGGTTATCTTTTATTTATTTTGCAAATAATTATTACGGTTAGAATAACTGGTACCTAACTTGTAATTGTTACTTTTTTCAACGGGGGTCCGAGTACAGTATTGCATAGGGGCCCATAAATTCTGTCGGCGGCCCTGTCAAGAATATACCGGACACTTCGGAAATAATCACATTCACAATGACACCAGTCGGTTCGAAATCTGATTTCACATTGAACTGGAGACGTGTCTGCTAACAATGAGTCTGGTTTTAAGTTATATGTATATCTGTGTCACAAAACTATAATGCGAAATGATAAATTAAGTAATAACCTATATCATATATCATAAATGAAAAATAATAATAATTCAGTTCATTATCTATTCTTTATGATTAAATACATGAATTCGTTTACAAAAACACTGCATACATTAGATTAAGAGGTTAACGAATGCGGAATACCTATTTGTACAACAACAATGGATGAGGAATGAAATGGACGTGGTTGCACCAAATCGAGTTAACATAAAACGTTGATATTGTATACTCGCACAATGAAAAAGTGTGATAATACCATACTAAACTCTGGTTTATGGTTAACTAACATTGTCCGCAAGTACATATAAAAAAATTATAACATCTTTACAGAAAAAGACTTAAAAATATCATCTCTCTCTCTGCCTGGAATCATAAAAAACGCCATATAAATAGCTAGCCGCTGACGGTAAAATTCTGTAACTGACTATAGTCCTGAAAACACCAGATTTAGCTACAAAACCGCTGACTTGGCAGCACTGATTCACAATGTAACATTTATTCTAACATTATTAATATGTTCTTTATTGTTACAATTTCATGTTCTTAACCCTTAAATTCGCAAAGAATCGTATAGGATACAACAGGTTAACAGGCTATATGCTATAATTTTAATGGAACAATAGAAAAAAATTGGTAGGAAAATTAAAATTTCACAATACTATAATATTGTACGACATATAAAATATGAACATTGCGATAGTTGTTTTCTTTACAGTCCGACACGGTTTAATAAACTAGTGTGAAAAATGAAGTTTTGCCAGTTTAAGGGTTAATGACCTGTTAAAGTCATTTCTGATGCAACGATTGATGCCATAGGATCTCATGTGTTAAAATCATCCTTAGCTATAATTAGTAATCCTTTGTACCCAACAAACTTTCATTGTAAATGATTTCCTATGTTTTCGTATCATTTATCTTAATGTTTTCTTTTTCCTTTCAAATTGTCACACAATTGGTTTTCATGATTATTCTTTATGAATTGGTTAGTAGGCCGATCTATTCGAACCCTTATTTAGGGCGGCTTTTTTTTGTTACAAAAATCTTAAAATCTTAATAAGATTCAACAAAGATGTCTCATCAACTTCTATGAAGGTTAGGCCTAACTACTGTTAAAATCTCCCGTTAATTTAAGTGGTGTACTTAAGTTTAAATTACTGTTTAAAATGGCGGCTGGAGAACGTAGTTTCCAACCACGATTCAAAACATGAATTGAGAAACATCCCAAGTCCATTGAAGTAAATTGTTCAGGACAGCAAATAAATCATATAGACTTGTAACAGCTATAAGAATATTCAAAGCTATATTTGTATGATTTAAAAATATAAGTTAGACTTAGAGTTGGACTTAGAATATTCGTTTTACAGGATGATAGTCTATGCAAAACACAACATTGTCAGATAGGAAGTCAAATTTGATAAATTTTGGACTTAGAATGTTTGTCAATTCAGGTCTTCATTATTGTTATGTGCTGGTTATTTAAAGAAGGAATTGTGCCAAGAAGAAATTTTGTTAGTTTATATGAACAAAAGTTTTTGGAGAGATTTAGAATATATAAAATGGTTGCAGAAAGAGTTACAAGAAACAGAAAAAAGTGGAACAGAAACTAACAGAAACCTACCACTAACTTCAAAGCAACAATATTGCTCATTTGGTTTAAGATTTTATGCTTCAGGCTCATTTCAGCTTACTGCTGTTTTTCTGCGTACCATCCGACAAGAATAATAAAATTGTAACAAGTGGCACTGCCCTAAAAGGAATTACATCGATGCCACCCGCAATGCATTTATTGGTTGAAAGCTTCATTTGTTTATTCATGGCTCAGGTTATGCGTCTACTTCAATATTGATCAAATGGAATCCGTAACCTTTAATTATTATATTGGCGGATCCACCTTATTTGTTTTTATATTTTAAGAGGTTATGTGCATCACAGGATTTCCTGAAATAAACCACTCAACCATCCGGGATGTCGTCCCTTTATATAGGTAATTTGAACATCAAAACATATTGATTAAAAAATGAATAACGTATTTCGATGCTCCTTTATTTCATTGATTTTTATCTTCATATAAGAGGCCGTGCTAAAGCAGTTGCTGTGTAGATTTCGGCATCATGTGGAGTTGGAAAAAATTCACAAGAAACGTTTTTAACGTGTGAAGCCTAACGAAATAGTGAGGGGGAGGTACACCTTTCGCTAGCTATTATTTTATTAGTAATAATTCAACTTTTTTTTCCTAAGAATCTACTGCCCGTGTCTCACGTCCTGAACCGAGAGTTCCCTAGTGCTTATAACCACGCCTCTTAGGTCTGCTCGGACCGGCACGGGAGCTGCAGCGTGACGGCACGGCAGCATATTACATGTTCTGAAAACATTATCCTATGCCATCGCAGGGATCTTTAATGGTTATAATACTGGATACTCTAACCATGGTTACCACTATCGCTGTTATATCTGATGGCGATTGCCTAAAGTGTAAGTACACACTAGGCCACTCTTCGTTCAGTCTGGACAACTGCTGCATTACCATAGAGCAGCATTTCTCAAAGTATGTTCTGGGGTTCCGTGAGACCTATATGATTTTAAATGTTATTTTAAGCTTTTTCACCCTTGGTTATTTAACGACATTGTATCAACTAAAAGGTTATTTTGCATCGATGGGATTGATGATAGCGAAATGGTATTTGGCGAGATGAAGTCGGTGATTCGCCAAGGATTACCTGACATTCGCCTTACGGTTGGGGAAAACCTCGGGAAAAAATCCAACCAGGTAAACACCCCAAGCGGGAATCAAACCCGCGCTCGAGCGCAACTCTGGATCGATAGGCAAGCGCCTTAGCCGACTAGGCTGCTCCGGTGGCTATTTTATACTTAGTGGATACTATAAAAATATATAAATGTTACGAACATATGAATCAATAATAACATGAAACCACCGATAATAGTAGTAGCAGTAATAATAATAATAATAATAGGCCTAATAATCTAAGAATATGCGTAATAATAATATTCCAATAATATGCGTAATAATAATATGTTTAATGAACATCTAAAACGGAAAATACCCATAATATTTATCACTTTCATCACTGGATTCTTTGCGAATGTGTTCACTAAAACAAAATATCGAAAAGACAAAATGCAGAAGTACAGTAGAAATGAGACTACAACTTTCCGCCATAAAACCAGATTGCAGGCTTAAAAACCAAATACTTTCGTCCCATTGAACAGAATTATTGAAATACTAGCTTTCACTTGTCTGTTAATTATTAAACACTAATAAAATATTACAAGGATTCCGCAGTTACACTTTAGATTAAAAGGGGTTTCGCGGTGGAAAAAGTTTGAGAAACACTGCCATAGAGGAAAGAGTTTACGGACGTGTACACATGACAACCGTAATCGCGATTAGGTCTATAATCTCGAGTAGACACTATAGTCTATAACTGGTATTAGTGTTTAGTTACAGGAATTGATGAGAAGAACATAATTTGTTTTGTGAGGGGATAGCCTATACATTCGCTTGTCCATGGCTGATCTTGCTCCATAGCTGACGAAAGGAATCCTGAAAAGGCCGATGTGTTGAACGTAGGGTAGTAGGCACATGCGGTACCCAGGACCTCCTACTCTCCCTCTCTGCGTCCCGCCCCGCTAAGAAACAGCTCAGGAAGTGAGGCACGGGCAGTATAGATCCTTCAGAAATAAAAATTTGCATACTTAATTACGAACAATTATGGAGTAGGCCTATTTTGTTCAGCCGGACGGCTTCTACATGACAACTAAAAAAGCACTAAGATAATTTAATGGAACTTCGCATACATGTATAATAGTTCCATGTGAAAGTACGGTACTCTGAAATCTTTACTGTAGAATGTATAGCTTGCTTTAAAAAACAATATTAATCATTTTTAATTTAGTATGAAATCAATATTATTATTATGTCTCTCTATAATATCTAAGACAATGCAACCAGAAGTGGCCTACCTCAATGCATAATCCAGTAAAGCTTTGTGAATACAAGGTAACAGATTTTCCTTATTCCTCAGTGATAAAAAAAATATGTACATTATAAATTATACTACACAACAGTATATAATATATTATATAATTATGTATGAAATTTGTTTAATATCTACATAACTTAACATCTAAGGTTTTACTTACACAATTTTCTAGTTATTCAATGCTATCAAATCATTACACATTTAATTATTTATAATGAGACTAAATAAAGATTTTATGGTTTTTAGGCAAAATGGTAATAATATTGTTACTTACTTACTACTTACTTACTGGCTTTTAAGGAACCCGGAGGTTCATTGCCGCCCTCACGTAAGCCCGCCATTGATCCCTATCCTGAGCAAGATTAATTATTTGAAGGATTCATAACAAGCTTTTTTTTTTTACAGTGATGGGTTGTTAGCCCTTCGCCCAACCCCCAAGCTTGAGGACCACCCCTTATCGGCTGTCCACGACTGCTTATTCAATATAATTTTGTTGGAGAGAAAAAAAGGATTTAGTGTTTAACCGATCCAGCTATTAGTATTGTTGTATTTAGTATTTAAAAAAATATTTTATTTATTTATTAAAGACATCAGCTCAAAGAATTGAGTGACCAAAAGGGTCCTGAATACAATAAACATGTACGTTATATAATGTGATTTGAAACATTAAAGAAAAAAGAAAGTTAACTGTTGAAAGCAAATGCAGTAAAAGTGGATTAATTGAAATAGAGAAGATTTTTTTTTTTCAAAATTCAATTCAAAACTGTGCCAGTTCACTGTGCAGTGATGAAGCGTTTCCCTCGTAACTCATAAACTTAACTTTTTCATGCTCTCTCTCTCTCTCTCTCTATTTTATTTCATTGCTGAAACTCATGTTTACAATATCATGCTCTTTCAACTTTATTCCTTGATAAATAGTATTTTTTTTTTTATTTTCAGTATTATTATCTAATTATATTTTCTGTCGTATGCAGCACTAATATTTTGCAGAGCGCTAGTTTGGAAGTTTTAGTGCGTTTATGTGGTTAAAAAGTAGCTGGACAGACCATTTCAATTTAGTAGCATTCCCACTTACAGTTGTCATGATCCATTATTATTATGTACTGAACTATACCTTTCGTAGCGTCCTGACGTAAGCATTTAGCGCCAGAGTTTGAACTCTGAATGGCCAGGATGTACTAACCGATAACTTCCCTAACTTGTTTGGGAACGAAAATGCGCTGTCTGTTGATAACGCTGGCTCTCCTCTTCGATTACAATATAGTAGTTTAACGACACATTTCGGAAGATTTATGCACATACCACATCGATGACCTCAATGCCCATCCTTTAGCCGAGCTTTACTAAATTGACAAGGTTATACAGCCAAGTTTGGTCAATAACCGGTTTCTACGCACGAGCACACGTCCTTTCTTACACCTTACAATAAGAAGCGAGAGGAACAGGGATGTCCAAATATACAGTGGGTGATCCTATTATTATTAGGAACATCTGATATAAAATTAGGTTTTGTCAGTGGAGAGTCTAAAATTAGACTCGATTGATTCCAATTGTTGTCCTTTTCTTACTACGAGGGGGATCCAGGAAATAACGACCGTTTTGTTGTAATAATTAAAAATATATATTTATTTGAAAAAACAAAGTCTGTTACATAACTGAAGCTTCCTTCACTTCTCTACATAATCACCACCTACATTTAAACATTTGTCGTATCTGTTCACTAGCTTTAGAATTCCCGTGTTATACTCCTCTGCTGCCAGTTCATTAAGCCAGGTGTTCACTGTCTTCTTCAACTCTTCATCACTTCCAAAACGCGTACCACCCAGAAAGTCTTTCAGCATAGTGAAAAGGTGAAAATCGCTAGGAGCAAGGTGTGGACTATAGGGCGGATGATCAAAGATTTCCCAACCGAATTGATCCAGCAATTCTCGAGTTGAAGCAGCAGTGTGCGGGCAGGCGTTGTCGTGAAGAAGCACAACTCCTCTCGAAAGCATTCCTCGCCTCTTGTTTTGGATGGCTCGCCGTAGTTTTCGTAAAGTCTCACAATAACGATTTGCATTGATCGTAGTGCCTTTTGGCATGAAATCCAGCAAAAGAACAACTTTGCGATCCCAAAAAACAGTAGCCATGACTTTTTGTGTTGAGAGAGTCTGTTTAAATTTTCTCGGTTTCTTGGGTGATGAGGGATGATGCCAGTGACGTGATTGGCGCTTGGTGTCTGGAGTGTTGTAAGACACCCAGGTCTCATCACCAGTCACAATTTGATGGAGAAAGGCGTCTCCATCTGTGTGATATCGCATCAAGAATGTCAATGCTGAGGCCATTCTCTGAGTTTTGTGTTGGTCACTCAGTTGCCGTGGAACCCATCGTGCACAGATTTTGTGGTAGCCAAGATGTTGCGACACAATTTCACCAAGAAAAGAACGAGAAATGTCAGGAAAGGCAATATGCAATTCGTCGAGTGATGTGCGCCTGTCTTGCAAGATTCTCGTTCACTTTAGTCTTCAGATCTTCTGTGATGAGTGATGGGCGTCCGGGTCGAGTTTCATCGTGGACATTTGTTCGCCCATTGTTGAACATTTCGCACCATTTTCTCACATTTCTTTCATTCATTACAGTATCACCATACACTTCTTTCAATTGCCGGTAAATTTCTGCAGGTTTCAAATGTCGGGCATTCAAAAATCGAATCACACTCCTCACCTCACAGTCGGCGGGATTATCAATCACGTCGTTCATTTTGAAGTAACACAAAATGCACAATGGCGACTTGTTGCAACCAGTACTCACAACATTATGAGAACACATGTTAAGGAAGCCAGTTGACCTTCAAACAAGGAAGAGGAGTCAGCTGCGCGGCGGGTATGCGCGAACGGTCGTTATTTCCTGGATCCCCCTCGTAATTTCGGGTACTTGACTGTCCCATATGAAATAAGTTGTATACTCGTAGGACAGAGTCATTGACCAGAGTGCGCTACAAGAGGCTGGTCTACGCTACATCCACCATGAGATGATGATGATGATGATGATGATGATGATGATGATGATGATGATGATGGAAATATGTTGGGATGTTACAGGGGAACCGAACCTCCCGGAGACAACCCCTATGTTACCTGAACCATGAGATTGCCCAACAAAAGTTATAAATCGGGTATAGGCCTACAAGCTCAGCAACTGTGTTGGGCGACAGTAAAACAAAAATAATGTCAAATAGAACGCCAACACCAATCCCAGTACTAGGAACAGAGGCAGAACACGTGGACGATTACATCTACCTAGGGCAGGCTGTCTCACTTAACCAAGGGATGGAGAAAGAAATACAAAGGAGAATAACACAATCCTGGAAAGCCTTCTGGGCGCTAAAATTTATACTCCTTGACAGATCCATAAACCGCAGACTTAGACTAGAGGCTCTTAACTCCTGTGTATTCTCGGTGCTAACATACGGTTGTCAAACCTGGGCCCTCACAGAGAGGCAAAAGACGAACATCGAAATATGCCAAAGGAAAATGAAGAGGAAGATAGTTGGCGTTTCACTGAAAGACAAGGTCTCCAACACGGCACTGCAGAAAATTACAGCTTCTGAGAACATCACACAAAAAGCCCTCATAACGAAGTGGAAGTGGGGTGGTCATGTAGCAAGGCAGCAACAAGGCAGATGGGCGCGAGAAACCACCATGTGGGACCCGTACATAGGAAGGAGAACACAAGGCAGGCCAAGAAGAAGATGGGCAGATACATTCAAGCAGCAGCTGGGAGGGAACTGGTCAACCATCGCCCGCAACAGGAACGAGTGGAGACAGATAGTGAACAAACTCATATAGAACTAAAATTTGACAAACTCTAGTGTATCTCACATAGTGAATGTGAATGTAAATATTGTTCACGTGAAATAGCTCATCATGTGAACCACACCAACCGAGCTTCCCCTCCTGTAGGAGGCCCTAGCCCTTCATGGGACACAGTGGCTTCATTCATTCATTCATTCATTCATTCATAGGCCTACAACGGTGATCGAACTCGAGTTCACAGGTTTATAAGTTCAGCGTTCTAGCCACTAGATCACGATGACGGCTTGTTTCCAATTGTTAAAAGCGACATATCATTACTGAAATGTGTACTTCATGATATCCAATTAAAATAGGCAACATAATGCTATTGCCAATACTACTATCGGAAGATAAATTTTCTGATTTTCATCAAGTGGCCTAATAATATGATCACCCACTGTATTCCTCATTGCGTCGTGAGTCGAGATCCTCAGAAGAAACGATACTGGTAGGAGGTTGAGGTTATGTACAACGTAGGAACATAACTACCTGTAAAATAATATGACCAAAATGGCAAGCTATTTTCAATAATTGAGGCGTTCCCTGGAATAACATTATAACGTAAGTTATGTCGTTTTTCCTCTTCCAGTGTATCGTAGTTAATTTTATGAAACCTCCTATGTGACAGTACAGAGCATAATTTTTTTCAGGAGGAAGAAAAAAGTAATTAAATATCAATAGGCATACAGAAGAATATTAGACTATTTCGTTTATATGACGTCATTCCATTTTCGACCAATGAGGTGTAATGAAATTTTGAATTCCAACAGTCACACTTTGCGATAATTTTTGCAGCTAGATTTATCGCTATCAATTTATCGCATGGTCGTTCTTTTGTTTAGTCGTTGTCGCCAACTGTTCCCCCGTAAATTGATGATCATGAATATATTAAGATGCAACTACACGGTTAAACTTTTCTTTCAACTTTAAAGCAATGAATGCAAGATTGATATTTAATATTAATTAATATATTTACGCAGTGAAGACGACGTTCAAAACGGCGCACCATGTAGACACAAAATCTTCATGCATCTTAATTGAAAGTACCTTTTAAACTTGATTCTTTCAATATTCTTCCCAAATTGCACGCATACGCGATTGGAATATTGAAATGTGTAGATGCAGCTTTAGTTCCGTTACACACTACAGCGAGAATGCATTTGTCGAGCTATAAAAAATGCTTTCGTGTAGCACTGATTGTGAGTAACGGTCGAAATAACGCACAGCTGACATTGGTCCTGCTCCCACAGGTAAGTTAACCTATATTTGTAACCTATAACATTTATATTTTGTGAATGAAATTAAAGAATTAATAGAAAGTCAGATGTTAAGATTTATGTAACATCATCACATATCAAACTCAAAGATCTTACATAGTAATAATAAGGTCTTTGATCAAACTGCCTTCCGTATGTCGTAATAAAACTCGTGTTTTAATTAGGCCTATCTATACAGAGATGACTTCACTGTGTAGTAACATGTCTCGCTGTGAATACATAAGCATTGGTATATAGCTGTCCCCACTGTTACTGTTAAATTAAATTATGATTTCAGCAGATAATGAAAATGTATTTATGTTATAATAATAAGAGAAAAGTGCAGTACATGTAATTAACATTGTTAAACCTGTATTTTGCTTTTCGCAATTGACATTACTGAATAATAACATCGAATTTCTTTATTGCAGTAATCGATATTCATCTACGAGTATTTCAACTTCACAATTTTGTGATCGAATTTTAGGGATGTATTATTTACATTTTTATTTTATTCACGAAGTAGTCCTAATAAATGCCACTCGAGGTCTGAGATTTCCCAGATGAATCTCAGACCTCTCGTGACATTACTACAGAGAATTCGGTAGTAAACGTTGGTGAATATGATGATATCATCGAGGATCAGTGTACGCCTGTTGAATTATAATTAATTCTTTCTTCCTCCTGAAAAATTATGCTCTGTAATGTCACATAGAAGGTTTCATAAAATCAAGGCAATATATTGAATTCTTAATAACACATCTCCCTCCTGACGAAATATATTTCCCCCCAACAAACACAGCACACTTCAAAAACATCCGATTGTCATTCTGTACCACACTCTTATACGGGATCTTAAATAATTGATGCTCTGTATCTCAAATTCAAGATTTTGTAAATAAGTTCTTGTTCCAGAGAAAGTCTTAATTTATTTTTCACGAATTAAAAGAAAAGATGTTATGTAATTTTAAGCCTAGATTCTACAAATTATCTGTCAGAACTTTGGTATACTATAGCAAGGTCATTTTCTCTGGAATATTAACAGAAGTTTCTTACATATTACTTTTTAACAGTTCGGTCTACTCGTGATTAAGTCTTGTACTTCTAGCTTACAAAAACTGAAATTAATTTTTTCTGTGAATCACACTGTATTTTTTTTATTTTAATGGGTTATTTTACGACGCTGTATCAACATCTAGATTATTTAGCGTCTGAATGAAATGAAGGTGATAATGCCGGTGAAATGAGTCCGGGTCCGTCACCGAAAGTTACCTAGCATTTGCTCGTATTGGGTTGAGAGAAAACCCTGGAAAAATCCTCAACCAGGTGACTTGCCCCGACCGGGATTCGAACCCGGGCCACCTGGTTTCGCGACTAGACGCGCTGAGCGTTACTCCACAGGTGTGGGTATCACACTGTATACACACACACATACACACACACACACATATATATATATATATATAATTATTATTATGTAAGTGTAATAATGAAAATTGTGCGTACGCCACTGGTGTAGTACATTGGTATTAATAGACTCCTAGATACTGAATATGAACAAAATGCATTCAATAGTTTAAGAGAAATCAATTTACACAGACAGACAACATCCCCAAAAAAACTTTTGTGCGAGATCGTGCGTATTTGCTTGTTTTCCGCACAGAACCAATACGCGGTAAGTGTGAAATACCACATTCAGTATTCCCAACGTAACACACATAACAATTTCCCTCTTCTTACCGCTTAAGCGCGACATTCATTTTATTGCTTTAGGCTTTTAACATATTATTTTTAGAGACGTTTAACATAGTAATAATTATAAATTGGAAACTTACCACTGCAATTTCACCTAAATTACAATGCTAATTATTGTTTTTAAATATTTGCAAAAATTAAGTAAAGTCTACTACTCCACGAAACTTATTGCATTCCTGATACAAGTAACATTAAGGAAGCCGTGAAATAATCAACAAGATTCCAGATGCCGATGTTATTACTGCAATATGTTATATAAATAATATTGTTAAAATATTAAAATGAAAAATAAATCATTACATAACCTTACCGTTTGTTTTAAGTTCGCATTTATAGACTGGGGAAAAAAAAGACAGACGTATATCACGGCCTGCTGGAGTATAGTAAACACAGAAAACATTTTATAGCAACAATGTTGAAGAAAGATATTTTGGTTTTCCGAAGTTGCCGTCATTAAACAGAAACCAACATGGAGATTTCATTGCAACTAATTAGAAATTCATCTTTCAGGTATGTAATAAACGATCTTCGCACAAAATAATGTACGATACACGAGCGGTATGTTTGTTTTCATGTTCTCGGAAATTAAAAAAGCTCAACTACGTTTCGCTTTTCCAATCTTTTCCTCGAACATGAAAACGTCAACATACCACTCTTGTAACGTATATTACTGTTGTGCGAGATCGTGCGTATTTGCTTGGTTTCCGCACAAAACCAATCCGCGGAAAGTCTAAAATTCCACATTCAGTATTCACAACCTAACACATATAACAATTTCCCTCTTCTTACCGCTTAAGTGACATATTGATTTTACTGCTTTAGACTTTTAACATATTATTTTTACAGACGTTCAATATAGTAATAATTATAAATTGGAAACTTACCACTGCAATTTCACCTAAATTGCACTGTTAATTATTGTTTTTAAATACTTGCAAAAATTAAGTAAACTCTACAACTCCACTAAAGTTACTGCATTCGTGATGCAAGTAACATTAAGGAAGCCGTGAAAAAAATCAACAAGATTCCAGACTCATTACATAACCTTACCGTTTGTTTTAAGTTCGCATTTATAGACTGGGGGAAGACAGACGTATATCACGAGCTGCTGCAGTATAGTAAACACAGAAAACATTTTAAAGCAACAATGTTGAAGATAGATATTTTTGTTTTGCAAATTTGCCGTCATTGAACAGAAACCAAGATGGAGATTTCATTGCAACTAATTAGAAATTCGTCTTTCAGGTATGTAATAAACGATCTTCGCACAAAATAATGTATGATACACGAGCGGTATGTTTTCTTTCAATTCTCGGAAATTAAAAAAGCTCAACTACGTTTCGCTTTTTCAATCTTTCCCTCGACCATGAAAACGTCAACATACCGCTCTTGTAACGTATATTACTATTACGTAGCGGTGATCCAGAAAACTTGTATTATCGCTAACATCTCAAAATAGATTTTAGAACCATTATAATACTGAGACTTAGTACTATGAAATCCCGGACCGACCAATGTGACTGTGGGTTTTCCGTGGTTTTCCATAGTTACTTAGGAATTTTAATTTCCACGGTCCATTTCCCTTCCTCTTGTCTGTAGAAAAATAATTTAGATACATTATTCATCTTCATCATCTCACTCCACAGGCATATTTAGGTCATGACACATGTCTTCGTCCGCTTGCAGGAGGGGCGTCCTCTCCGAAACCGTCTCTGGGTTCTGAGCCTTTCGCAATATCTCTGCCCGGATTCATTCCTTAATAACACTTCCGAGGGAGCTTCGACACCTTAGAAGGGCTATCGGAATGGATCCTGTGCTGTTTGGTCATCTTGGGGTTATGAACGTAAGGTGGAAGGGTGTAGGGGGCCACTGGGTGAAAGGGTGGGGCATCTCATGCGGCCGGTGGGCTGGTAAACCTCATTCTCATTTATCCCATAATTCGGTGTGCACAATAGGCCACTGTCGAGCCGACGTGCTAAAGGGTCGTCCTTAACCCGCCCCTAGTCACTCAATGCTGCTACTGCTATTACTACTACTACTATTGTAGTACAGTAGAACCCCGATTATCCGTCACCCTATTAACCGATTGGTGGATTAACCGTCTGTCTTTCTCTTGCTTTTTTTCTGCAGAAATACATTAAGTACTGTACATTGTATTAGCACGTACTTTTTTTTTGTAGAGAGTGTTATTACAAGCCTTTTCTCTTACACAGTATGGTGTATTGTTCGAATTGTCGTACTGTGTACCTTCTCTATGAAATGTTTTCTACGGATGTCAAAAGAACACTCATTTTGCTAAGAAATTTAAAAAAAAGTGTTAATAATTGAGTGATTTGGGGAAAGATGAACCGTGGCTCATCTCGCATCAGAATACTAGATTGGAGTGTAGAAAGTATACAAATCTATAACACGAGACCTCCACTACTCATATCTTTCCACAGACAGCCATTGTAAGGAGTTTCCTTGCCCCTTAAAAACCCGTCGTTGATAACCAGACTTAAATTAGTGAACGTCTGATCCGCTATCTAGCATGTTAATGCAACACCAGCAAAACCACGAAGGTAATTACAAAAGTCTAAGTATTATTCACTAAATTTTCGAAAATCTTTTATGGTACGGATTATCCGACTTTTTCGATCAACCGTTTAGCCCACCCCCTTCATTACCACGGATAATAGAGGTTCTACTGTATTCTGAAAAAGTAAAAACTAATACAAATATTATATGATATGAAATATTACTGAAAAGCAGCCCCAGAGAAGGCAAGGCAAAAACATTTATTTGTGAGAATTTAGGATGCAGTCTTCGTCTCTGTCCGTGTTGCATCTTCTGCACAGAACTAGGTGGGATACAGTGAAGTACAGTATTAGGAAATCACATGGAAGACGCTGAACACCAAGTCTTTATTTACTGCCGTACTCAAGCGCTGCACTGGATTTTACTATTACGACATCAATTCGTTAATGACGTAACTGTGTTTCCAGACGAGCGATCCACATGTTTATCATACAGAGCAACATAATAATTGTCTAATCTTTAAATCGAAGGGTATTCAAACCTGTTACCAGTAGGTGTGTCATCAACTTTCCTAGTTGCTTAATGAGGCAACGAATGTAATGTTTTGATTAGATCTTATGTTGATAATGTATGTTTACTTCTGAAATTCTAAATAACAGTTATTTACAGTACTGATTGTAACTTACGCTCGTGGCCTGTCAGTTACAGGAAACATATCGCAACGTGTGGCACCAAAACTTTTCCTTGAACAAATACACGAGAACTGTGAAGTCTGAAAGCAAAGTGGAGAAATGGCTGTGTATCAGTGATGGATTTAGGGAGTGGCCAGGAGAGGAAAATCCCCCCCCCCCTCGAATTCGAGGATATCTCCTCCCGGATATTTCAGACTTTTTAAACCACGAAAATATAATTTACATAATATAGGGCTCCTACAATAAAATAAACTAGCAGCATTTTACAACATAAATGCATAGAAACATTCATCTACGTCATAAATACTTGCAGTCATAATGTCATTCAGGTTGATTAATATTTGGTATAAAAAGTTGATGTTGAACCAAGAAAAATAAACTTGGGGAAAAATTTATTCTCTTCCGCTACATTCATCAACTAACTTCAGGGAGCCAACTTTTGAACAAAAAGGTACTAGATTTATAATCAGAAATTTGTAAAGAATAATTCTCTGTAGAAAAAATTATTTAGACAGCTCTTTAAATGTCATGCCCCCTAACAGCTTTAATTTTAAAAACATTTTTTAACATTTTTGTAATTAGAATTGAACTAAATCCATTTGGGGTATGAAAACATACGTTCTAAAGACATGAAATGCCCAATAATATATTTTTTTGAAAATTTTCATGATATTAGTGGAGTCTCTCTTTAACACACCATTTCTCTGCTCGGCGCTTTTCTGAGATCTGTGAACAGTAACACACTCCGAGGCTTCAGAAGGTATTTTTGTCGAATGCTGCATGCAGGACATGTAATTGTAGGGGAGAGTCGGGTAGTATCGGACATCGGGTAATATCGGACAGTGAGTTTCTTTCATCTACCACACGATGATAGTACCTGATTGACATGGTTACGTTTCTGTGATGTCGCATAGAGATACGTAACCATGTCATTCAGGTACTACCATATGGTGGTAGATGAAAGAAACGCACTGTCCGGTACTACCCGACTCTCCCCTATGCAGTATCTAACTTGGTTAGATTTAAACTAAATGTGGCAGTATTTAACATTTTCGCGGAAAATAAAACGAAAAAATAAAGAAAATAATAATAATAATAATAATTTATTTATTTATTTATTTATTTATTTTTATTTATTATTAATATTTGTGTGCTGAACAACAGCCAGAGGCCAATTATAGTTCAGCACAATACACAAACAGAAGATACAAAGGTGCAAAACAAAAATAAATAATATCATAAATAACAAAAACATACATGAATACAATTGTGTACAAACAGTAAAAACTAATAATCAAAACGAAACTAAACCTTAAAAGGATCTAAATTGTGCCCATGCAAATTGGCATATTTTATGCATCTACAGACTGGAGAAAGTGATTTTGAATTTCGGTTATAAAAAATTTTTGAAATCTTAAACCTTTTGTAGGAATACGAAGGCTGATATTGTTTATAATAATAATAATAATAATAATAATAATAATAATAATAATAATAATACTTACTGGCTTTTAAGGAACTCGGAGGTTCATTGCCGCCCTGACATAAGCCCGCCATCCTGAGCAAGATTAATCCATTCTCTATCATCATATCCCACCTCCCTCAAATCCATTTTAATATTATCTTCCCATCTACGTCTCGGCCTCCCTAAAGGTCTTTTTCCCTCCGGCCTCCCAACTAACACTCCATATGCATTTCTGGATTCGCCCATACGTGCTACCTGCCCTGCCCATCTCAAACGTCTGGATTTAATGTTCAATAATAATAATAATAATAATAATAATAATAATAATAATAATAATAATAATAATAATAATAATAATACTTTAATTTATAGAGTGCATGTTTTTAAAAATAACAGGACATGTAGTGCTCTGAATATTCGCTGTAGAAGAGTCGTAGCTTTAAATTTGAACATCTGTTAGTACTAAATTCGATGTGAGAAATGCTTTACTCAAAGATCTCTCTCACAGTCTGCAAAGTAAACTGCCTCAAGGCATTTGACAATTATGCCACTGTGGTCTTGCAATAGCCCCAGCCACACCTGAATCATGCAGTCGTCATTCACACAACATTAACAGGGATTATTCTCGCTTGAATTCACAGCGCGATATCCACGAAGAAAATAATACATCTGAGATTTTATTCACGGCCTCCTTGATATTTGCGTCAATTGTAGAAGCTATTATGCTTGGATATCATAACAATACGGTCGTTACTCGAAAAAAAAAAAAATCCCGCTTGTTATAGGAGAACCATTTTCTTCAGATTTTATATTCTGTTTCCTGCAATGTTCTATACTTTATATTTCCTGTTTTTCTCTTTATCGCTTTGGATGCTGTCCAGAAAAATAGTTGTTAATCCCTTATCAACCGATTATTTACTAGCCTAACTCCCCCAAGTAATGTATCTACTTTCAAAATAAGCTTTTATGGTCTATGACTAGGATATTGACATTTTTCTAGAAACGCAATGGGGTGTGGTTACTTATCGTGCAGCGTTGTAAGACGGCTTCGAATAAAACAGCTTTCTATAAATTGCTCGAGAGTTAAGAAAAATATGTCTCTATAGACTGGTTAACGTGACAATTCTTGAGGTATTTCACAAGATCTGGAAGTATTCCTCGATGTAGATGGCTGATTTTACCCATAAATAATACAGTATGTCCCACTCTCTACCGAACCCGGAATTTATTTTAATAATTCCAATACTAATGAAGATATTGATCACTGCTGTGTGGTGCAACTCAGTGTTGCCACGACCTACTCACGAAAATCAGGAGAAAATCATCGAAAAAAAACAGGAGATTACAGTAGATTAATTAAACATGAATTTCCTCTTTGTATTATAATATTAATTATAAAACAGTGTACTGTAAGAAAGATGATACTGTTATATTACAATATGGCACATCCTTAACAAATGAAATGGAACAATTTTGCTAAATATAATTACTGTCATCTATACTCAGCATATGTAACTAAAGTCATGAAGTTTTGTTTTTACACAGTAATGTCTTATTGACAATGTTTCGCATTAATATATTAATCAGGAATTTTTCGTGTATTCACAAAATATTTTCGATACAACGAGATTTATTTTAAAAGTTATATTAAATACAGTATTGAATTAGCTGCGACTATAACAGACGAAAAATTATCCCCTTTCTTGCTTTTACACAACTATCCTTTAAACTGTTCATCATTTTCCCACTCTGATTTATAATATTCTCGGAGTATTTACTTTTCTTTCTTTCTGGGACACTTTCACTCATTTTAAAAGATCACTGTGCAAGATATGAAACACAAAAATGCCATTACCTCTCACTGTTTCACGTGCACACAATCAGAAACAAACTTCACTACTGAATAAGTTTCGTTCTTCCTCTGTTCCCCGGGTCCCCAAAACAATAATAAAATAACTTAATTCTAAAATCGCAAAAAAATTATAACAGACTTAAAATATTAACATTTTCATGGATCCTGAATGTATGTATGTATCCATAGTGATCTAATTAGAAAAAAATATATATATGAACATTTTAATTTAACTTATAGTTTTTGCGATTTTCCAACACTTTATTTTCGACATGTCCCCTTTTTCAAATGTGTGTGTGTGTGTGTGTGTGTGTGTGTGCGTGCGTGCGTCCGTCTCTTCTCCCCCTCTCCTTCCGTGGTAAGGTTTCAAACATTTGTTCTCTATCATTCTGTAATTACGTTTAGACTATCGAGTGGATTGGAGAGACCCATAACTCTGAGCTATGTGTCTAAAACATGTTCTTTATCTGCAGTGTGCTGATATCATAATCCGCCGCTGGCTCCAGGCGAGAGGCGGCTCTTTGCTTCTTGTAAGCATCATTGTGGCGACGTGTTAAGAGCAGGGAGACAAATGAAAACATTGTTTGACTTGTGTATAAGATTAAAAAATTATACACGAGTTGAAAATCCGAGAATAGAACTAGGTGACTGCAGCATGCCAAAAAGCCAGGAGAAATTCGGGCTTTTGACAAAAAATCAGTAGAGCAGTATATTCAATGGAAAAATAGGAAATCTTCTGCTAAATCAGTAGGTATGGCAACACTGGTGCAACTTGGAGTAGCAACAATGCGCTTGTCCGCTGGCTTATTTGTGATTGTTGCGTCGAGTATGTAATCATTGATTGTTGATTGTGTTTATTCGTAATTCGAGTGTATTGGAAAACAGACTCAATACAGTTCAGTTCGTAGAAACACAAGTAGTGCAGTTGAAATGAATCGGTATACTCTAGAAGAGCGTGTTTATTATTCGAGAGTATTGGAAGACAGACAGTTTATAAGAACAAACCACGAACCATAGACGCTTTGAAAGAAAACATCACCACAGAGATCCAGGCAATAAACGCGGACATCCTAGTGAAGCCATCCGATAATATGCTCCGGAGAATTCAGTCTTGCCTGGATGTAAATGGCGAGCACTTACAGCATCTAATATGTCACCATATTTCTCGCAGAATGAGGTAAATCGTCTTCAAATTTCATTGCAATATTTTCATTAGTATTGGAATTATTAAAATAAATTCCGGGTTCGGTAGCGAACTGTATAAACAATGTGAATCAAAATAATGCAACTTCTGTTCGAAGTTCACGGATTTATTATTGTAAGCTTATATCCAAGATGGGGAATTCTATGTTACCTGAAGGTATATTAGGATTATAATAAATATATTGTTGCAATTATTGTATAAAAAAGGTACACCAAACCCCATTACAGGTCAAATCGAGTCAGAGGGTGGGGTGAGGTTACTGTCAATCGGTATTAATGGTAGTAGGGATGTCAATCCTATGTGCCCGCCGCCTTTACTCCCAAGAAAAAGCCCCTGGTACTCATTTCTATTGGTGGCTAAGTAAATCTCAGGATCATAATGCGGCCGGAAAGATTAAATCAATGGAGAAAATCTATAACCCCATCGGGAATCGAACCCCCAGCCTCCTTGGCTTGCTACCGCGCGCATCTATTTTTTTTTTTTTTTTGTGTATTATTACATATTGTTGTGTAGTCAACTGTGCGAAGACAAATTTGAACCACACACTTGAGACCAGTAAGACACCACTTGTGAGCCAAATAAGCCAGGAGATAATGGGCCACGGTGGTCAGTTCCTTCCCTCTATTATATAGTAATGAAATAAATTAAACCTATTATATGTGAGTATAATAATTTAGAAATAAGAATATATAATCATTTACTAAAACTATAAAAACAAAGCACTAAATTGCTATGTACACTTAATTGAATTGATACACTGGAGTTCTACACACATTGAACTGACCCACTGAAATTATTGTATGCACTGAATTTATCCACTCATGTTCCTTATAAGTTATACCAAATCGATCCATCTAAGTTCTTCTACATTACACTAATCTTTCATGTACTACACGTACGCTGAATTTATCCACTAATATAAATGGAATTAATAAACAATTGCAAATTACTCGTGTAAAAAATCCCTAGACGTACAGCATTTTAAAAACCAGAATAATTATTTGTTTGCTCGATTGCAAATAAAACAGTGTTCAATCGTGAGTAAAATAAAGGCGTTACCTGGAATAACAACTTAACGTACATTACGTCATTTTTCCGTTTCCAACATATATTGAATTCTTAATAACACATCTCCCTTTTTACAAAGTTATTTCCCTCCACGGATTCTGTTTCCTTCCAACAAACAGTGCCCTCTAGAAACATTTGAATGTCGTTCTGCGCAATTCCGTTTAATTTTATATAAAATGTTTGCGGCTATCTAAAATTCAAGCTTTTGCAGTTAACTTCTTTTACATTGTAGGTTACTTGGACAATATTTAACTTTGTAAATTAAAGCATCAGTTTGTTGTTAGTGTTTATGCAAAACAGACACTTTCAACAAATGATATCCAAGATCTAGAAAGGAAAGTGTTTCTTATTTTATTGATGGAACGACTGCAATTTGTTTTAGTATGCTAAACCATGTAAACGAGTTGCAATAAAATAATAAAAATATCTCAGTACTCAGAATGCAGTAAGTAAAATAGAAAGTATTTCGCTGAAACATTTATACGTCTTGTCTAACATCATTTCAGCAACTTTTTTCTACTACCCCATATGTGGATAAAAAAAATCCTTTTAAAAGCAGGAATCGGTGTAATTTGTGAATGCCTTAACTAGGAAGAATTACTTCTGAGTCTCTCTAATTTTTCTGAAAATGTGGTTGCATATCATCATCATCATCACCATCATCATCGTCGTCGTCTTCACAGTCGTCGTCATCATCAAGGTAGGCCATTAAGGCCTATTCCACCTCAAAATAATTCAGAATAATATCGCAGTTTGAGTCTTTCAACATCACGACGTTTTTGCGGCGAGTATTGATGTATTTTTTGTTTACAACTTTCTATAGTTAAAAACGTTAAAAGTGTTAAAAATTTTAAAAGAAGGTACTGTACCTTTATGACAGACAGGTCCCGTTTCAACACCAGTGTAGTGTAATTTTCAGTGTCCTTCGAACTACTGTTTCTCTAACTGGTTTTGATTTCCAGCGTTTGCTTTCGTCATTGGTGAGGGTTGGAGTGTATAATTGTTTTTATAAATTCTAACTTTCAAGTTTTTGACAGCAGACTAGATGATAAAAGCTTCTCAACCGAATAATAACACGTATTTTCCATATTTATTCTGCGTTTAATTTCCTCCCGAGTGTCATTTATATTTGTTACTGTTGCTCCAAGATATTTGAATTTCTCCACCTCTTCGAAGGATAAATCTCCAATTTTTATATTCACATTTCGTACAATATTTTGGTCACGAGACATAATCATATACTTTGTCTTTTCGGGATTTACTTCCAAACCTATCGCTTTACTTTCTTCAAGTAAAATTGCCATGTTTTCCCTAATCGTTTGTGGATTTTCTCCTAATATATTCACGTCATCCGCATAGACAAGCAGCTGATGTAACCCGTTGAATTACAAACCCTGTCTGTTATCCTGGACTTTCCTAATGGCATATTCTAGAGCGAAGTTAAAAAGTAAAGGTGATAGTGCATCTCCTTGCTTTAGCCCGCAGTGAATTGGAAAAGCATCAGTTAAGAACTGCCCTATACGGACACTGAGACATTTTAATTAATCGAACTAGTTTCTTGGGAATACCTAATTCATTAAGAATATTAGGCCTATATAAAACTTCTCTCTTAACCGAGTCATATGCCTTTTTGAAATCTATGAATAACTGATGTATTAATATAATACTGATATTAATTAATTATATTAGTATGTTCGAATTTCACTAGTTTCCAGTAATCGATTCAGAAATCTAGAACAATTTCAATTTTCAGAATTTGCACTGCCGGCAACAGCTGTTCCTGCTGCCAACATAATAATTATAAAATCACTACCAGTTCTAGTATTTCTCAGTATCGAAATTCGAAACGAAGTTGGCAAAAAAAATTCAATCTTCAAACTAGAAAATCACCATAATCCATTAGCATATGTAGTAATGAGGAAAAAAATGGTTAGGTTTCACCCTTAGGATATTAAGTAAGCTGATCCGGACTTTGTAAACCCTCTTGTTTCTTTCTTTCGTAAGGCACTGTGACTTTTATACTCGATTTTGTCACTATCTAGATTATTATTCAGAAATTTAAGAAACGCAACCGAATCGCTTCTATTTTTGGTTTTGGACAGTCCTGTGAGAGAACGTAAGAACATATTGCAATGATGAGTGTAGCCGATAGAAGGGTTGGGAACATTCTTACACTTTTCATTCTCTCTCTCGCTTCCTCTCATTCTCTCCCTCGCGCACTGAGCAGAGGAATGTCGGACCCTCGAGGCGATGTTCCAGCAGGATAACAGGTGTGCTCAACTTCTCTCCGTGTCTACTGCGCATGCGTACAAGTTCTCCCAAGACACCGAGAGTCCACTTTGGCGCCAGTCTTGTATGGAGTGTTGTGGTGAGGTGTTGGTGTGATAGTGGCTGTAGTGTTTCCGTAACCGAGAAATAGTGTTATAATTGTGAAGCAATTACTGAAGGATATTAACAAGAAAGGGGAGAAGCTACAAACCTTCAGGTAAGCCAACAACTTTGTATTGTCATTGTTTTCTAGCGGTGCAAATCGAAACACGAGTGCCAGATGTGCTATTCTTCGCGAAGAAGATTGTGTACCTGCGCGGCTGAGGTTATGTCGGCGAGAAGACAGACGTCAGACCGCATGGGTGACGTTTCTAAAGCCGGGGAAGATATGTTTTGTGCTCAGTAATTTGTGTGGAAGCGTACTTATGGCAGATATTTAGATATTTGGATAATTTTACTTACGTTGTAGGTGAATAATATTGTATGTTTAATTTGTAACTGAAATTTATAGACAAGACAGTATGGTGATCTTATGTTTTAGAGGTGTAAATTGTGGGAGGTGTTTTGATATGCACAAAATCACCTTAATACGTGAGAAATCACCCAGAAGAATTAAATGTGGCAAAAAGTAATAGAAATACTTTTCGCATAGCCTAATTCTAATACTTACACGCTAGATGTGTCACTTCTGGGTAACTTTGTATTACGTAAAAAATGGCTTCAATGCAACGGAAATTACTGAGAAAAATAAAAACAGGCAAAAAAAATAAGGCATAAATGTTCTTAATATAATTGTAACGGTTATTTTAGTGGTGTGAATTCTAAGAGACGTTTTGGTAGGATATTTTTCAGAACACGGATTCCTTCCTTTCCCTCTTACTTCAAAATTCCAACCTTGTGCACACAAAATAAATTATTGGCACTGAAAAGTGCCTTTTCGTGAGTATAATGATGCGCATTCGACAACCGCAGACAAATCTGCTCCTTTTAGTATTTTAAGATATAATTGTCAGTGAGGAATCCGTATACTGAACTTTACCCTTTTCGTGACGATGAAGTTTAACATTTAAGGCATTATACTTAAGTGAGCCACGGCAATATTTTCATAAAATACGATTTTTTCCTGGACCAAAAATACAATGCAAATGGAGTAAAATTGGTGTTTTTCCCTGGAAAAGATTAATGAAAATGGAGTATTTCCCTATAATATTTGTACTGAAACGGTTATTTTTATTATTTTGGTCCGCGATAAAATACTAATTTTTACTCCATTTGTATTGTTTTTTTCTTTATCCAGGGAAAATACTCGTATTTTATAAAATTCACAGGCATAAGTGACAACCATGGCTCACCGAAGGATAGCGATTATTTTAGGAAGTCACTAAAAATACTGTTTGCTTACATGATAAGTAAATGTGTAATATTAAAGAAATAATTCATTTGAAAACAGTAAACAATGCTCTTTATGTAGTCTTGGATTCATAGTTTTCAATTGCTTCTCTTGTCTTCTGTACGTCCCTGGTGAAGTTGTTACATATTGTAATACGAAATACAGAAATATGAAACAGCTGCATCAGCGTCTTTATGAATTACGCTATGATTTCATAATAAATTATCATTTCCCATAATGATTTTGTGTGTGTTTATTTAGTAGTTAGGGTAGAGTAGCATAAATCGCACCGCTTCCTAAATGGCACCACTGCTAGTTTAAAACAAGTTACTGTAGTAGTGTGGCATCTAGTGGTATTGTTACAATCTACCATGTGAACTTCCACCATGTCACTAGATTTCTGCCACTTCTTTGTGCTAGCAACGTGGTGATAGAGTATTTAATATAATCGCTCAGGTGGATGTAAATTTAGCTAACATTTTGTAACTAAATAACGGATTTGTATGCAAAGGAATCCATAATCTTAAAATGTTATTGGTTAAAAGAAATATTAAAGAACATTTAACTTAGTACGATTTTCGAACATGTGGTGATTATAGGCTAGAATGAAGGAAATAATAACATATGACGTAGTTTCTTAATTCGCACCGGTGCGATATGAGCAACTGTAGCAATTCTAGCCATACAAAAGAAAGCCCAAAAATTTTAACTGAACGAGGAATGCATCAGGTGGGTGCAATATCAAGTGGTGAAAAGGGCGTTAATACAACCAATGTGTGTTGTACAAGCGCATCAGATATTTTGTGCCACCTATGAAAAATTTTAAACGTCAAATACATTATCAGCTGGTGTTCTTCCAGGATCGTTATTTGTTTGCTCTGATTCAGGTTACATCAACAGTGAACTATTTGTCGAATAGCTCAAACATTTTATTTGCCACTCAAACCTGCCATAGAAAAAAGTGCTGCTTCTGTATGTCCACCTATACGAACCATTCCAAAAATTTAGAAGCTAGATTATCTCGGGAAAATGATGTGTTCCTATTTCAGCTTCCTCGTCATAATACTCAGAAGCCCAGCCTTTAGATGTTTCTATCTTCAAACCTTTCAGACAGCTAAATCATGAAGCAGTTCTTAGGTGGCTTCGAGATAATCGTGGAGAAAATGTGACGCAGTTTACAGTTTGAACTGCCTGGTGAAGCACATGGCAAATGTGTAACAATAAAAAACGCATTCAGGAAGTTTAAATGTTAGGTAATTTATGCTCTATTTTTTAAATTTCATTTGAAGATGCGCTACTCTCTTTCATTAATTTCAATAAACTTGTAATTTGCATTTATTACATTATTCATATCAAATACTGTTCAATATGTTCAATATTAAAAGCTTTCCTTCATCCTGTTCCCCGCAGTTAAAGAGGTGCGATTTAAGAAACCGCAGGTGCTATTTAGGAAACTAGTTGCCTAAATGGCACCACTGACAAGTGTTTCGAAAATGTCATTCTACTTCAAAAATATTAAATCAAATTTAAGGATTCTTTTTTACATGAAAGGTAAATGTTCTGGGAATGTATTTCTTTAAAGGAATGCAGAAAATAAAAATTGTATTGTTCAATAAAAATTATAAATGCTAAAGTGGTGCGATATACGCAACCTTACCCTACTTTGTCTTATAGGCTATAATACAGACGAGAAAAATGGATCTACGTCACACATTGGAAATAAGAACTAAAATGTCTCCAAGAATATACGGCCTACCCCTAAAACTCAAATTATTGTCAGAAACCAGTTAAATAATAGTTCTAAGGTTTGAGGAAACATCCAAAATGGAGTGCAAAAACGTGTTTTGCGATGTTTTACCGTTCAAGTTTATATTTCTAAATTTTAATTCCTTGTACACCTTTCTGTTTAATGAAATTTGTACTGTTAAAATACCGGAAACCATTTATTGACAGATTAACCAGTTAATTTATAGTATTCAGGCTGAATAAACATGCAATATGAAATTAATATGTTCTTTTGGTCTATATTTCTCAATTTAAATTCGTGGTACACAATTACATTTTAACGATACCTGTATTTATCACATGTACTGTTAAAGTATGTAAGTGAAAGTTTTTTTAAATCAGTAATGAATTAAATAATAATTCGAAGATTGAAGAAGTGTTTAAATCTTGCAGTTTAGGAAGTTTTTTTTTCTAGTACAATTCGTGGTACAACATTGTTTCATTTATACTTATTACACGAACTGTTAAAGAAACTGTTTGTAAACAGATCTAAGTTAAAGGCTGTCACTAACCATTTAATATTTTAAATGAAAAGAAACGTGCAAAATAAAAATGGATATGCATTTTGGGATGTTTTACTACCTACCCTAATACACATTTCTCAATTTCAATTCGCAGTACAAAGTTGCGTTTTTAGTCATTAATATCTGAGGAGAAAAATTCTCTCCGGCGCCGGGGATCGAACCCGGGTCCTTGGTTCTACGTACCAAGCGCTCTGACCACTGAGCTACGCCGAATTCAATTCACAGCACCGGATCGAACCTTCCTCCTTCAGTGTGGATTGGATTCGGCGTAGCTCAGTGGTCAGAGCGCTTGATGCGTAGAACCAAGGACCCGGGTTCGATCCCCGGCGCCGGAGCGATTTTTCTCCTCAAATATTAATTGTCAACATTACAGAGACTATTCTGTGGGACAAATTAATAAATCCATAATATGTGTTTTTAGTATATATTTTTATTGTCATGTCGAAAAGTAACTACTGCAACAAATGTCACTGTTTGTGTCCACTGTATTTCACTATTGCTAACTCTACAAATAAAAGCGTGCCGGATTTTGTCTGTATTTGGGAATATCCAACCTCACATGATAGATACTGTTCAACACAACGCATAATATTAAAGATAAAAGGTTTTCAAAGTGAGCTGAAATTAAAAAAAAAAGTTTTTATGTACACAGATACTTGATTTAATTGTTAATAATTGCATGATAGAAGCTCTTTCCAAGATTTGAGCGCTACTGTCTCGATAATTCCAAGCGGGCGCCATACAGCCAATCAACCAGCTCATTGACACTCGACTGACCTATAAGAATCGGATTATACTGACTGTTACACTTCTACTACGTCATACTACTTTTGACCAATAAAACGGTACGAAAGGACGTCTATCAACCAATCATGGCTCCTTAACGCACAATTTTATCACTTCCCTAGTATTTGTTTGTTTTTATCACTTCCATAGCATTTGTTTCTTTGTTTGTCAATATTTAAAACTGCAATTTCTTTACGGTACTATAAAACATGCTTTGCGATCGTCATTTGTTTCCCGCCTAGATAGTCGACTGGTATAGATAGGTGGCTCCGTTCAAACGTTGGTGAAGGTAACATTAGTGAAATAGAATTTTAGAAAGTCAATTAATATCTACAGTATATTATTGTATCAGAGTACTTTATTTCTTCTAATCTTTATACTTTTTTCTGTTTTTATCACCTCTCTACCATTTGTTTCTTTGTTTGCCAAAATTTAAACTACAAATTCTTTATGGTACTATGAAACATACTTTGCAATCGTCATTTGTTTACCTCATAGGCAGTCAACTGGAAATGGCGACTCCGTTCAAACGTTTTGGTGAAGCTAACATTAGTGAAATAGAATTTTAGTAAATCAATTAATGTTTTATTTTATTAGAGTAATTTATTTCTTCTAATCTTTATATACTTTCTTCTAATCGTGTAATAGTCGATTAAATCCCACTCGAGTTTTGATTTTCTCTAGATAAATCAAAATCTCTAGTGAGATTATTGTTGATAGCATGGTGATTTAAAATTAATAATAACCGATAACTTTTTTCTCTTACGTTCATTTGTTTATCCTACTTTTATTCTTTTTACCATCATCTCTGCTTCGATAGTAAGACTATACTCATGCATATTCCTGTTCAAGAAAATATCAGCAATCAAACGCTAACATATAACTCTCAACATGGAAGAGTTATTAATTACAATCAATTGTACCATTTTTTTTTTACAAATAAGAGTTGATGAAAAAAGAGTTAATGAAATTATTAGGTCTATAACCTTAAGTTTATTGTTAAAAACCTATACTCATGCATATGTGTATAACCTCAAATGTTTAGTTTTCTTCTATAATTCATTTGTTTTATTCCTATCATCTCTGGTTCATTCAATTACGGTGGAGAAAACATGCATTCTGCTATTGATTAATGGCGGTTCATTATGTTGCTATGACCTGAAATGTTCAGTTGCTTTTAAATAAATTAAATTTCAGATATCCTCATTGTTCTCCTTGCAATAAAGGTAATAACATGTTTTGCGAAGATGAAAGAGTTAAATCACTGCCATGAACATGAACATTATGATTATGTTATAAAAATTCCAATCAAAATGGCATCTTTCTCGCATCGGAATTATCTCACTAAATACTAATACTAGTACAATTCGTGCTTGATATTTTCTCTGTGGTAATTTAATTGAGCTTCTAAACTCATGTATATTGTTATAAGATATATATATTTTTTTCGAGCTTCGGTCTCTAAAATAAATATCAAAACAACATACATTCGTTAAGCTCAATCAAATTATCGAGAAACTATCAGCAGTCGTTGTATTATAGAAGTTAATATAAAGTGCATGTAATTCCGAAACTTGGAAGAAATATCTCAACACTCGCGAACTATTTCAACTCAACCACCAAGAAAGCTTGGAACTCATATCATAAGAGAGCTAAATTAAAATGTTTTTAGAGTTTTATAAATACATAATTATTTTCTTTAAATGCAATAATATAATATTTACCAATGGTTTGATTCAAACAAAACACACAAAGAATATTATGCTGTCGGTTTCTTAGAGTCTTGAGTGGGATTTCTCGAGGCAAAGCAGTTTTAAATAGTTCTTCTCTTATGAATATAGCGAGGTCGTGTATGTATATTTACCTCCCATCATCATAAACATTACGATTCTATGCATAGTCATCAGTGTCAGCTTTGCATTGCCTTTTAGGTCATCCAAGGCTGGCAATTCTCTTGAAGGTTAAGTTACAACACTATTTAAATCTTCTCCGAGTCTTAAGTTATTTTAATATTGGATTCATGTCTCTTTGTCTTGAATTGACTTAAGTTAAGTCGGCTTAAGATACACAAAGCATTATAACATAATTTTTTACAGAAACGGTTAAAAACTTCAAAGTTTAAGAATTTCTAAAGGTTGTTGTTTGCTTTGTACCATGAAATCATCTAAAGGAATAATTGCAATTCTTTATGAACTTGGGCCACTTTTACTTCCAATTGTTATCTTGGTCACTGAACGTTAGAGAAGAGAGATCATTTTCTGAAACGGTTGAAAATCTGCAGAAAAAAATTGTTTAATATTAGCGTACCGTGAAGGCAAGGAAAGTGAAGGGTGCAATTAGTGAAGTCGGATGTCTAAGTCAGTCTTTCAAAGAAAGAAGAGTGTTCGTCTTTTGTTGGACTGATGAGGAAACCTTTTGTTTTAATGATAAGGAAAAGTAAATTGAGGAAGATATATTAATAAAGAGGTGACTCATGACTATTACAAATCAGATAAATCAGAATGTGTTGATTCATAGAGATAAATGCAGAATATTGTTTCGCAAGCATTTCTAAAAGTATTTCTGGGATTCTTCTTGAAGATTCAAGTCACATTTCTTTGATTTTCTTTTATATTAAGGGGACACTCAACTTAAAAATTGCAGAAAAAGTGTCATAGAAATGAAAAATTAAATTTCTACACTAATTTACGTGACAGAACTAAATCAATACGCAGAATTCTTCCCCTATTCATTGAGAAGTCACAGTCAAATGCACAAAGCCAAAAAATGAAAAATAATTAAAAGTGATATTTCAATTAATGATTGATTAAAAATTGGAATATTTTTTATTTTGAAAAGTATTAGATCTAATGAGCTGAGATTTTGCATGTTACTTTCCATGTGTATATTAAACTTTTTCTCCAAATTTGAAAAAGATTGGTCAAATAGGAAAAAAGTTCCAAAATTTAGTTGAGTGTCCCCTTAACAAGATATAGAGTCCACCGCTGTGGAGTAACATTTAGCATGTCTGACCGTGAAACCAGCGGGCCCGGGTTCAAAACCTCGTTGGGACAAGTTAAGAACAAATGCTGGGTAACTTTCGGCGCTGGACCCTGGACTCATTTCACTTTCATCCCATTCAGACGCTAGATAATCATATTGTTGATAAAGCGTCGTAAAATAACCAATTAAAAAAGACATAGTGAATGACAGTCAACTCCCATTATAATAATAAACTGGGAGCGACAACCCACGAAGGACCAAGGCCAACTGACAGACTGTGGCCTCACGTCCACATGCATCAGCAGAGGTGAACGATTACTCAACCAGTACAGGGTTATCGTTTGATAAGCATAATGATCCCCCCGGTCGTTATAACTGGTTTTCTAAACCGGATTTCGCTGCCTAGTCTAGCTTCTCGAATTCATCAAGATGCTAGATGGGATCGGCCTCATACACTGAAAAAAATTCTTCCCGCATCAAGAATCGAACCAGCGCTCATTTCGTAACATGAATCTAGGCCCGTCAACTTAGACCAGACGCTAAGAGGCGGGCCCAACTGGCTAAGGCCGACCAGCAAACGCTGGTCTCACGTCTACATGCCTCAGCAGAAGTGAACGATCATCCAATCAGTACGGGTCTATTGTGCTGTTAACATGATGATCCCCGCAGTAGTTATAGTCCCCTCAGTTCGGGGAACCGAATTTCCATGGCAAGTTCTTGCTTCCTCTTAACTTTCATATTGTCCCAACGTTTTTTAATTTCATCTGCATTCCTCTGAAACAAACCCGTTAATTTTAAAAAATGACGCACTCACCCTACTTTCTAAACTAATTAAATATATTTTCATAACATCTTTACTGATAATTATTTATGAAATTATGTAAACCAGACTTTTTGTATGTTTAACATGATTATTGAATTAATCTGTTATTTCTTGACATTTCCTTTTCTTTGACGCCACAGAAACAATGCCAGATTTTTTATTTTTCACTATTTCTTTGTATTTCAATACTAACTCCTTAATAAATATATTATCTTCAGCAGTAAAGAGAACTATTTTTTTCGTATCTACCAGCGTATGCAGCTCTAAATAATAGTACCTACCGCAGTCTAGTATATAAAGTCACGAAGCTTGAGGTGATGAGAGTACCGGGAACAATAGACTCTGCCGGTACTATTTCACATTGTCTGTGATGAGGCGATAGTAGCGATCCTAGTGGTTAGCAACTATCTATGGATGCATATTCCCTACGTATTGAGCTTCGTTACTGTATATATTAGACTGTGGTACCTACAGCTATATTTCATAACAAACCACCGCCTTCTGGAAACGTACGCATGTATTTTTAAATATGTTTTCAGGAGTTTGAATAACAAATAATCACAAAATAAATAAAAAAAGTAATCAAAGTTAACTATTTTTTTAATATTGCTTTTGCATCAATGTACTTAGCAAAGTATAAGATAAATAAAGTATAAGGAACGTCTATGAATACGGCTTACAATATTTTTAAATTATACCTTGTAGGCCTAGTTTTTAATATCTGAAAGAACATATTTTTTTCGGTATGCAATACTTCATTTGTTCTATACAGAGGCACTGTGGTTATGGTTACTGTGGTAACAATTTAGCTGTTGATATCTTGATGGAGAAATATTTTTTTTTTAACGAAACTAATCCAAACCGGCGATCTACTTCTCAGTCAACTGTAGGTAGAATAAAAGCAAAATTTAGGGAACATGGGCATGACACCAAATCCTATCACTAGGATCTCAATTCTCTCATTTTCTGTTAACATCATTTTTTATGTTGATTTCATCAATAGAATTGCTTTCATGACATGTGGCTAACAAAATGTATCAAGAATTAAATTGCTATCATAGCAACCATAAAACAAATGTATTGCATAGCGATACAATAGTAATATGCTTTACAAGAGCGAAGTTTTCATGTTCGAGGAAAAGTTTGAAAAAGCGAAACGTAGTTGAGCTTTTTTAATTTCCGAGAATTGAAAGAAAACATACCGCTCGTGTATCGTACATTATTTTGTGCGAAGATCGTTTATTACATACCTGAAAGAGGAATTTCTGATTAGTTGCAATGAAATCTCCATCTTGGTTTCTGTTCAATGACGGCAAATTTGCAAAACAAAAATATCTATCTTCAACATTGTTGCTTTAAAATGTTTTCTGTGTTTACTATACTCCAGCAGGCCGTGATATACGTCTGTCTTCCCCCAGTCTATAAATGCGAACTTAAAACAAACGGTAAGGTTATGTAATGATTTATTTTTCATTTTAATATTTAACAATATTATTTATATAACATATTGCAGTAATAACATCAGCATCTGGAATCTTGTTGATTTTTTCACGGCTTCCTTAATGTTACTTGCATCACGAATGCAGTAACTTTAGTGGAGTTGTAGAGTTTACTTAATTTTTGCAAATATTTAAAAACAATAATTAACAGTGCAATTTAGGTGAAACTGCAGTGATAAGTTTCCAATTTATAGACTAATTATTACTATATTGAACGTCTGTAAAAATAATATGTTAAAAGCCTAAAGCAGTAAAATCAATATGTCACTTAAGCGGTAAGAAGAGGGAAATTGTTATGTGTGTTTGGTTGGGAATACTGAATGTGGAATTTTAGACTTTCCGCGGATTGGTTTTGTGCGGAAACCAAGCAAATACGCACGATCTCGCACAAAAATAATTATGCTCTTTCAGATTATGTTAAAAATATATACTATAGAGTGTCACTTAAAAACGCTTGCGGTGACGTCATAACTCGCACAACAATTCTTTTGTTTCCATATAGGCCTACTCGTAATATTCCTTCCTAAATATAAAGTTTGACGAGTCTCAGATTTTTGTTCAAAATCCTTTCATTAAATTTTAATTTAATTGCAATTACGCATTGCTTTTTGAAAAGCCACGCAATCAATTGGACCTAAAAATCCCCTGTCCTTTTTATTTACATTTTTTTTTTTTAATTTTGCGTAATATCATAATTTTTTTTCCCCCCCCCCCCTTCAAGTATGGCTGGTAATCCTCTGCTGAAATTTAAAATTATTCGCTATTGAGAAAAACATTCGGAATAATAACAGCCGGAAGGTTAGTACTATAGGTACATTTTGTGTATTTACATTATGAGAAAGCCGAGTGCTCATGTTTATATTTGCTATGCGGGTCTTGACAATCAGTAGCACATTGAGCTTCTCTGCCCAGCGGTGCCCCACAGTGCAGGTGTATTTCTTACACGGTGCTTAGTCACCGGGGAGAGCGTAATGATAATTCAAGTGTAAATATACATCATAAAACAAACTCGCAGTTGCGAGATTCTTTTCAGCGTTTCGAAGGCGTCTCGCTTTCACGTTGCTGTTTATGTAAATCTGCGCGCCAACTCTCTATCTCGTACCGAGGCCCAATTATGGTGATCATGCGTGGTGGGGTGGAGCCCCGTTCGGCTTTTACTACAATTCCGACGTCTCACCCTGTTATTCACTTTAAACTGTAATGCTAGCGGTGAAATATTTCAAATAGCTCAGGAGAAAATGCTGTACACGACACCGAAAATAACTTTTGTGCGAGATCGTGCGTATTTGCTTGTTTTCCGCACAGGACCAATACGCGGTAAGTGTGAAATACCACATTCAGTATTCCCAACATAACACACATAACAATTTCCCTCTTCTTACCGCTTAAGCGCGACATTCATTTTACTGCTTTAGGCTTTTAACATATTATTTTTAGAGACGTTTAACATAGTAATAATTATAAATTGGAAACTTACCACTGCAATTTCACCTAAATTGCAATGTTAATTATTATTCTTAAATATTTGCAAAAATTAAGTAAAGTCTACTACTCCACGAAACTTATTGCATTCCTGATACAAGTAACATTAAGGAAGCCGTGAAAAAATCAACAAGGTTCCAGATGCCGATGTTATTACTGCAATATGTTATATAAATAATATTGTTAAAATATTAAAATGAAAAATAAATCATTACATAACCTTACCGTTTGTTTTAAGTTCGCATTTATAGACTGGGAGAAAAAAAGACAGACGTATATCACGGCCTGCTGGAGTATAGTAAACACAGAAAACATTTTATAGCAACAATGTTGAAGATAGATATATTTGTTTTCCAAAGTTGCCCTCATTGAACAGAAACCAAGATGGAGATTTCATTGCAACTAATTAGAAATTCGTCTTTCAGGTATGTAATAAACGATCTTCGCACAAAATAATGTACGATACACGAGCGGTATGTTTGTTTTCATGTTCTCGGAAATTAAAAAAGCTCAACTACGTTTCGCTTTTTCAATCTTTTCCTCGAACATGAAAACGTCAACGTACCGCTCTTGTAACGCATATTACTATTCCAATGGACGGACAAACATGTGTTTCTGAGAATGTTAACGAACAAATTATTTAGTTGTGGCTCGATTGTAGTGATGGGAAAATTCCTGGGAACATTGTCATTGGGATTATTTACAGGAATATTCCCCGGATAATTTTCTCACCAAAATGAAAAGATTGTTAAAATTAAGTGGTATTATTGAAATCATACTGAGAATTTTGTTAGCTACAGACGTTTCTCAGATTATGTAAAACACAGGACACCATTAAGGAAATATTCACTTAACTTTCTCATTATTAATTGAAGACCTACCCGGAAAAGGATGCACGAATAATTTCAAATTAATTAAATATGTGACAGGTGGAAATAGTAATATGCGTTACAAGAGCGGTATGTTGAACTTTCATGTCCGAGGAAAAATTTGAAAAAGCGAAACGTAGTTGAGATTTTTTAATTTCCGAGAATTGAAAGAAAACATACCGCTCGTGTATCGTACATTATTTTGTGCGAAGATCGTTTATTACATACCTGAAAGAGGAATTTCTAATTAGTTGCAATGAAATCTCCTTCTTGGTTTCTGTTCAATGACGGCAAATTTGCAAAACAAAAATATCTATCTTCAACATTGTTGTTTTAAAATGTTTTCTGTGTTTACTATACTCCAGCAGGCCGTGATATACGTCTGTCTTTTTTTCCCCCCAGTTTATGATGAGTCTGGAATCTTGTTGATTTTTTCACGGCTTCCTTAATGTTACTTGCATCACGAATGCAGTAACTTTAGTGGAGTTGTAGAGTTTACTTAATTTTTGCAAATATTTAAAAACAATAACTAACAGTGCAATTTAGGTGAAATTGCAGTGGTAAGTTTCCAATTGATAATTATTGCTATATTGAACGTCTCTAAAAATAATATGTTAAAAGCCTAAAGCAGTAAAATCAATATGTCACTTAAGCGGTAAGAAGGGGGAAATTGTTATGTGTGTTAGGTTGGGAATACTGAATGTGGAATTTTAGACTTTCCGCGCATTGGTTTTGTGCGGAAACCAAGCAAATACGCACGATCTCGCACAAAAGTTATTTTGAAGCATTCATTTATAACAATTCAATAGCTGAATGAACTTGTATCCTTGATTAGTCAAATGGCTCTGCTATAAATATAGGTCTAACGAAATACGCCACTGAAATTATTTTCCTTTCTCCTGAAATCTGTATTTATATTGTTGGTTATATCCTAATTCTGGAGAGGTGTTCAATTGTTTAACAATTTAACAAAAATGTTCTTTTCTCAAGATTAGCAATTTTATTTCTACTTCAGGTTGAACTTAAAATACGCGGAGTAATACATAAAATAATATAGAGATCATTCTAAAAGATCTCTCAACAATAATAAACATGTTCAATATAATATATTATTACGATGTACCGAAGTATATACGATATTTCCGTGCAGAAATTCTGCGTCATCATATGATGAAAGATGAGTGGAACAGACACCGACACCGGGATTTGAACCCGGGTTTTCAGCTCTACGTACTGACGCTCTATTCACTAAGCCACACCGAATTCCCGATGTCGGATTGAATCCTCTCCGGCGCTTACTCCGTCGGATCTCGGCCACTTAGTCACTCATAACGAGTGCATCTCCGCACATATGTGGACATTGTGCCACTGTCATACATCTATGACGCAGTGCATGAGGGTAGGCCACTAGAGGGAACCCAAGATGTGAGACTTAAACTGAGAGGATTCAATCCGACATCGGGAAGGAAATCCGGTGTGGTTTAGTGGATAGAGATTCAGCACGTAGAGCTGAAAACCCGGGTTCAAATCCCGGTGCTGGAGAGAATTTTTCTCCGTTCCACTCATCTTTCATCATATGTTCAGTACACGTTCAAATTATGATGGATGGTTCATATTACAGAAGCAAATCTTGAGGTAGTTTTGGTCGAAGAAGAAGAGAACTAGATTTTTTGCCAAGATTATTATGTTGAACACCAGTAACTTCATGAAGAAATCCACAGAATTGTTTCACTAAGCAGAATATGTATTCAGAAACAGGTTGAACCCCTAATTCTTCACGTAGCTGATTATTTCTAATAAACCAAGGGGCGTTTACAGCGAAAAAATGTGCTGTTCTGATGATAAATACTACTACTACTGCTGCTGCTGCTAATAATAATAATAATAATAATAATAATAATAATAATAATAATAATAATAATAATAATAATGAATTTTCAACAGTTCAAAAATCTCTTGTTGGAACGCGGAAATAATTTATTATGTTTGTCTTTGTTGTTCATTTTAACAGTTATATTAATATACTAGCCGTACCCGTGCGCTCCGCTGCACCCGTTAGAAATAAATATAAAGTAATTACATAATTAAAATAGGACGTTTGATCCAGGGAACAACTTTTACGACAGCGCAAGATAATCTGCTTGGCTCATTACCCAATTTTTTTTTGCATTGCATTTATTGCATATATATTTTATGTATTTTAACACGATTCAATTGAGCATAGTTAAAATTTGTATTATAAAATAATGGATTGCTAAGCTAACGTACTATTACTGCATACTAAATCAATACACTCTCGTTGTTCGTTAATTCTCTGAGATTAAAATGAGTGTACGTAAATATTATTTTAAGAAGTACAGAAAACGAATGTACAAAATAGCCTATCAAATTTTCTGTGCATAAGAAGCTATTTTAATCTTACCTGTCCTCGATTTACTCAGACGTTACTGTAATAACATTATAGCATTATGTCCATCTAGAGAAACTACACTTTCCAATGGTGAAATAATAATTAATTATACAAATCGGTTAATTTAGCTTCTGATATTACTTCATACAAACACAGAAACATTCTCTATAGGCTATGTTTAATAGCTTTCGATTGTTGATGTCCAAGGCCCCTGTTTCGATTGTTGTTGTCCAAGGCCCCTTATAGACGAAGTCATTTGTTCTTAATTCATTGCACCGTCTTAGATGGCGTTATTTTAATTTTAAAACTCATTTATCTCATTAAATATCAGTCCTATCAAAAGTTTTCAAAGAATAAAACTTATCGGAAATCAGTTTTAAAGAAACTTTTGTTATGTAATATTTTTCAAAAAAATCAATAATAAGTGAGATATTTCGATTTATTTAATTCAGTCCCCCTTATAACCCCCTTTTAAATAAAGTATTTTGAATGCCATATAGCCTAAAATCTAAGTTACAACGAACTTAATTTATATTCCAATTTTCATATAAATCGGTTCAGCTATTATCGCGTGAAATGGTAACAAACATACAGACAGACATACAAACAAGAATTTCAAAAATGCGATTTTCGGTTTCAGGGTGGTTAATTATATATGTTAGGACCAATTATTTTTCGAAAATCGAAAATTACCAGAAACATTTCGGCTACAGATTTATTATTAGCAGGAAAGGATTTATATGTAAATACATATTTACTTATAAAGCTAATATAATTTATATTTTGCATTATCTTTATGTTTCACAATGTGTAGGGTTGAAAAATCCTACTTTTATTTTCCATATTTTTCCATATTTTAGAGTTTAGTACATATTTTCGTTAATTTCCATATATTTTCCATATTTCATATAAAACAGTCCATATTATATTAGGTTTAACAATAAAACAAAACAAAATTCCATTAACTTTTAAGAATACATTTCAACAATAGAGATTTAAACACATGTTCAGTAATCCCTTTAACATCAGAGTTATTTGAAAATTAGCAGTCCTATCAACAATGGGAAAGTAAGTTACAAAACTGTATTAATTTAATTTAAAATTTTTAACAGACTTCAGTTGTGCAGCTCAACAGTTAAATGCCAGTCAGAGTACACATAGGTTCAGTTTTGTAAATCATACTATAAAGACGGTAAATATGCCAAAAGTACGTCATTCAGTCAATTTAAAATCAAAACTAACAAGTTACATTTCAGAATTTAAAGTAGATGGTTTATCAACTGACAATAAAATATTATTTTGTAATTTGTGTCAGTGTGCAGTATCATCTACACAAAAGTTCCTGGTGCAACAACACATTACAACTAGTAAACATCAGGCCAACAAACAACTAAATTCCAAGCAGAGACAATTGTTTTTAACACAACCAACAACATCGAATGTAAGATCTGAGTTTAACATCGACCTGTGCCGTTCTCTCATCTCTGCTGATATTCCTCTCTACAAACTAAAGAATAAGGTCTTCAGGGAATTCCTTGAAAATATACTCAACATACAATCCCGGATGAGTCAACACTTAGGAAGACGTATGCTCCATCCATCTACGATGAGACAATACAGAAGATAAGAGATGAAATTAAAGATAGTTCAATTTGGGTTTCCATTGATGAGACTCCCGACAAAGAAGGTAGACTTGTTGGTAATGTAGTTATCGGTTTGTTAAGTGAACAATATTCTGAACGAATTCTTTTACATTGTGATGTTCTAGAAAAGTGCAATAACAAAACTATAGTTAAACTGTTCAACGAAGCTATGGGTATCCTGTGGCCAAAGGGTATTATGTACGATAATGTGTTATTCTTTATTAGCGATGCTGCCCTTATATGGTCAAAGCTGGACAAGCATTATCTGTTGTATATCCTAAATTGACTCATTTTACTTGTGTGGCGCATGCATTTCATCGTGTGGCAGAAGTGGTCAGAGACAATTTCCTAAAGTAGATTTGTTGATTTCATCAGTGAAAAAGTATTTCTCAAAGCTCCCAGTAGAGTTAACGTGTTGAAAGAAATGTACCCTGAAATTCCATTGCCACCAAAGCCAATTTTAACTAGATGGGGTACATGGCTAGAAGCAGTTGAATATTATGCCGAACATATAGACTCTATTAACAATGTTCTCCTTGCATTGGACTCTGAAGATGCAGTCTCAATTGATACTGCGAAAACAGTTACCTGTGACATAAGTGTGAAGAATGACTTAGCTCACATTCAGCATACATTTTCATGCATCATAAAAACGCTCAAAAGTCTCCAAAATAGGCACCTTTCACTATCTGAAAGTTTTGAAATTATAAACAGTACTGTGGAACAACTGAATCGTGGTAGAGGTAAAGTTGCAGATGCAGTAAGAGCTAAGGTGGACACTGTACTTTCAAAAACCCTGGATATGAAGAACTACAAAAGGTTGTTGCTGTGATGAGTGGTGAATCAACAGTGAAGATTAACTTGGACTTATCCCCAGCAGACATTGTGAAATTGAATTATGTACCAGTTACTTCTTGTGACGTCGAACGCTCTTTTAGTCAGTATAAATCTATCCTCAGAGACAATAGAAGAAGATTCACTTTTCAGCACTTGAAAGAAATGTTTGTAACCTATTGTTATGGTAACAGACAATAAAAATTGTGTTTTGTTGAAACTACATTGGAAGATAAGGTACGTCCATTATATTTTTTGTTTAGTTTGATTAAAATGTACCAATATTTAACGTACATAGTCATTTTTTTATAATTTTAAGTCCATATTTAATTCCATATTTTGGTAAAAATCCATATTTAATTCCATATTTTGGTAAAAATAACTACATATATATTTACATATTTCATATATTTTTAGTCCATATAAATCCGTTCCCTGATTATTAGTATAGATTACAAAACTTCCTTCAAATTAAACGTTAAAGTGTTAAAAAAGGTTAAAAGGTAATATACCTTAATGACAGACGGGCCTATTTCAACACCTTTCGAGACACAGATGATGACACCAAACCGGTATTGAAACGAGCCCGTCTATCATTAAGGTATATTACCTTTTTGACATTTTTTTAAACACTTCTAACGTTTAATTTCAAGAAAGTTTTATAAAATAATTATGTGATTGTAGTCAATACTCACTACATTCTAAGTTTCCCTTGAGTTGTAACTTGTAACATTTGCTAAAGCAAAGAACATTAAGATATTTATAGAAGTAATAACTAAAGAATACACACTTGCACGAACAAATTATATCGATCACTATCGATTAGTAGGGGTCAGCTATCTTTGAACGCTAGTGTACATGCTTAACTCAAGTTAGTAAATGATATGAAAATGATTTTTAAAAATGTAAATAATAGTATAAGACTTCTCACGCTAGTATAAGACTTCTTTAAATATTAAAATAAAAAAAAAAATATCAAAGAGTTGGTATGGGTGGTGATAACTCTCCACTTATCTGATGGAGAATTTACATAGAATACGATATGGTCGTCACTGGAGAAAAAAAAATTGTAATAATGACAAGTAATTAAAAATCCAACAGTGACAAATTAATCGCATTTAAAATTGGTGTCTCGTTATAAAAAGTAAGGCAACCATAAACGTCACTTGTTCACTTATTGTACAGCGTAACTGCTATTTAAATTAGTGCGATATGAAAGTATTCCCGGCTTTGACAACAAGTCGACGTTTAAATTATCTGTAGCGGAAATTCTGTTCGTTATGCACCGTGGCACATAGATTCCACGTTGAAGAAAATACTGCGGACATTTTAAACACTTCTTTCGTAGACAACGAATAATATGGAATAACTTACATAGGCCGTATCACAAACTAACACCAGTCAGCGAACAAGTTTATGATAGATAATGAGTGTATGCATGAAGTTGAGGTAAATGCTGCTTTCGTAGTATATACTACGATCTTTGTGTATAAAAACCCATAGTAAATTCTTTCCTGTGTAGCAGAAAATTTATCTGGAAGGCCGTGTTTACTTATGCTAGAATTGGTAGCATGAACTACTATTTGTATGCATAACAAGAAGTATATATTCCTACTTCTAAGTATAAACTAAGAAAAGTCGTAGTCTGCTCTGTTTGAGACTTTGTTACCTTAGCATAAGCATTTGTACGGTTTAAAATGGCAGAATTTATTAGGTTTTGATTTTATTGAGAGATTTACGAAAAACAACTTAATTGCGAAGAAAAAACAAAACGTCCGACTGACGTTTTATTAGGTCCATTTTGCAAATAGAATAATTAATAATAAGATATTTATTTACTAATCTATTATATTTCACAGGAGAATGGAGAAAGTTACACAACGCAGAGCTGCACGCATTGTGTTCTTCACCTGACATAATTAGGAACATTAAATCCAGACGTTTGAAATGGGCAGGTCATGTAGCACGTATGGGCGAATCCAGAAGTGCATATAGAGTGTTAGTTGGGAGGCCGGCGGGAAAAAGACCTTTGGGGAGGCCGAGACGTAGATGGGAAGATAATATTAAAATGGATTTGAGGGAGATGGGATATGATGGTAGAGACTGGATTAATCTTGCTCAGGATAGGGATCAATGGCGGGCTTATGTGAGGGCGACAATGAACCTCCGGGTTCCTTAAAAGCCAGTAAGTAAGTAAGTAATCTATTATATTTCATTGGCTGTCATGGTCTACTATATTCTTAAAAAAAATAGTGAAAATATTTATTTAAAAACATGACCAGAGCTGACTGTTTTTGTTCAATAGTGCTAACTAACCCAACTAACTAGGCATACAGCTAATCAGAAGCAAAAGAATGAACAATGGAAATACTATAAACACAACGAAATTATTGTATAAACGCTATGAGATTAATGCATAGATATTATTTAAATACTTCCGCGTTTGTAAAAAAATTAATTTTACTTACAACTAGGCATGGCCTTCTAAATTTTTTTACGTAAGGAAAATAATTGCCAAGAACTAGCGATAAAAATCGATAATTTAAAACAATAATATTACAGTGATAGGTGGCTCTGATTGGTTGAGTCCAACAGAATCCGTGGATACCCTGAGAAGCGCAAACAGCTATAGGTATCCAACAAGGAATACTCAGTGCGCAGAAACCAGCGGGTGTGACTGTCTCGCGCAGATGACGTATGCTCCCGATCCCAGCATGCTCTTACGCCTACCGCAGGGGAGTAAGAGGGGTATAGCATGCGCGCCGCGAGGAGTCCGAGCTGAGTTTTGTTTGTAGGATACCTATAGTCGGTCACCATTGTTATTCCAATTTCAACATGCTTAGATAAGAACATTTAAAATAAAACTCAATTTAGGCCATTGTCCGTGGCTCATAAAATTAAAAGTATTTGACTCTGATTTAGGCTACATCCATGCTCTATACAACTGTATATGGCAAATAGCGCGCGCTGGAATAACAATGACTGATTTGTCGACATTTCCGGTGCAAACGATTGCAGTACTCTGGATATCCACGGACTCTGGAATCCAACAGATTCTTACACTTCACTGGTGACTAGGTACAAGGAGAAAAAGGAATGCAACGAGGACAAGGAGAACAAGAGAACGACAAGAAAAACAACGGAAATATAAAGAAAACAATGAAATACAAAGAGAACAAGGGAAAGACAAGTAGAACGTGGTAAATACAAGAACAAGGGGACGACAAGGAAAACTATATTTCGTTCCATAATGTCTGACAGGAGAAGTAAACATTACCGGCAGAGGAAATATTGCTATTCAACCAATGGCATAGGTCTCATTCCACGCTTGTCTTGAAGTTGGGCGAGGGTAGAACGCTTCAGACCGACAACTTCAAGTGAAGCGTGGTACCATTGGTTGAACAGCAATTATACTTCTCTCCTCCTCTGTCGGTATTGTTTACATCTTCTGTCAGACAATATGAAACGAAGTATAGTAGATGACAAACAAAATAACGGAAATACAAAGAGAACAAGGGGATACTAGGAGAACAAGGGTAAGACAAAGAAGAGCAAAGGAAATACAAGCAGAACAAGAGGAATGGGAATATAAGAAGAGTAAGGAGGAATAAAGGTGAGAGGGAACTGTGAATTCCAAAGTTACTTCCCTTCCTGATACTAAGTGAGGATGAAGTCGTATTTCTACGTTAAAAAATGTTCTAGACCAGCGTTTCTCAAACTATGGTCCGCGGACCACCTGTGGTCCTCGAGGTCTGCCCTTGTGGTCCTTCAAAAAAGACAGAAGAATAAATAAAATTCAAACGAATTGCGTATCACACTATAGCTTAAAATCTCAGAGTTTGGAAATGACACATGGCAATCGAATTTCACTTTTTCTCCCAGTACTGCATTTTATGAAATTTATTACCCTACCCGTCTATCGACTTCCCACTCTACTCTCAACAACAAAAAAGGGATTAAAAGCACTATATACGTGGTGTTTCTCGACATCTTTTCCCTGCACATCTGGCGCCGCACCTGTAACCAGCCAGAGACCACCCGAATTCATAACAGAGGACCAAAGTACCGAACCTTAATTCAATTTCAAAATATAAGTATACTGGTATTAAAATATGCTACGAAAATGATAAAGTTGCTTTCGAAGGAAACAAGAGTAAGATGGTACGCGGAACTGTTCTGACTTTAAAAAGTGGTCCCCACTTCAAAAAAGTTTGAGAAGCGCTGTTCTAGACTTTCAATAAAATGTAGGCTATAAGTTTAGGATACAATTGAATTACATAACTGAAACGGTGAATGAGCAAATTCACGGTCACTGTATTCTTCCTTGGAAGATTCCAGTCGTCTGTACTACTCAGACGTTTTATTTGATCATAATGCTACTGTTCACATAATCTGCTTGAACCGTAAGTAGTATTTATACTAAACGAAGACAAATGTCTTACTTTTTGGAAAATAATAATTTTTGTGACCAATACAGAAAACGAAAGCATATGTTGCAATTTTGGTGAAAGTAGACTAAAGGATTTTCGGAATATGTATGATAAGAACTTTCTTGTGTTAAATTTTAACGTACGTACCTTGTTAACATGTTACGACCTATTTTGTTTCATCTTCAGAACTGGTCGTTGTTGGTCTTGGCGCCTCTTGTTCCCTGTGAGGGTGCGTTCGTAGTGTAGAGCCAAAGTGTATGTGTTTTGAAATTGAGTTGTGTGTTGAGAATATCGTTGGGGTGTGTTTTCGTGTTATCAATTTCAAAACACATACACTCTTTGACTCTACACTACGAACGCACCCTCACAGGAAACAAGAGGCGCCAAGACCAACAACGACCAGTTCTGAAGATGACTCAAAATAGATCGAAACATGTTAACAAGGTACGTTAAAATTTAACACAAGAAAGTTCTTATCATACATATTCCGAAGTGATACAGTGTTAAAAGTTGTGTAATCAAGATGTATAAATGATTTTATTTATGTATAGATAATTGAATCGTCTAGTATCAAAGTCAGATACATCCACTTTTTTTTAAATTGAGTTAATGCTGTATTTGCGACCTCTGTAAGTTTTTCTATAGATCTGTGAAGAGTTAAGTTGCAGAATGTGTATAATTCCGTTTAAATTGAGGGTTGATGTTCCCGGTTAGGTGCAGAGTCAGCTACATCCATTACATCCATATATGAAGATTTTCTGTGAGTTTTAAAGAAGTAAATTTGTATTTTTCTTTTCTTAAATTTAATTACTTGTATTGAACAAGTTTGTATTATCCATATGTTGTTTCACTTGAAATAATTAAGTAACTAGACTAGACGGCAATTCGGAAGGCGGACGGCTACTAGATGCGCCGTAGCCTGTATGGCATGTGACGTCACAAGCTTGAACAGGAGAACCAATCAGAATCAGTCAATAACAAGTGCTTCTCGAGTTACTTTGTTCACGTGAGAGTGTTTTAAAACATCGAATAAGTAAAACTAACATATACTGTTAAGATAAATAAATGGAAGGAGATACTATAAAAAGACAAGTACTGCACAGGCAGGCGCGGGGAATAGTGTTTAAGGTTTATAATTACTTTAAAAACATTAACGAGCAGAACTCTGCCGGGCATCATGGTGCTGGCCGCAACTTTGCCAACGTGCAGGAGACGACTGCAGAAGCATGTGGTGTGGGTTTGCGAACCGTGCAAAGAATTGTTAGTGAAGGAAACAAATCTTTTAATGTGAGCGGAACTGCCACGTTCTCCTGGAAAACATCCTCGTCGTGAAAAAACAGTCTCTGAATTAGATGATTTTAATAAAAGTGTGCTGCGACGTACAGTATTAGATATGTACCTTCGAGAAGCCGACTCTGAAGAATCTGACGGGATTATGGGGGAATCAGCGACTTCGATTGAAACCAGGTACTGAATATTTATTAAATCCTAATTTATATTAAATGTGACCGAAATGTGACAATATAACATGGTACTCGTAGTTATTGTTTTAGGGTATTTAAGTAGCTAAAATAATTTGCGCCTAGAAATAGACCTAAATACAATTTCTACTTAAATAAAGGATAATAGTTTGACATTTTGTGCATAATTACATTTTATCATTGCAAAAACAGCTAAATCCACAATGGGGGGTTCAAAGCCAGCTACATCCAAATAAAAAAAAAATGTGTTTCCCGCCAAAAATCAGAAAGCTAGCAAATTCAAATTTCCGGTATATGTTTGTCTATGTCGTAACTTTATGGTGCCAAAGTAACGAAACTGTTTACGTAAAAGACGTTGTTAAAATTAGTTTTTTGTTTCTCCTGTAAAATTTTATAAAGTGGATGTAAGACTTTGATACTAGACAACTCATTATATCGTTTGAAAGTTAATTCAAAGTAATAAACTGCAAACAGTAGTATCATTGGTAACATGATGAAGGATCTACATTGTTACGAAACGTGTCAAATGTTTAATGAGAAAGTATATGTCATGTTCGTGACACTCATTTCATTCTCTGCAATCTTAGCTGGTCTCGAATTATCATTCTGTCAACATTCTCTGTTTAGAACAGATGTCCATGTCGCGCTCATTTCTTAAAATCTCGAATTATTCATCCTGTCAACATAATCTGTTGGGAACAATTGTCCATCTGGTACTCATTTCTCGAAATCTTTTCTGTAAACAAATGAACTGCTAGCGTCGTTTCTTATTCTACCCAAGAGTTTTTTTTTTCAGCAGTCGTTCGGAGAACCGTCAATCCGCAGGTTATTATTAAATAATTAAATACTTCTCGTTTTATTTTGTTCAATCTTGTTTTTGTACGCATATTATTCATGGTCGCATATACGTCTTCTATATTTCTACCTTCCTGATGATTTCATACGTTTATTAACTTTTAGTATTAGGCCTACATGTCTCAAATAGTTAGAAACAAAATATATATCCACCGTGTTTCAAAATGTTGGTAACACTCATACATACTTATTACCAGACTTCGTTGAATTGCCACACGCAGCATGCAATCAGGTTGCCGATGTACGGTAGTATAGAGGAGGTGGGCAACCTCCCGGTCTCGTAGTATAAGCAGTTCATGTTAAGAGTTGTGACCGGTCCAAATAGATAGAGCAACTACAGCTATGTATACCTATGTAAGCACTTGTTTTTGCATTACTGTGGTTGGAATAGTCAAAGCTTAACATTTGTTCAGTGCAGACAAGAATTCAATCAAACATACTACTACAATGAGAGTGTTGCTGTTCCAAACAATTGCCCTTGGAATACCCTTACCCCGCAGCCAGTCTTGACCCGTTGGGAAACGTGGTTGGATGCTGTTAATTATTATGCAGAATATTACGGCAAAATGATGGAGGTAATCGATGCATTGGATAGCACAGACAGTTCCGCTGTTGCAGCTGTAAAATCATTGCCTTCTGAATAGTTATTGGAAGATATTCTGTTCATTGATTCTGATTTTAAAATCGTGTCCAAAAGCATCACCCTGTTAAAATCGTCTAAACTACAACTCTCAGAAGCCCTTAATATAGTGGATAAAGTATCACAAACGGTTATCCAAAATAAAAATTCACTAATTTCAGAAAAAGTGAAATGTAAGTTGAGAAACATTATTGCTAAAAATCCTGCCTATTCACAACTTCGTATTATAAATGATGTACTATCAGGTCACGACAAGACGTCTGAAGTTGGTGTACTAAAAAGTAGTGACTTTCCGTTCTTCAAATATGCACCTATTACATCGTGTGATGTCGAATGTACATTTTCCCAATATAAAAACTGTTTAAGTGATCATCGGAGGAGGTTCACTTTGCACTCGCTCAAAATGTACGTAACTCTTTACTGCAATGCACATATTCAAGGATGATGTGAGTATATTGCATTAAATTTTAAGAGTTAATATATCTCAATATAAAATAATTGTGTATTTACATGTTCAGATATTTCCTATTCCGTGATAATTCATTTTATTTCTTGAATGAGGATACAGGTATTATTGTAACCGCAGTATACTGCTCAGTGTTTACATCAGAGGCATACTCCATCCGTTGCACGCCCCCTTCTCATACAGTCTATATCGTGTGCGTAGTAAACCTTACGATTCTCGTGGCAATTCCACGAAGTCTACTTATTACTAAGTAAGTATTAATGAAAAATTAATATGGTACACGTCATTTGATAGTCAAACTTTCAAAGTTTCAAATTTTAAATTTCGGAAAATGTATTATTTCTGTTACTATGGAGAACACTGTTGAAAAATGGTAACTCCACAACAAATCGTTTTCCGTTTTGCAGTTTGCGAAAACAAATTTAGTAACAATGGTATCAAACGTTACTGATCGTCTAGACCCATATCACTGGATTGGACGTGCTACCGCCGCTGAGCTAGCCTATCGCCCTTGGCCTCCTAGGTCACCAGACTTGACACCAAGTGATTTTTTCTTTGGGAATATGTGTATAATTAAATTTATGTATGGCCTCTATCTCAAAATCTTGAATAAGTAAGATATCGCATCATTATTGTCATTGCATAGACAGGTCTGAATCTCACAAGTGATACCAAGAAGGCAACACTTATGAGGCAACTAGGCCAGGAGATAATCGGATAGGGTGGCCAGTTCCTTTCCCCTTCCGTTGCATACATCGCCGACTAGCTACTTATTACACTAGTCAGACTTCAGATGCAGACAAACAATTGTTCTTTTTCTGACACATATCGTCAAGGAGATGTACTGCCTGATAATAGAGGTACATATCAGCCAGAATCTCAATCAGAGGACCGTTTCCAATTAAGTTTTCAAAAATGTATAATAGGTTCCGTTTTCAGACTTTGTACTAATTAACTTAGCGTTCTAAGCGTCATAGAAGTTCTTTGTCCTGCAGGCTATAGGATGGGATTCAGATACATGCATTCGTTTATTATGCGGAGTCACCTTGTATGGAATGAAGATTAGGCCTACATGTGGAGAATAATTTGATAAGAAAGAGTTTATTTTATTTTGAATACTGTTTTATTTCTCAGGAGACTAGTCTCATATTATAATTCATTCCAATCCTCTCCCCAACACGGAGTACGTTCCCCATATCCCGGAGGAAAACGTCTGAATTTAACATCGTTCATAATAAATTACCATCACCAATTATTCAACAATCTCAGTTTGCTGTCCTTAACAGGAGCCAAGATAGAAACTGGTTCTTTCGAAAGGATCAAACGGACAGAATTCGTGATTCAAGATCAGTGTGTGAGAGGCGGGTATCACAGATTCGTGCCACACACCGTTTTATGGCTGCTTCACCTCGCTGCAACGGATTATCCTTACTTGGAGGCCAGCTGTGAGGAGAGCGGCGAACACACGCTCGATCCGAGGAACGAAATATGTGAGAAAGTCAGCCCTGCCAGTAATATATACACATTCGAGCGCATGTTCCTTTCTGTTTGCAGTGTTCGATCACTGACATATATTTCCTTATTGTGCGGGGTTTTTGTGTTGATTGTGCCTTTCTACACATTTCAAGGACGTATACTAAGTATAGAAATGATGCGAATTGGATACAGAATTTTCGAAACTTTTATGAAAGTAAATCTTATATTTTTACCATCAGAATTGCTCTTCTGATGAGCAGAGATGAGATTCCATCTCCAATATTACTGCATTGTTACAGGACTCCTACACAAGACCGAGATTTTCATGTTCTATCTGCTTGTTATCTATTTTATATATTTATTTAGCTAGAAAAGTGAGTACCTACAAATTAAATTTATAAAACAAAAATGCTTCCAGCCACTACCGTAAGAGCCAGGCTCGTGTATGGTGTGGTCTTAGCCAATAATATAACATAAAATTTTCAAAGACAGTTTACTAAATACAGTAACTTAATTCAAACCAGTAAATAACACACAAGGGCAAAAAAAAAGAACAAAGAGAAAAAGAGAGAAAAAACACATTTAATATAAACTAGCCGTACCCGTGCGCTCCGCTGTACCCGTTAGAAATAAATATAAAGTAATTACATATTTAAAATAGGACGTTTGATCCAGGGAACATTCGTGTTTGATAGAAGGATAAATCGTTTAATATGTTACTTAATTTAAATTGCATCCAAATAATTAAAATGCGATCATTTTGGTCCAGAGACACCCATTTGGTGCAATGACAATTCCTTTAACATGTTTCTTAATTTTTATTACATGCAACCATAGCTTAATGAAGATTGACATCATTTAGATTTAATGTGTATATTTTATTTTACTTGTTATAGGTTTCCATTGAATTATGGTAATAACTTAATTTTAACCCCTGTGTTTCTACGTATTCAGTAAATGGCGCTTGGCCCACTATGGTTGTGAACCCTTCAAATAATTTAAATTATATTGTATAATATTACATATTATATTATATTATATTATATTATATTATATTATATTATATTATATCAGAAGTTACTGTAATAACATTATAGCATTATGTCCATCTAGAGAAACTACACTTTCCAATGGTGAAATAATAATTAATTATACAAATCGGTTAATTTAGCTTCCGATATTACTTCATACAAACACAGAAACATTCTTTGTAGGCTATCTTTCATAGCTTTCGATTGTTGCTGTCCAAGGCCCCTTATAGACGAAGTCATTTGTTTTTTAATTCATTACACGGCCTTAGTTATTTTAATTTTTAAACTCATTTATCTCATTAAATATCAGTTCTATCAAAATTTTTCATGGAGTAAAACTTATCGCAAATTATTTTTAAAGAAACTTTTGTTATGTAACATTTTTCACAAAAATCAATAATAAGCGAGATATTTCGATTTATTTAATTCAGGCTCCCCTTATAACCCCCTTTTAAATAATGTATTTTGAATGCCATATAGCCTAAAATCTAAGTTACAATGAACTTAATTTATATTCCAATTTTCATCGAAATCCGTTCAGCCATTATCGCGTGAAAATGTAACAAACATACAGACAGACAGACAGACAGACATACAAAGAAAAATTTCAAAAAAGCGATTTTTGGTTTCAGGGTAGTTAATTACATATGTTAGGACCAATTATTTTTGGAAAATCGAAAATTACCAGAAAAATTTCGGCTACAGATTTATTATTAGGGGAGAGTCGGGTAGTATCGGACATCGGGTAGTATCGGACAGTGCGTTTCTTTCATCTACCACCATATGGTAGTACCTGAATGACATGGTTACGTTTCTCTATGCGACATCACAGAAACGTAACCATGTCAATCAGGTACTATCACCGTGTGGTAGATGAAAGAAACTCACTGTCCGATATTACCCGATGTCCGATATTACCCGATTCTCCCTTAGTATAGATTCACAATCAGACAGAAGCTAGTGACATTCAATAAAACATGAATACAGTCGACAGAAATAGAAAGGTAAAAAATATACACATTTGTTAGTATTATATATCATTAATAATTTTATAAATTTCTTTTTTAAAAGGTTCAATTTTAAAATATTTCAAATTTGGAAAATGGTTTGTAATTTTATTATAAAGTCTTGGGCCGAAACTAGTACCATGTTCAAGAGTTGCAGTTGTATGATATTTAGGCTCAATTAATGGGAAAGTAGGCTTTTGTCTTCGAGTACGATATTCATGTCGATTAGATTTATGTTTTATTTGATTTCTGTTGTAATAAGCTAGTAAACTATATTTATAAATTTATTCAATAGTTGAAACTTTAAAATCTGTATAAATTAAATTTGTTGGGTAATCCTTATTTTTGGTCAGACAAATTTTTATTAATCTCCTGTGTAATAAAATTAATGGATTAAGTACAGATGATGCTACTCCACCCCAACGTATTATATCTTATTGCAAAAATGATTGTACTAAAGCTAAGAACATTATTCTCAGTGCCTCCTTAGTGATAAAATTTGGACGTATTATGAATTTATAAATTGTCTTTCTTATACTTGTACACATAAAATCAATTTATTTATCCCAACGTAAATGCTGATCAATAATAATTTCTAAATATTTGACTTGTGTGGAAGGTGTTAGATGTGGACAATTACAATAATTATTTGTTCATTTATTACATTAAATATTATGTATTACTAAGTGATCATAATTATTCATAGGTGGAGGTAAACCTTTCATTGTTAAAGAAAATGGAATATAGATAGTTTTATGTTATATTTCAATATTTCGCTGTCCAGTCCAAGCCGTTACAGTGAGTAAAACAAGGCCACTGTGATGCTCTACTGAGTCCAGCTGACGCTGCCACCAAGTACCTGCAGTGTCGAAAATCGCTTAATCCGCAATAACGCCATCTTGCTGGAGATAATGGTGACAGTTGAAAGTGGATTCATGGCCTACTATTATAGAACGTGATGAATGGGAAAAGCTACTAGCTAAGAATTGAATAGCAGGAGTTTGATACTAGATTTTCTCCATCCTGCAACATCTGTGGACAATCTTGTATTTTATTTACTCTCTCAGTGTTACTTCAATATCGTATGGCATAAGCGAAGTTCCATATTAAATTTTAACGCAAAAATGTTGGCTTACTTTGACGTGAAACATGTTGTATTTCCCATCTAGATTGTGGTTTTGAGATTTACCGCCAGTTTTATTTACTTCATTTATTTTATTTATTATCTTTGCTTCGTGTATTGCAGTGTCAAATGCTTAAAAATAATATGCTATAATAGGATATATTCTAAGTAAGTAAATATATAAATAAGTAACCAAGCAATCAAGTAAATAATAATAAATAATAAATCAAGTAAATAAATAAATAAATCATAGGTTTATTGAGATATTTTACGCAGACTTTAAAATTAAATGATTTAATACTCGTAATTAATTTTAATGTCTAAAACTTTGAAATTTTTATATTTGAGATTTGTTGGATAATTTAAATGTTTAAACACAGAATAAATATGGGAAATGCCTGTTATTATTCGGTTGAGGAATTTTATCATCCAGTCTGCTGTCGAAAAATCTGAAAGTTACAATTTATAAAACAGATATATTACCGGTTGTTCTGTATGGTTGTGAAACTTGGACTCTAACTTTGAGAGAGGAACAGAGATTAAGGGCGTTTGAGAATAAGGTACTTAGGAAAATATTTGGGGCTAAGATGGATGAAGTTACAGGAGAATGGAGAAAGTTACACAACACAGAACTGCACGCATTGTATTATTCACCTGACATAATCAGGAACATTAAATCCAGACGTTTGAGATGGGCAGGGCATGTAGCACGTATGGGCGAATCCAGAAATGCATATAGAGTATTAGTTGGGAGGCTGGAGGAAAAAGACCTTTAGGGAGGCCGAGACGTAGATGGGACGATAATATTAAAATGGATTTGAGGGAGGTCGGATATGATTAATGGATTAATCTTGCTCAGGATAGGGACCAATGGCGGGCTTATGTGAGGGCGGCGATGAACCTCCGGGTTCCTTAAAAGCCAGTAAGTAAGTAATCTAAATGTTTGTTTAAACAAATTTTAGGGCGAAAGAAGAAATTTAATTATTTTCTTATTAAGCTGATTCAGGGGGAACAAAACAGATTTTTCTATACTTCTCCAACCTATTATTCCATACTAAATAACCGACTGGACTAAGCTAAACGAGTATTACATATCAGAAGAGATCGTAGCTGGTAAAATTTATATCACAGTTTTCTTTATTTAGAGCATAGTTTTTGTTGTTTAGTGAACTGTCAGAAGACAGGTCTGAACCTCACAAGTGATACCAACAAGGCACTACTTACGAGGTAACTAGGTCAGGAGATAATGGGATAGGGTTACCATAAATGTATTAATAATATAGAATAATGCCATTAATATGTAGGAGTTATTTTTTAAGATATTTCAAACAAAAATGTTTAATACAATTTTGCTCCTTTATTTGTTTGTTTGTTCCTTTATTTGTCTGTCTATTTAATTAATTAATTAAGTAAGTTTTACAAGTTCAGCAACAATGCAATTCCTTTATCACGTTGAAAATAATATTATTATTCATAGTTTAGTACCTGGAAGACTGACCTTCAGCCGACAAAGGGGAACTGAGGGCATAACAATTTTATATTTTGCTATATTATTTCCAAATATTGCAATACTAAGTCAAAATCTATCATAAGACATATTTACATCAAAAACTCGAAGTTGAATACTTACTGTAGTAGAAGAAAGAGGCTACAAAAATGCCAGCGCTGTTACTCCAACATTATTGACTGGTTGGACGATCGATTACCACAAATTGCTCTACGTTATAGACCTAACGGTTTGGTGTCAAGGCAACAGTTGTAATGTCCGTGTGTTGAGTGACTCCCAACCGCACCTAAGTCCATAAACGACAAATACAATCGCAAATATCAGAGCAAAACTGGTGCAGCGTCCAAACCATGGGTGCGTAGACAGTCTGGTACCATCGGCACTGGAAGAACTGGCCGCGTGGATAAATCTGCCTTAACTTCCGAAGCGAAGACCGCTACGGCAACTTCTTCATACCAGACGTGAAAAATACACTCAGAAAAATTGCAGTCAGAACTTGGAACGAGCATCAGGGGACCTACACGAACGGCTCTACAACAACAAGGTTTTTTTTTTTGCTATAACCACGACAGCAGTTTCAAAAAGGCATATGACTCGTTTAAGAGAGAAGTTTTATATGATATTCTTATTGAATTTGGTATTCCCAAGAAACAAGTTCGATTAATTAAAATGTGTCTCAGAGAAACTTACAGCAGAGTTCGTATAGGTCAGTTTCTGTCAGATGCGTTTCCAATTCACTGCGGGCTAAAGCAAGGAGATGCACTATCACCTTTACTTTTTAACTTTGCTCTAGAGTATGCCATTAGGAAAGTCCAGGATAATAGAGAAGGTTTGGAATTGAACGGGTTACATCAGCTGCTTGACTATGCGGATGACGTGAATATGTTAGGAGAAAATCCACAGACGATTAGGGAAAACACAGGAATTTTACTGGAAGCAAGTAAAGAGATAGGTTTGGAAATAAATCCCGAAAAGACAAAGTATATGATTATGTCTCGTGACGAGAATATTACACGAAATGGAAATATAAAAATTGGAAATTTATCTTTTGAAGAGGTGGAGAAGTTCAAATATCTTGGAGTAACAGTAACAAATATAAATTATACTCGGGAGGAAATTAAACACAGAATAAATAAAGAAATGCCTGTTATTATTCGGTTGAGAAGATTTTATGGTCCAGTTTGCTGTCAAAAAATCTGAAAGTTAGAATTTATAAAACAGTTATATTATCGGTTGTTCTTTATGGTTGTGAAACTTTGACTCTCACTTTGAGAGAGGAACATGGGTTAAGGGTGTTTGAGAATAAGGAGCTTATGAAAATATTTGGGGCTAAGAGGGATGAAGTTACAGGAGAATGGAGAACGTTACACAACACAGAACTGCGCGCACTGTATTCTTCACCTGACATAATTAGGAACATTAAATCCAGACGTTTGAGATGGGCAGGGCATGTAGCACGTATGGGAGAAACCAGAAATGCATATAGAGTGTTAGTTGGGAGGCCGGAGGGAAAAAGACCTTTAGGGAGGCAGAGACGTAGATGGGAAGATAATATTAAAATGGATTTGAGGGAGGTGGGATATGATGATAGAGAATGGAATAATCTTGCTCAGGATAGGGACAAATGGCGGGCTTATGTGAGGGCGGCAATGAACCTCCGGGTTCCTAAAAAGCCAGTAAGTCAGTAAGTATGTACTTTGTAAGATAGGGTTATTAATTTATTTCGGATCTGCAATAATAATAATACTTATGGCCTTTGAGGAACCGGGAGGTTCATTGCCGCCTACCTCTCTCATATCCATTTTTATATTATCCTCCCATCTACGCCTAGGCCTTCCCAAAGGTCTTTTCCCTTCCTGCCTCCCAACTAACTCTCTATATGTATTTCTGGATTTGTCCATACGTGCTACATGCCCTGCCCATCTCAAACGTCTGAATTTAATGTTCCTATTTATATCACGTGAAATTTTTTAGTTGGTTTTTAACGACGCTGTATCAATTACTAGGTTATTTAGCGTCGATGAGATTTGTGATAGCTAGATGGTATTTGGCGAGATGAGGCCGAAGATTCGCCATAGATTACCTGGAATTCACCTTGCGGTTGGGAAAACCTCGGAAAAAATCCAATCAGGTAATCAGCCCAAACGGGGATCGAACCCGCGCCCGAGCGCAACTTCAGACCGGCAGGCAAGCGCCTTAACCGACTGAGTCACGCCGGTGGCTATATCAGGTGAAGAATACAGTGCGTGCAGTTCTGTGTCGTGTAACTTTCTCCATTCTCCTGTAACTTCATCCTTCTTAGCCCCAAATATTTTCCTAAGCACCTTATTCTCAAACACCCTTAGCCTCTGTTCCTCCCTCGAAGTTTCACAACCATACAGGACAGTTGGTATTATTATTATTATTATTATTATTATTATTATTATTATTATTATTATTATTGACGAAATGAGAAGATGGAGAAAACAGAAATTTTAGAGTTTTATGGGAACGCACCGTATTTTTTGGTAAAATAAAATGGGTGATTTCGGTGTTAATCCAGCTACCATTTAGGTGGGTATTTCGTGAAATAAGTTGTCAATTGAATGTATTATGTTGTGTATATATATATATATATATATATATATATATATAAAACTTCTTGTTACATTTTTTTTTTGTTTACACCTTATCACATATCAGCATCGTCAAAATATAAACTAAGCATGATTTCTACTTTGTACGCATGAAAATTTGTATAATACACAACATTCTTTAATCTTTGCTGCAGTCGACTACAGAAATCGATCTTTCTTCGATAGCTACAGAGATAGTAAAGTGAGTGTACACATGAATATCCATAGTGGCGTTACCAAGTTACTGACAAATTGTGTGAAACAGAAGTTACAAACAGGTTTTTAATAATAGCCTACTGGATAAAATTTTTGGTGCACATTTCGTAGTTTATGCTATAGAGACTGTATATTTCGTAGTTATTAACATATTTCGCACAATGATCCAAATTTCGTGTTATTTCGCGAGATTATTTTGCTTAAATATGATATTTTAGATATCTAGAAGAGTAAATGTGACAAAGAAAGTAATTGTGAAATATTTCGTGAGTATCACTATTACCAAAAATACAGTCCCTCTTTATGGGTCGGTGCTAAACAGTCATGACAACCACAACGATGACGGTGACGATGACGACGACGACGACGACGACGACGACGATGATGATGATGATGATGATGATGATGATGATGATGATGATGATGATGATGAGAGAATTACTGCATTTAATCCGCGTTCCACACGCACCCGAGGTATACGTCCTTGACTGAAGGTAACATTCTTACTGAAACGTGGGATGGGCGTCCTGTGTGTGACGTTCTTAATATTTCCACATTTTACGTGGGTTTGGTATGTCGATATGGATGCGAGGAAATTATAATGCTGACGTCTGCACCTTATGAGAGATACGTTGTTCGTGTAATATTAATATCGTGATTTCACTAGACGGCTTTCAAGTTATTTCTCACTACAAGAAACATCGCAGTGTCTGGTCTTAGTGCAATTCATTACATTACATTCATCGCCATCAGATTTTGTATATTCCACCAAAGTAAGTATTTTGTTTTATGTACTGGTGATGTAGTGATCACTGCCTGCTGGATCGCATCTTATGGCTGCGTAACTGCCTGCTCATTCCTCTTTCTTAGCATTGAGTTTCGCGTGGAACATTGTTGTCCAGATTCGACGCTAGAGCGCAGCAAGTAACTGCCGTTGTTTTGGCTGTGCTAATTGTGCAGAGTAAATTATAATATTTTAAATTTGAAATATTAGAAGTAATTACAGTATATGCAAGTGATTGTTTATGAATTGTGTGTTTTTTTAATACTACTAGGTTCAAAAAGTTCCCGGAATTTTACTACAATTTTTCGTATTAATATATAAGAAGGGATATTATACATTTGTTTTGTTGGTAACATTCATGATGTCATTTCCTTAAAGTTTGCTGATAATGGCAATTATTGGTTTTGAGTTGTAGGCAATTGTTTATCATAGTGTTTTGTTTGTTCGTCGCATTTTGTAATTATGTCCACAGAGCAAAGTACAAACATCAAGTTCTGTGTTTTGCTGGGGACATGATCAGTATGGCTGATGAAGATGGTGATTTCTTAAACAAAATGAAACTGGTGCTACTTGTACGACCCAGTCCCTAAACGACAGTCATCTGAGTGGAAATCGAAAACATCTCCTCGGAAGCAAAAATTTCCTAGGGACACTTCCAAAGGCAAAGTTATTTTAAATGTTATGTTTTATTTAACGACGCTCGCAACTGCAGAGGTTATATCAGCATCGCCGGATGTGCCGGAATTTTGTCCCGCAGGAGTTCTTTCACATGCCAGTAAATCTACTGACATGAGCCTGTCGCATTTAAGCACACTTAAAGCAAAGTTATGTTGGAAGTTTTCTTCGACTCTCAGGGTCTCATGCACCATGAATTCATTCCAGAAGGTCGTACTGTAACGAAAGAATTGTACGTAGAAACCCTCCGTCGCCTCTGGGACGCAGTGAGAAGGAAACGTCCGGAAAAGTGGGTAGAAAACAACTGGTTCCTTATGCATGACAATGCACCTGCTCATCGCGCAATTATTGTAAAGAATTTTCTTGCCAGGCACAACATAACTGCTTTGGATCATCCACCATACTCTCCTGATCTCTCACCACCTGATTACTTTCTGTTTCCCCGTCTGAAAAGTCATCTGAAAGGACGGAGATTCAATGCTGAAGAGGTTATCGCAAACGCGACGAGAGCACTAAGACGGGTTTCACAAAATGGCTTCCAGGCCTGCTTCCAGGAACTCTACACGCGTTGGCAAAAGTGTGTTGTTGGGGAAGGCAACTATTTTGAAGGGAATGCTGTAGAATAGTGTTTAAGGTACGTTGTTTCTATGATGCTAGCAAATTCCGGGAACTTTTTGAACCTAGTATGTATATTGGAAGTAAGAAATACTCGAGTAAAAGTACGTTTCATTTAATGTTGTTTTCTAAACAAGATTTTTTTGTAGAAGATATAGAACTTGGATTCCTAAACATAACAATATTTATTATAATATATTTACAATGGTGTAACTTTTTTCGTATTAAGATCTTAATTAAGCTAATTTCTTGTCATTTTAAGTGTAACTTACCTGTCATCCATTATATTACAGCAACAAGAAGTGGAAAGGATCAGAATACAATATCTCGTAATACACATTGAATTGTAACTCAATATTTCCAAAGGTATGGGGTAAATTATTTGTTTGCAGTATTTTACTCAACATTTCTTTTCGGGAGGGGGGGGGGATTTTTTTTAATGAGCGCATAATTTATCACACTTCGAATGAGCCTTTTTGAATATAGTGGTTACTTGCTGGCAATATTGAACTTAATAAAACAGTAGGCCTTGGATGTGTTTGGATGTAGTATCGCTTAGATTATCGACCTAATCGCGATCGTGGTTATAGTGTGTCACCGTCCCGATCGCGATCAGGAGCTAAATCCTGTTTCCAGAACTAGATAATCGCTCTGAGGCACGGCCCAGTGGACGAAAGTAACATCTTAGTAATCTTTGGTTTCGAATCATCTTTATTTATATTATTTAGGAAGTCGTGATAGCTTCTGCTGTGGAATTTTCTTGCCCATTCCACTGTATTATATGAAAGGGAAACTAAAATGAATGGCTAGAAAACTACATTTGGCTGCTATTAGACGTATTGGAGAAATTTAATGCAGATGTGAGAAACATAAAAGGAAATACAGTAGAACCCCGATTATCCGTCACCCTATTAACCGATCAGCGGATTATCCGACTGCCTTTCTCTCACTCTTTTCTTTCTTCGCTGCGGAAAAAAGTATGTGGTGCTGTACCATTAGTACCTATTCTTTTGTGGAGTCTGTTGTTATAAGCCTTTATCCTTACATATTGCTACTGCCGGCAATAGGAATAGTTACCGGTAGGCCTACTTGAAGGTGTTTTTCCCAAATTGTAAAATAGTCACTACCTGCTTTCAAAGAAATGGTTCCAAGAACGTCCGCAAAATTTAGAGCAAATCCGTGCAGCATTCAGTCCTTGTTTCTTGTTCGAGTGCTCGTACTTCATAATTTCCATGGGTGTAAAAAATGTTTTGCTAAGTATCGAAATAAAAATACAAATAATTGATCTGTTTAGGAAAAGAGAAACCGCGGGTCATCTCGTATCAGAATACGAGATTAGCGTTACAAATGTGCGCGATTTAATTAAAACAAGGATAGCTGTATAAAGTCTGTAAATCTAAAACAGGAAACCTCTCTTACAGTATTCCTATCCTTCCGCACAGAATCAACGCAAAGAATTTACTTAACTTTTATAAAACCATTGTTGACAATCAGACTTAAGTTAGTGAACTTCTGGTTCACAATCTAGACCAGGGAGGAAATTATGAAACTGTGTTATGCACTTAAATTATGAAAATATTTTAAGGTACGGATTATCCGTTTTTTCGATTAATCGTCCAGTTCACCTCCTTCATTACCACGGATAATAGAGATTCTACTGTATATTAACAAATGCCAGACGAATTATTCATATATAGAGGGCAATAGAAGGCTGCTGAAAGACGTTTCATTTCAATAAATAATGGATTACAAACTGGAACTGATTTCTTTGTCATATTTTTTTTATTTCAGTCTCCATTACCACGATATAATTGAGGTTAGGGATCATTTTAAAAATATGTTTTATTGCAAAATAATATAAATCTTAGGCTTAATGATATAAATTATACAGGTTATAAAATATCTTTTCAGAATAATATAAATAGTAATTGTATAAATTGTGTCAGTTTACATCATAAAACATGTACAAATTTTAACAATAAATTCCCATATCAAGCTGATAACCACTCGGAACCAAGCGTGACCTAGTGTGTCCACACATTTTCGGTAACCGTGATTGGAGATAATCGCGATTAGGTCCCGGGATAGCTCAGTTGGCAAGAGCGCTCAGTGCGCAAAGCTGAAAGGTTCCGGGTTCGATTCCCGGTGCCTGAACAAATTTTTTGGCCGGCCCGGATGGCTCAAGCGGTAGGGGCACGGCATGTCTCTATCGCTTGGTCCGAAGGGTTGTGGGTTCGAGTCCCGCCTCAGGCATGGATGTTGTGTTTGTATTAGTGTAAGTAAAACAAAGGAAACAAATGAAAAACGAAAACAGAAAACAAAGATAACTTTGGTAAACTGTCTCTGGCCGGTCTAAATTAAAAAAAAAAATAGCGACTGTAGTCTGTCACTAGTACAGGGACATCATTTTATTTTTACTTCAATTTTTATTGTACCTGAGTTTTGGAATGTACTTCACTCTCACCCCTTCTACTAGTAAACTTCCAACCGTTCACGACACAGAGCCGAGGGCGCGTAAGCAGTACTGAGTTACTGAGTATAGTACGTTTCAGAAATATGTTCGCGTTTTCCAGTGACGAAAGGGCTTTCAATATTAAATCATATTTTCGTACGGGTACTGTCGTCCGTTTCCCTATGTCGCATCCCGGTTTCCCCCATCTGCTTCTGTTCGCCCCTTTGTAAAGTTTAGTAGCTGGGCTATCTTAGCTCTTTTCTGAAAACATTAATTTCTGTTAGGAATTGCTCGTCTACGTAATATTATTCAAGTGTTTAAAATAACTTAAATAAAAGGGCCTCCTTAAGTAATTAACTGTCACGTGATTCCCCCTTTCTACAACCCTGCGACAAAACCACTTGAACGGACAATAGATAGCATTTCTGAGTGATTTTATCTTTTCGGATCGGGCAGAAGTGAAGATTGAATTTACAGTACGTAAAGTACTCTTTTACAGAGTAGGTACAGAATTATTTCAACATGAGTTACTCGTACGAAGGACGAAACTGGTAATTGAATTAGGTACAATAGTCTATAGTGCGATAATATGCACAAAAGAACTGAAGCCTGTATCGAAATGAACGGCCACCATTTTCTAAAATGTGTTTAAATATCCATATTATAATTATTTTTCAATTTAACTTCATTCTCTATATAGTACGCTAATGTGCTGTAACAGTACAATATACACTGCATAATTAATACTTCCGAATGGATAGCTCAATTCGTGTGTAAAACACTAAGTGTTAATATAGTACTGTATTTTGATTAAACAAAAACCTAATGAAATTATCAAACTCAAAATTGCGATATTTTCTAGTTTACTTTTCTTCCATCCTATACAGAGTAAAGTGATTTGTATTTTACGCCAGTATCATCGAACTCCGTCGTGGAAAGGGTAGCAAACGGTGTTTCCTGTTTCAATCGATAATAGAAAGGTATAGCCAGGTTAATATTAAAAATGTTAGTAAAAATAAAATGATGTCCCTGTATAACATTATTCAGGATTAAAAATTCAAACATAACTTATCGTAATGATACGAAATGCAGCTAAAACCAACTGAAGTTCACGCTATGACCCAAAATGCTTACATGTGATGCTACATCTCCGGCTGGAACCGTATAGAGTGCAGTAAGCAGCCCACAAACAGTATTTCTCAACAGAATCCGACTCCTGAACTGCACGCCACGCGTCCGCCTCGTAATTCAGTCCGCGTCGTCAGCGTTTCGGTAAGAGAAGGCTTCACTTCACTTCACGTAACAGCGGTCACGAATTTCTGCAGTTCATTATAATTTGCCAACTGCCCGTGCAATATTAAAGTTTACTTTGACGTCCACACAACTCGTTAGAAAATAATGATTTTATTCCTTTATTGTGAATAAAGTCAAGAATATATTATTTGCTCGTGTCTAGACTTTCACACCAAAAGAGGAATACACCATACAAAATCACGGAACTACGTAAAGACCATCTGCTACCATTATGTTGGGCGTACTGGAATTGGTTCCCAAATCTGTGAATCGGTTCCCAGTTCGTCCCAGAGCTTTACCCGAATTGGTTCCAGGTTGATTTCATCTATGTACTGCAATTGGTTCCCGCGCTAGATTGAGCCAGAAAACATTTCCTTTACCATTTTATACGGACTTAGGACTGTCAACTACTGTCTACGGTAGTAGGTAGGTTAAAAATGTTTTGTGCTTGGCGGACACGCTGCGTCGAATAACTTCATAATTTTATTTAAAGTTGCAATATCACAAGTGTCGTGGTTATGTTCGACGTTGCATTCCATTCTAATATCTGAATCATGAAGTTTCGCGAAACACTTACATCCTCTTTTAACACAAGTGTATCTTTCCACACCACCAGATAATGCTTTCTGAAAACCGATCATTCACCACTGAGAGTTTCTTCCTCTTTTCACCGAGCATAGTAGTGAAATCCATCACTAAGTGCAATACGGCTGTCCTGTACTTCCACTGCCACTACTCTGATAATCACTGAAACTTATGATCGGTATTTATATTTTAACGTATATAAAGCCACGGATCATGATCGAATATAAGTGGTGTTATAGGCAATAACAACTACCTCATCCCCGTTGTTGATATTTGGGCATTGTCACTACTCTGCTACATGATCGATTAACATCCCTTCTCATACAGCCTTGGAACCTACTCACGTTGTTGATATTTTGTTTGGGAACCAACTGAAGAACAGCGATTATTTTCCGGGGCGAGTCCTCAGTCATTTCAGTCGTACCTGGTAGGAGCAGGATCCTAGAGGTTCAAGAATATTTGTCAGCGTTCAAAGTCTTAAACCTCAAGTGTTTACAATTATACTTCACACTCTACAGTGAAGAAGCTACGAAGAATTAAAGACGTTATTTGATTGTAATTTATAAATAACACTCGACAGGAAATTAAACGCACAATTGACATGAGAAATGCCTGCTATTATTCGGTTGAGAAGCTTCTGTCATCGAGTCTGCTTTCAAAAAACGTGAAGTTATCATTTATAAAATTTATAATACCGGTTGTCCTGTATGATTGTGAAATTTTGACTCTCAGTTTGATAGAGGAACAGAGGTTAAGGGTGTTCGCGAATAAGGTGGTTAGGAAAATATTTGGGGCTAAGAGGAATGAAGTTACAGAAGTACGGGAAAAGTTACACAACGCAGAATTGCACGCTTTATATTTTTAATCTAACATAATTAGGAGCATTAAATTCAGACGTTTGATATGGGCAGGGCATATAGAGTGTTAGTTGGGAAACCTGAGGGATAAAGATCTTTGGAGATGATCGAGACGTAGATGGGAGGATAATATTAAAATGGATTTGAGTGAGTTGGGCTATGATAGTAGGGTGCTGGGCCCCGGACTCATTTCACCGGCATTATCACCTTCATCTCATTCAGAAGCTAAATAACCTAAGATGTTGATAAAGCGTCGTAAAATAACCTACTAAAAATGTGATGCCAGGAGAGATCTTAAACCTAAACGTAACTTAATTTCCAGACCATGGACGAACACAGGAACATTCCCCTTTAAGGAAAAATTTCTGTTTTGTAACTGGGAATCGAACCCGGGACCACATGACCTGTAACCAGAAGCTCTGACCACTAGACAATGAAGCTGGCCCAGTTATTATTATTATTATTATTATTATTATTATTATTATTATTATTATTATTATTGAAACTTAACAAATACATTATGAAATATGAAAAAATTTGCGATAATATAATTCTACACATCGTGCATTGTTAAAATCCTTAATCGATTGACTAGCGGACTTACTCGTGTTAATTATGTAAGACTTGTGTGGCTTACAGCTGTTTCAGTGCTTCACGCACCATCTTCAGAGCCTACTAGATCTCGGCGTCATCTCGAACTTCTCTGCCTGTTATGTGGGTGTGTTTGATTGTTGAAAGGTGTTGAAGAGTGGAGTCAAATAGTGTGTGTGTACTGAAATTGATCTGTGTGTTGAGAATTTGATTGGGGTTTGTTTTAGTGTGTTTGTATATTTCGTATTGTTCTAGTGTGTTGTGTTTTTGGTTCTTGGGTTGTATGTATAGGATTTCCATGTCCGCATTTATGTTTTTTTATTGGGTTATTTTACGACGCTGTATCAACATCTAGGTTATTTAGCGTCTGAATGATATGAAGGTGATAATGCCGATGAAATGAGTCCGGGGTCCAGCACCGAAAGTTACCCAGCATTTGCTCGTATTGGGTTGAGGGAAAACCCCGGAAAAAACCTCAACCAGGTAACTTGCCCCGACCGGGATTCGAACCCGGGCCACCTGGTTTCGCAGCCAGACGCGCTCACCGTTACTCCACAGGTGTGGACCACATTTATGTTATTGTATGGTATGTATGGTTAGCATTGGTTATGTGATCGGCGTATGTAGATGTATTGTGTCCTCTGCTAACCATACATAAAATAACATAAATGCGGACATGGAAATCCTACACATACAACCCAAGAACCAAAAACTCAACACACTAGAACAATACGAAATATACAAACACACTAAAACACACCCCAATCAAATTCTCAACACACAGATCAATTTCAGTACACACACACTATTTGACTCCATTCTTCAACACCTTTCAACAATCAAACACACCCACATAACAGGCAGAGAAGTTCGAAAGGACGCCGAGATCTAGTAGGCTCTGAGGATGGTGCGTGAAGCACTGAAACAGCTGTAAGCCGCACAAATCTTACAAAATTAACACGAGTAAGTCCGCTAGTCAATCAATTAATTATATTCTAGTGTTAAAAGTAGTGTACGCAAGATTCAAAATGGATTAAAATCCTTGTTCCCATGTCGCTAGCAGGAATGATTTAGAATATGAAATATTTAATATTTTGCCCGCCACTGGTTGGATGGGCCGATAAAGGATATGCCAAAAATCACTTGTTCTGTATGAGGAATGCCGTAAACATATTTCCTTGAAATTCTCGAAATAACTGTTTGCAACATTATGATACTTTCTCTTTGCACTCCATGAAGAGAGAAAGTACAGACCACCGTTCTGGGTTCCGAGTTGTTTCATTTGGAAGAAGGGATGGGCTGCCGTGACGTAGGCACAAAATGCCTTCGTGTAATGGTACATGCGTCAACGAACCCAACAACGTACACAAAATGATTAGTGGTTTGCTTTCGTCAAGTGTTGAAGCGGACATGACTAGCGGGTGTTACATTGTGCGTAAACTGCTCCAGGAAAGGTAGACTGTATCCAGTTCTGCGGTATCATATAAATGAAGGAAATACGTGTCGTCATCACAGAAGAAATAGAATTTCCCCAAACTTGCATTCTGCACTTCACTTTTTCTGAAGAATAGAGTTGTTATAATCAGGTTATTTCGCAGAAACAAATGTCGACATATTTCATGAGGTTTGCTAACCACACAGTAATAAAAGGGCGACCACATAGGTTACTTGGTAAATAAATTTCAAGTGATAACAGAACTTCCTTGTTGCCGAAGCTTCCAGAACAGCCCCTATGTTATGCCACATTTCGATTATTGTGACGTTTTGTTAAGGCCCAATTGTATAAAACTCCCTGACTAAAGATCAACTTTGATCGAAGATCGAAAAGTGAACCGAGTTCAGACACTTCTTCTATTGTATAAAACTTTTCTGCGATCAAATTACCTTGGTTCAAATGCAATCCAAGTTCACGTGAAAAGGATTTGGCAACATCGCATAAACAGGTGAAATACGTGACGCGCGGACTATGTTACACAGGTTTGTTCAGTGTTGCCAATCTAGTGACTTTAAGTCTTTTTCAACAACAATTTCTTTTAACTTTTATATTGCTTAAATAGGGATTTAGTGACCTTTTTAGCACCCCATAGTGACAAAATGTAATCTTTCTTTGTTGATAATGACAAATCTAGCGACTTTACAACTACTTTTTGGCGACTTTCCGTATTACACTCTGTTGGAGACACTGTTTTTTTTTGTGAAATGTAAATAAATGGCGGACAATAAGAAGAAGGTTGACTGTTCTCCAAGTTGTTATCATGTTATGGTGTTTGATACTGCTAAACATAATAAAGCTTTATAAAACGACAATTTTGGTTTAGTAATACAGTTAATTGAACATTTATGAATGTACTTAGCATATCCATTAATAATTAATGGTTGTTATAAACATAATATAATTATAGGTTATGTTATTTGATACTTCTGAACACGATAGAGCCTTATAAAATATAAGAATGTTTGTGTATTAAGGCAAGAAATTGAAAGAAATATATATATAAATGTACCTAACATATCTATTAATATTAATAATAATGGATATTTTATTTGCACAATCTGTCACTCTTATATTTCAAACAGAAAAGAAATAACTGAACTTGGATCATCTAACTTAATCGGAGATATTTCTTCAGTCAAAGTTGACTTTAGTTTGAGACAAGTTAATCTCAGATTAGACTTTATACAACACAAAATTCCAAGTTCAGCTGAAACAAGGATCAATTTAACCTCTGATCTAAGATTAAATGGTTTATACAATCGGGCCTAAGTGACCTAAGTTCTGAACTGTCAGTCAAGTTACAGCGAGTTCAGAATATGTGCGTCAGATACGTATGCATCATCCGGCGATACGATCACATATCACCGTCCTTCGCAAGTCTTTCGTGGCTCCGACTTAAAGAACGTAGAACCACAGTCTACTGTATACAGTCACGAAGCTTGAGTTTTGAGGGTGCTAGAAACAATAGACTGTGACGGTACTATTTTGCATTGCCTGTAATGAGGCGGTATTAGCGATCCTAGTGGTGAGCAACTATCTAATGTTTGCATATTTACTACGTATTGAGTTTCGCGACTGTATATACTAGACTGTGGTAGAACTTTACACTCCTTGTCATTGCTCTTTCGAATTCTGCACACTTCAACACCAAATTACCTTTCGTCTCGTTTCTCTTATCTATACTCTAACCACGACGTAAATACCAGATCACTTATCTGTGGCGCGTTAATTATACCTCTTCATAGAACATCTCGTTATTCATCATCTTTTACAGTATCCACCTCGCGACAATGGAATTTCCTGTCACAAAGTATTAGGGGCTGCAAGACAATAATCACTTTTAAAAACAGCTTAAAAGATAACCTTCTTAGCATTTCACTCCAATCATACTGACTTAAACTATCACTGTCTACATTGTTACTCCTTCCTTTAGACATGCATCCTGATAGTGCTGTATTTTCAAAATTGTCTCATAATAATCTCTTTCTATTATCTAACATTATTTGAAATATATTAACATTCTATGTATTTTAGCTTAATTCTGCTACATAATTTGTATTTCAGTGTTTAATTAATAGTTCATGGTATTCTGTTGTTTAATTCGTAAATAATTCTTGTATACATGTAGCTCTTATCTAAATCAAATTGTTGAATTCTTTGTAAGTTGATTCATGTGTATGTATACTTTTTGCTGGTTGAGCGGAAGAGAAGGTCTTACGGCCTTAACTCTGCCAGCTAAAATAAATCATTATTATTATTATTATTATTATTATTATTATTATTATTATTATGTTCACTCAGATCCCTAACAAATTCAGTAGGCTACCATATCTTTCCCGGGGTAAAAGGCGGTCAGAGCATGGTGCTGTCCACACCACCTTCACAGGGTTGCCAGATGTCCTGGATTTCCCAGGATTCTTATGGATTTTAATGGTGTGTCCTGTGTCGTGTTACATTTGTGCCGGAATGTCAGAAGGATTGGAAAAACAGATTTTATGCTCGACCATGCCGAAATGTAGTAATTATACACCTGGTAGTAGCCCTTTAATGCACCTCATTAAAGTACACCTATTCTTTATACTTCAGTTGTTCAGCCAATGAGAAATCACCATTGTACCATTATAAAATCGCAAGTATCGATTATTCTCGGATACGCAATCGAAAGACAATTAGCGAAAAGTCACGGAGGCTGGAAATCCAATACTGCCGCAGAAGGTTATGTTCTGTTACTATAATAATTAGCGTTAATTGTAAATAATATTCAAATAAATTCAATTTGTCATCTCGTTTTTCAATTCTAAATCAATTTCTAGGTTATATCAAGACTAATCTTCATGTTATTCTCTAGATTATATCAAGGTCAATGACATTCGTGCCTCGGAAAAAATCAATACTTTCGCATCTTCGCACATCTCACAATTCAGGTCAGTTCCGCTCCTCACTTACATAACCATAACATGAATACTTATGAATAATTTCAAGTTAGAAATATGGTCGAGCATAAAAAGTCGTATGAAAATTGCCTATAATGGTAATTAAGACGCTCGTATGAAAATTATGAAACTCGCTTGCGCTCGTTTCATAAACATACTCGCGTCTTAATTACTACCATTATAGGCTCGTTGCATAATATACTATTTTTACATAAAATTATTTTTTAAATTCCTTATTCATTTTTTGTAGACCCTTTCTAATTTATGTTCAACGTCGTCGTCAACGCCACCTGGCTCTCCTATCGGGCTCTATTGAAATAAAAACGATAATAATACAGTAGCCTATGTATTAGGTATTATACAGTATATTTATTCTTCACTCTCTTTGGAAGTTGATTATTGATAAGGATTTAACCACTGTATCATTCATTTCTTTCTGTAGAGATCATGCTGTAATATGGCATATGACTTTATTATTATTATTATTATTATTATTATTATTTTAGTTATTTTACGACGCTGTATCAACATCTCAGGTTATGTAACTTCTGAATGAAATTAAGGTGATAATGCCGGTGAAATAAGTCCGGGGTCATAGGCCCACTGCTTTCTAAGATGTTCAAAGTTTGACGAACTATTTGACAAGTTTAAATGATGACAGATTTCTACAGCTAGATATAGATGCTAAGAGGAAAGCTAATCCTCTGTTATGTAGCTTCTTTGGTATTACCACAGTCTACTATATACAGTCACGAAGCTTGAGTTTTGAGGGTGCTAGAAACAAAAGACTGTGCCGGTACTATTTCGCATTGTCTGTAATGAGGCGATATTAGCGATCCTAGTGGTGAGCAACTATCTAATGTTTGCATATTTACCTACTACGTATTGAACTTCTTAACTGTATATACTAGACTGTGGTATTACATTGGTGCTTTTAGAGGGTGAATGGAATCACTTCCGCGTCTTGATCTAACGTGAATTTCATTTCGTCTGCAAAATTCTACTTTTACTTGGCGGAATTTTCAGTCCACAATAACTGAAAGTCGAGTATCTATATTGGCCACTGCTATAAATATTAACGAGCTACAGTGTTTCCCTCAATATTTATCAGTAAAATTTATTAGCGACCTCTGAAAATGCTTTTATTTGATTATTACGATGTTCTGTGAACTGTTATAACCTCAAAATTAGCCATAAAGCTACAACGTGTCCATAATATCTGCATTAGATTTATATGCAACATTCGGAAATATGATCATAGTTCACCATACTTCGAACAGCTGTCGTGGCAGTAACAGACTAAATGATCACAGTACGGAGTGAAGAAGAGGAAGAAGATAAGAAAAGTGGAAGGGGCGTAAAGACATGTACCCACCTGCCCACGTCTAGCACAATGATTTGAAGAAAAAAAAACTTCTAAGAATAATATACCTCTGTTGAGTTCTACGAAGGGGCATTTTTTATCGAGCTTTGTTTTTTCGGCGTGGGAGTTTTCTTTTGGACACACGACTTCACAAAAAAGTTAATTGACAATTAACTCATGAAAGGAAACGAAAACAATTGTGAGTGTACAGTGAACTCTAAAGCACTGTCACAACAAATTATCTGTCAGCCCCTTTTGTGGCCATGACTCTTTGTGAACCTCCAAGAGTTCCGTGAAGAATGACAGATTAAGTTTGGTTACATTGCATTAGTGATCTATAATTCATTTCTTACATCTGGATTATTGTAAATACATTAAAACTAAAGTATGATAGCTGCTCGGGTGAAGATAATGTTAAGTGACATTTTCATTATTCATGAAAATAATATGTCACATGCTCTCTTCAGACCTATTTGTCTTTTGTATGTGAGACGTTTTATATTGAAGTTTCAAATATTGGTAATACATGTCAGTGCTACTTGAGCATGAGTTTTTCAAAATGTAGTTTTAATCATTTAACATTGTCTTCACCCGAGCAGCTCATACAGGTGCGTCAGAAAGAACGGATGGATTTCACATGGCAAGAAAATTGTAAAGATTCATCAAATCAAAAATTTATTGTTATCAACATATTCACCAATACATGCAGTTTATTTATGGAAAACAACATTATCCATATGATGTCCTTGGCTTTCAATACAGGCATCGAGGCGTTTTCTGATGTTCGCCATCACTTTCACAGTCATAGCTGGTGCAATTGCCACGATTTCTTCACGAATCGCTGTCTTCAGTTCGTCCAGTGTATGTGATCGATGTTTACAAACTTACGCCTTCAAATGGTCCCAAAGAAAGAAGTCGCAGGGCGCGAGATCTTACAGTAGCCTCGGACAATCTCAGTGCAATAGAATTTCGTCCAGGTGATTTCTTCTTTAATGTTGAACCTGTGATACGAAATGAAGCCACCCACCGCAAAATTGTATTCCGAGTTGGAATCCTAGCGTGACATCCGATGTCGAAATGAGTCCTGAGTGGCGATCACAGACTCTTCATTTTTCAAAAATGTCTCTACGATGAAAGCACGTTGTACACCAGACCAACACCATATTCTCAACTGAAACTGCATTCTATGGCTGACCCAACAGTCGTGGTCCCCCTCACTATATCTCTCTCCTCGTTGCGTATCGATAGTTTGCAATCCATCCGTTCTTTCTGACGCACCCTTTATAATGTAAGTCTCTAAGGCTTTACCAACAACCAAAAATGTATTTAAAATAGGCTTAAGGACTTTACTAATAGACGGTAATTATACACAGTATTTAAAGGGTGTAAATGATATTTTGTTATTGAAGTGTTGTATCAGTGAAGAATTATGTTGTGTCAGTGAAATGTGTTGTGTAAGTGAAACGTGTTCCTGTCGGTGAAGCTTTATAGTTTATAGTGGCAGTGCAAAGTATTTGAACAGTGAAATGTTTTTGAAGTGTTAGTGAAATCAGGATAGAATCAGTGAAATGTGTCGTAGTTCCAGTGCAGTGAGTGAGTTGACAGCGAAATGAGTGTAATCTTGAAAGATTCTTGTGCAGATATGAACATATCATACTCGTGGGTTTTAGTTCGAACTTAGGTTTAAGATACAAATTAGATGTATTTTAAATGTTATTTTAAGTGATCGTGCTTCATTTAATTTAGGATATTCCCTGTTGTTGTTATTATTATTATTATTATTATTATTATTATTATTATTGTTAGTATTAATTATTAGTATTATTATTAATTGCATTTTTAATTAATACATTTATTATTGTCATTATTGAGTGTAACTAGTTACCACTGCCACGGGTATATACCCATTGCAGTGTGAATAAATACATACACACAACACATAATCTCAAAAATCATCAACTCGTGGGAGCCTATTCGGACGCGAATTGCTTATCTTTGCAGGTAATATCCGACAATATTTGGGAGCCAATTCGGAGTTGTATTTTAACTTGGGAGCCAAAGTTTTATTCAATAAGTTGTAACATACCCAAATTACCCCACTATACCCAAATTACCCCGAACCCTCCCCCTATATCATTGAAAATTTCGAAATCGATTTTTCTGTAGCATCACAATAAGTAGGCCTACTTTCTAGAATGACAAAATAAAATGAATAGTTAATGAATCTTGACATGTAAATACGTACTAAATCGTAACACATTTAAAGTCCTTCTCCTGACTGCAAGAAATGTGCTTTCCTATGGTAGTTCAGTGCTGTTTGAATTGTTGTGTGGTCAGCCCGAGTTAAGCAATGCTTATTATTTTAAACGGCTGTTGTCATGACACCAGCAACCCACACCGCATTGTTGCAACACTAGTTGCCAGTCATGTTCCACCCAAAGGCGGGGAGGGGCAGGGAGAGCCTGAACGTGGTTGTTGCAAAGTTGTATGATAGGGAATTCCACATGCGGTGATGCAGCTCTCACCACGTCTTGGAAACGAAACTCTCCGCTGATCCTTACGTAATTTTCTCCATTTACCTGTCAATTTCTTTTGTACAACTCATATCAGTACCGTCAAATAAGGTGATATCGGACATTAGTGATTTTTTGTGTTTCAGTGTTGGTAGCAGGCTGCTCCATGATGTAGATTTACTGGACTTTTGCAGGGTGATTGTTGAATTAATTGTATTTGATACGAGAACATTTTTTTTTATTCTTTTTGCCACAGAATATCCATATTGAGCGGCAAAACAAATGAGCCATTCAGAGCAAAAGTGGTGTAAGTCAAAATTGAGTAATGAGGTTTAAAGTAAAAATTCTGTAAAATACAGTGCAAAGTAGCAATTAATATGTCCTTCGTGCTATCCACTGACTACTAATAGTTTAAGTAAATTGAATATTAATTGTTACTTTGCGCTGTATTTTACAGAATGTTTACTTTAACCCTCATTACCCATTTTTGACTTACACCACTTCTGCTCTGAACGGCTCAAATCATAAAAGCCAATTATTTTAATTCTAAGAATACTTTCAAATGTGCACTCGCAAGCCAAAACACATACTGGTGTCCACATTTTACGTTCAATTAGAATGATTAATGTTATCTGTTAACAATTCGTGACATAAATCGCAATGACTATTTCGTTTATATGACGTCATTCCATTTTCGGCCAATTAAGTGTAATGAAATTTTGAATTCCAACCAATCACAGTCATACATCGCGATAATTTCTGCGACTCGATTTATCATTATCAATTTATCGCATCGTCGTTCTTTTGTTTAGTCAGTGTCGCCAACTTTTTCCTCCTAAATCGATGAGCATGAATCCATTGTACTAAATAAAGTGCGAAATCCTACTTCTACATCTACATCTTCATCTTCTAATTCCATGTCCATTGTATCTAAAAAAAAATGACACTCCTTCATAACAATTCTTCATTTAATTAATGTATTAATCAGGTTATTTGTAATAATGTTTAAATTAAATTATAATTTCAGCAGATAATGAAAACGTATTTCTGTTACAATAACAAGAGAAACGCGCAGTACATGTATTTAACATTTTTAAACCTGTATTTCGCTTTTCTCAATTGGCATTACTGAATAACATTCACTTTATTTATTGCAGTAATCGTTAATCATCTATTTCGACTTCACAATGTCTGAATAGGTTAAGTATTCATAAATATACAATTATTAACATTTTGTGAGCGAATTTTAGGGATATATTATTTACATTTTTATTTTATTCACGAAATAGTCCTAATAAATGTCACACGAGGTCTGAGATTTGCCGATAAATCCACGAGCGAATTGTGACATTACTATAGACAACTCGTATATATATTTTTTTTTGTTTTCTTCAGTTGTCTTGCTTTGTTGTATAGATTTCTAGCATTGTTATAAAAATAAAATCTTAGAGAGTTTCTGCATCCTGTGCCAAACATTTTATATAATAGTAAAATAGCCTTCTGTTACTAAATGGTGAACAATTATATCTTGATACCTCTAGCCCGGACATGGTGCCTACTTTATCCCAATTTTGTGACGTAACAATAAAATGTTTTCATAATCTTGATTTAGCAATAAATCAGTTACATTGCAGACATAATGAATGTATTGAATACTGTATACTGTAGTTCATTAAGTAGTTTATAATTAATGAGATAATAGCAGGCAATCAAATTGATAGTTAATCGATGCGTCCTTTATGTAACTTCATGTTTTGAATTGCCCAATTACCTACCAAAAGCAGTAAAATTAACATAACCAGAATTATTGGTACTGCGCTGGGTCGTATGAATATAAAATACCCGCAAATTTGCATGATATCTCTATGATCAAATTTTAATACAGAAACGATAATGTTAATCTCATAATAAAATGTTGCATTCTTTTCAATTTTCGTCGTCTGAAGGAAAACAACTCTCGCCCTCAGAAACCGAGGGATCGTTAATGATTATATCAGCTGTTTCCACCTCCTGCCAAACAACATCATTTTTCGTACCATCGAAGACTTTTCGTCGACTAAACCTTACAGTTGATAGAACGTCAGAAAATAAAAGATTTTAGCCTCCGGCACAGCTCAGACAGTAGCGTGTTTGGCTGCTGATCCGGAGTTGAGCTCGGACATGGGTTCGATTCCCGCTTGGGTTGATTACTTTATTGGGTTATTTCCGTGGTTTTCTCCAACCTTAAGACGAATGTAAGGTAATTTATGACGAATCCTCGGCCTAATCTCGCCAACTACAATTTTGCTATCACCAATTCCATCTATACTAAATAATAATAATAATAATAATAATAATAATAATAATAATAATAATAATAATAATAATAATAATAATAATAATAATAATAATATGCAAATCTGGCTTTCAGGTAAAGCTCCCTGTGAAGCAGACTTTAGCACTTTCAAGAGAAAAATTGTTCCGGGGCCGGACATTGATCCGGGACCATTGACTGAACGCTCCAAAGCTTTTGAAACTGTTCAATAATAATAATAATAATAATAACAATAATGATAATAATAATTTTATTGCTATAATAAAGATACACATTTTCTTTTTATATATAAAATCATTCTAGTACCTCCAGAAAGAGTACATTCTCGTGATCAGGGGGCATTTCACAACATTTTAAAAACATGCATTTAATTAATTAACAAAAAATAAAAAAGTAAAAACAGAAAGAGAAAAGCACATATATTCCAGTAATTGAAACTTTATATTGTCTCCCTAAACAATAATATTTTATTGATTTTTTAAAATAAGGAGCATTAGTAAATTGAATGTTTAGTAATTTGGCTGTTATCTTGTTATAGAGCCTTGGACCGAAGTTGCTGCTATGATTATAAGCTGCAGTTGTGGTACATTTAGATTCTGTAAAGCATATGTTGTCTGATCTTCTAGTTTTATATTTATGGGAATACAAATTAAATATATTTCGGTTTTTATGTACGAAATTCAATAAGACATTGTTATAAATTTGATAGATATTATAAACTTTAAATTCAGAGTACAACAGTCCTGAGGGATAATCAAGAGGCTTATTAAGATATATTTTATTACTCTTTTCTGTAGCAGTGTTATTGGAATGAGGGAGGTACTATAAGCACCACCCCATCCTATAATACCGTATTGTAATATAGCTTGTACTAATGCAAGGTAAATCATTCGTAAAATATAGACAGTCAAGGAATAATCCAGTAGTTGACATAGTGTCGTTAAATAATGAATTTAAAAAGTAAATAGCAGATTTAAAAAGGATAGGATGAAATAAAAACAGAAAATATGATCCGGTAATCAAAATTAACAAAGGACCTATAACTTCCCTGTTTGTAGTGTTACTATGATCAGCATTGTCTTCTAAACAAGTTACCACTGTTCGTTGAATACTAAAGTGTAAAATAAATCAGTAAAATCCGAGCGCTGGTAAAACATACACCACAGATCGTCAAGATGTTATCCTAGAATGTGCATAGCCTCATGACTGTGAACTCTTTCCAGGTCAAGTAGTTGGCAGTATTTTCTGAACTGAACAGCCAGCATTTTGAGTCAGTGAACCCAAGTGTGCGCAACCCCACATTAGAGACTGATGAGTGCTTGCTGTCATAGCGGAACTGTGCACCGGGCGATACGTTTCAAGGAGCTCGCAGAAACTCCTCAATGGGTTTGTCACAAGGCTAAAGTCGTGCATGGAGTTGGGTTCAGGAACCCGAGAGGAACTTCCTGTTTCGTATTAGATAATATGCTGAGATAAGGCTAAACTAGTCCTGCGAGTAGGCAAATCAGCCTCGAGCTTCGATCAAAGATTCCTCGCGTAGGATCAGTATGGAAGATGCGGTCTCTGGGTAAATACACTCGGGATGTTTGGGACCACGTGAACATTTTGAGAATCTGAAACTTTTCAATAACGGACATCTTTCGGGAATTTACAAATGTCCGACATTGAGAAATGACCGCTACTGAGAAAATAAGAAAATGAAACTACCGTATTTTGATACATGTACCGTATTTAGTATTTTAAATTTCTTAATAATCGTGACAAGATTGACTACAGAATTTTTGTGCAGTAATACTTACATCTGAAGACATTGAATACTGTACAATATTTGCACTATGAAAAAAGAAAACCTGGCTGACGCCTACAAATGGTTGTGCGGGCAAATGGCGGTCACATAGAGCATCATTTTTAATTTTGATTATCTGAAAGATTACTTATTATTATTATTATTATTATTATTATTATTATTATTATTATTATTATTATTATTATTATTATTAATTTTACCAACATTCAGTTTCTGCATTTTGAAGTAATAAATTGTCTTCAAAAACCACATTTTTCGCTTCATTGTATATTGAACTACATAAGATTTTAATTGAGCCTCAGAAAAAAAAAAAAACATAATAAAAAGTCCTGCTCATCTTTAAAGTCTACTCTTTCCAACAGTGTATTCATTATAAATTAATGTTATGTATTTCCGAAAATAGAATATTTCTAATTTTGTGCATTTTATGGCCCACTGTGTATATAAGGATGAAATGTGTTTATCCCCTTAATACCGATATTTTAACATTCTGTGAACGGCAGGAAGAACTTTACAACTTTAAACAATGCCGCAATTATTTAATTTAAGAACGCAGCATTAGATCTGCAGGTTTAAAAGAGCAACAAGAAAAGTTGATCGCCTATGTGTCTCCCATGTGGAAATTCATCTGTGCCGGTTTGCCATCGTCGTCGTCGGCTATTCATTGCACCTTACAAGAGCCTCCCTTAGAACAATGGAATTCCTTGCAATGTCATGTCAGCATACAAGAATTCCAGTGAGTCAGACATTTCTAATCAATTAGCAAGCAATACATAGACCTAAATCTGATTTAAGCTAAGAACGAAATATTCTATCTATATCCTTTTCGTTTTTAAGTCTATCTTCTCGATTTTCATGCATCTGATGACCGCAGCGTGTTGATCACGTTTTCCACAGCAGCGTTACTCGAAAGCGTACTGGTTTAGTTCTGTTTCTTTACATAAGCGTCAAAACAATAAGCCGGAAGTCTTTGGTAGGTTAGTTCTTTATTTTCTTGCAGACTTATCAAAGCGGTGAAATATTGGTGAGCAAAGAATTACAGAAGGCGGGGCGCTAGGAGGTCATGTCCTGAATGCTTTGTCAGGTGTGGCTTGGAATGCTTTTCCAACTTGCAGCTTCCAAAAGTGGGGAAAATGTAATGTAACAGTTATTCAAAGCACTGATTAGGCTACGTGCTAGGCTCGTAAAATTCCATCTTATGTACACAACATGCTGCTTTGTAATTACTACTTACATGTAAGCCTACTATATTATTATTATTATTATTATTATTATTATTATTATTATTATTATTATTATTATTATCATTCACAGATTTCAAAAAGGCATATGATTCGGTTCAGAGATAAGTTTTATATGATATTCTCATTGAATTTGGTATTCCCAAGAAACTAGTTCGATTAATTAAAATGTGTCTCAGTGAAACGTGCAGCAGAGTCCGTATAGGACAGTTTCTGTCAGATGCGTTTCCAATTCACTGCGGGCTAAATCATGGAGATGCACTATCACCTTTACTTTTTAACTTTGCTCTAGAGTATTCCATTAGGAAAGTCCAGGATAATAGAGAGGGTTTGGAATTGAACTGGTTACATCAGCTGCTTGTCTATGCGGATGGCGTGAATATGTTAGGAGAAAATCCACAAACGATTAGGGAAAACACGGGAATTTTACTTGAAGCAAGTAAAGAGATACGTTTGGAAGTAAATCCCGAAAAGACAAAGTATATGATTATGTGTCGTGACGAGAATATTGTACGAAATGGGAATATAAAAATTGGAAATTTATCCTTTGAAGAGATGGAAAAATTCAAATACCTGGGAGCAACAGTAACAAATATAAATTATACTGGGGAGGAAATTAAACACAGAATAAATATGGGAAATGCCTGTTATTATTCGGTTGAGAAGCTTTTATCATCCAGTCTGCTGTCGAAAAATCTGAAAGTTAGAATTTATAAAACAGTTATATTACCGGTTGTTCTGTATGGTTGTGAAACTTGGACTCTCACTTTGAGAGAGGAACATAGGTTGAGATAAGGTGCTTAGGAAAATATTTAGGGCTAAAAGGGATGAAGTTACAGGAGAATGGAGAAAGTTACACAACACAGAACTGCACGCATTGTATTCATCACATGACATAATTAGGAACATTAAATCCAGACGTTTGAGATGGGTAGGGCATGTAGCACATATGGGCGAATCCAGAAATATATATAGAGTGTTAGTTGGGAGGCCGGAGGAAATAAGACCTTTGGGGAGGCCGAGGCGTAAACGGGAAGATAATATTAAAATGGATTTGAGGGAGGTGGGATATGATGATGGAGAATGGATTAATCTTGCTCAGGATAGGGAGCAATGGCGGGCTTATGTGAGGGCGGCAATGAACCTCCGGGTTCCTTAAAAGCCAATAAGTAATTATTATTATTATTATTATTATTATTATTATTATTATTATTATTATTATTATTATATTGGAAGCAAGTAAAGAAATTGGTTTCGAATTAAATCCCGAAAAGACAAAGTATATGATTATGTCTCGTGACCAGAATATTGTACGAAATGGAGATACGAGTATAAAAAATGGAAATTTATCCTTTTGAAGATGTGGAAAAATTCAAATATCTTGGAGCAACAGTAACAAATATAAATTACACTCAGGAGAAATAAATATGGGAAATGCCTGTTATTATTCGGTTGAGAAGCGTTTATCATCCAGTCTGCTCTCAAAGTTAGAATTTATAAAAGAGTTATAAGACGGGTTGTTCTGCATGGCTGTGAAACGTGGACTCTCACATTGAGAGAGGGACATAGGATAAGGGTGTTTGAGAATAAGGTGCTTAGGAAAATATTTGGGGCTAAGAGGGATGAAGTTACAGGAGAATGGAGAAAGTTACACAACACAGAACTGCACGCATTATATTCTTCACCTGACATAATTAGGAACATTAAATCCAGACATTTGAGATGGGCAGGGCATGTAGCACGTATGCGCGAATCCAGAAATGCATATAGAGTGTTAGTTGGGAGGCCGGAGGGAATAAGACCTTTGGGGAGGCCGAGACGTAGATGGAAAGATAATATTAAAATGGATTTGAGGGAGGTGGGATATGATGATAGAGACTGGATTGATCTTGCTCAGGATAGGGACCAATGGCGGACTTATGTGAGGGCGGCAATGAACCTCCGGGTTCCTTAAAAACCAATAAGTAAGTAAGTATTATTATTATTATTATTATTATTATTATTATTATTAATATTATTGTTATACTTTAAGCAAGTAAAGAAATTGGTTTCGAAGTAAATCCCGAAAAGAGAAAGTATATGATTATGTCTCGTGACCAGAATATTGTACGAAATGGAAATACGAGTATAAAAAATGGAAATTTATCCTTTGAAGAGGTGGAAAAATTCAAGTATCTTGGAGCAACAGTAACAAATATAAATTACACTCAGGAGAAATAAATATGGGAAATGCCTGTTATTATTCGGTTGACAAGCTTTTATCATCCAGTCTACTCTGAAAGTTAGAGTTTATAAAACAGTTATATTACCGGTTGTTCTGTATGGTTGTGGAACTTGGACCCTCACTTTGAGAGAGGAATAGAGGTTAAGGGTGTTTGAGAATAAGGCGCTTAGGAAAATATTTGGGGCTAAGAGAGATGAAGTTACAGGAGAATGGAGAAAGTTACACAGCGCAGAACTGCACGCATTGTATTCTTCACCTAACATAATTAGAAACATTAAATCCAGACGTTTGAGATGGGCAGGGTAGCAAGTATTGATGAATCTAGAAATGCATATAGAGTGTTAGTTGGAAGACCTGAGGGGACAAGATGTTTGAGGAGGCCGAGACGTAGATTGGAGGATAATATTAAAATGGATTTGAGGGAGGTGAGATATGATAGTAGAGACTGGATTAATCTTGCTTAGGATAGGGACTGATGGCGGGCTTGTGTGAGGACTGCAATGAAGCTCCGGATTCCTTAAAAGCCATTTGTAATTAAGTATTATTGTTGTTATTATTATTATTATTATTATTATTATTATTATTATTATTATTATTATTATTCATTACTCACATACAGTTGTGAATCTAAATATTTTATTATTTGTAAAGTGCAGCTTAAATAGCAACATACCTCTGTAATTAATTACGAAACTAAAGAAAGTTTTGTTGAACTCTGTAGCGTTGTGCGCTCATTTGTACTATCCTAGACTTTAATTAACTTTGGGCTTATTTTTATAATATTAAGTTACATTAGTATGTCAAGGCAACGCGTATAATTTTAAACTGAGACACCATTCTTCAAGTGAACAGGGCCATAATAAGGTAGTAGGAGTTATTAGCATGCTTTGAAACTGAATGTAATATAACTTCTGACCGTTTATAAACTGGGTAATATAATACAATTATTTATTTATCCTTGAGGATTTTACGTTACACTTCCATGCCCAAGGGCAAAACTAGAATTTGCAATATTTCCTATTTTATGCCTTCCTCTAAATCTCCGTATGCCTATATGTTTAATTATCTCAAAGTCTATCTAATATCTTCTTCTCCCGTTCATCATTCCTTGCAGTGCATCCTTTAGTAGACAGTTTTTTTACAGCCAGTGACAACTAATTCCTTTTTCTGATCAGTTTCAGCATAATTGTTTCTTCACCCACTCTTTCCAACACAGCTTCATTTCTTATTCTGTCAATTTCACAGGCTTTTCCATTATTCTCCATATCCACATTTCAAATGCTTCTAGTTTATTCTATACAATGTCTATACAGTGCCACACTCCACACAAACTTCTTCATTAGTTTCTTCCTTAGTTCTTTTTCCAGAGGTCCGAAGAAGAAACTTCTTTTGCCATTGCTATCCTCCTTTTGACTTTCTGGCAGCAGCTCATGTTACTGCTTATGAAACACCAAGTATTTGAAGCTGTCCATTTTGCCCTACTGCCTCATTTCGAATTTGCACGTTTGCCTTCTTTAATTTTCTTGCGATAACCATGGTCTTCGTCCTGTTTGCGCAAGGATAAACTATACTTACTTACTTACTGGCTTTTAAGGAACCCGGAGGTTCATTGCCTCCCTCACATAAGCCCGCCATTGGTCCCTATCCTGAGCAAGATTAATCCAGTCTCTACCATCATGTCCCACCTCCCTCAAATCCATTTTAATATTATCTTCCCATCTACGTCTCGGCCTCCCCAAAGGTCTTTTTCCCTCCGGCCTCCCAACTAACACTCTATATGCATTTCTGGATTCGCCCATACGTGCTACATGTCCTGTCCATCTCAAACGTCTGGATGTAATGTTCCTAATTATGTCAGGTCAAGAATACAATCCGTGCAGTTCTGTATTGTGTAACTTTCTCCATTCTCCTGTAACTTCATCCATCTTAGCCCCAAATATTTTCCTAAGCACCTTATTCTCAAACACCCTTAACCTATGTTCCTTTCTCAAAGTGAGAGTCCAAGTTTCACAACCATACAGAACAACCGGTAATATAACTGTTTTATAAATTCTAACTTTCAGATTTTTCGACAGCAGACTGGATGATAAAAGTTTCTCAACCGAATAATAACAGGCATTTCCCATATTTATTCTGTGCTTAATTTCCTCCCGAGTATCATTTATATTTATTACTGTTGCTCCCAGATATTTGAACTTCTCCACCTCTTCAAAAGATAAATTTCTAATTTTTATATTCCCATTTCGTACAATATTCTATATAAACTATACAATTTTTAAATTAATTTGAAGAAGGTACAAAAAGAATATTTGAAAATAAAAGTGCTAAACAAATCGAGTCTTATGGAAATAATCAGGAGTAAGAAAGACTTGAACGCTGACCGCAGACGAAGGGCTTCCAGGCAATTAGCTGCCAGATGCAACTCAAACACATTAAACGAAGAACCTTGGTAGTTGTAGTTCTCCTCCAAGCCGAGCACCCACTAAGCAGTTATTTTCCATGTGACCGAATTCCGCCGTGGTTCGGAAACTTCTGTACCGTACAGTTGTGCCAGCGCTTACTCAAACCACAGGTGGAACAATGTTAAACGGGTGTGCAGTAAAACAACAGTTAACGCTACCTTGTGGAAGCGTGCGTTGCATTGTAGGTGTTCTGCGCATGCAATGTTGTAACGAAGTGAACTTGCGAGCTTTACCGGCAAGCCCCTCATTTTTAAGATTTAAGAAAGTGACAGGGCGATGTCATTTTGCATCATAAACGTTGATGAAAAAACGGGTGATCTTTATTTGAAACCATAAATACAATGATGCTCAATTTATTTGAGGCATCGTCAAATGATTTTCTTCATGATTAGTGTATTACATAGAAGAAACTGACAAATAAGACAGATTAATTACAATGAAAGAAAAAAAATCTTTCTTCTTCATTGCTACTTTAAATGGAAATCATTGTATGTATGTACTGTATGTATGTATGTATGTATGTATGAATGAATGAATGCATGTATGTGAAATGAGTCCGGGGTCCAGCACCGAAAGTTACCCAGCATTTGCTCGTATTGGGTTTAGGGAAAACCTCGGAAAAAACCTCGATCACGTAACTTTCCCCGACCAGGAATCGAACCCGGACCACCTGGTTTCGCTGCCAGACGCGCTAACCGTTACTCCACAGATGTGGACTGTACGTACGTACGTATGTATGTATGTATGTATGTATGTATTAGGCCTACCATTGCAATTGTGTATACACCCGGTGGCAATGATATACAGTATAGGCCTAATATACAATAACATTACAATAATTACAGCAATAAGTAAAATAGCATATGGTCCGTCCAGGAATCTGTAGAGTAGAAAAACGAAATAAGACCTCTGCGCAAGTGGTATGTGGGAGAGCTAGGGCCAATGATCGCTCTGGGGGGAGGAGTTGGTTGAACGAAACTAGCAATCGCTTGCAGGGATTGGATCATTTCTGTCTGAACTCCACTCTACCGTCTACCACAGTCCAATATATACACTCACGAAGCTCAATACGTAGTAAATATGCATCCATAGATAGTTGCTAACCACTAGGATCGCTAATATCGCCTTATTATAGACAATACGAAATAGTACCGGCACAGTCTATTGTTCCTAGCACCCTTACAACTCAGGCTTCTTGATTGTATATACTAGACTGTGCTTCTACCAGGAGCATCTTACCCCTTAGCGGCCTCGAGCTGATGCTGCTCGCAATGCATTCCGGCACAGATAGACTCCGCCCCCATATGCGTGAAGTTACTCCACGGAATCCTGGAACGGACCATAGATAAATTAAACGTAAAATTAATTCTAACTATAAATATGTATATACTATAAATAAATAAATAAATGTAATAAACCTAGGACTATAAATAAAGATTATGTTACAAATAACGCATACTGTAAGTATACCTAAGCGAAAGTAAAGCTATAGTCGCGGCGTTGTTATTCCCGGCGTAACTCCTCCTCTTTGGTTACGTCTTAAGAAGTGAAGGCTCTATAAAGTCTAGGTAGGTAGTATCGTTCGCCATTTTTGTTCTTTCGTTGCCGAGCTACCATACGAGGAATCTATTTGCCACACCGTTAAACATTATCATATCGTAGCTGCTATGATAATAAAGCAAACGCACTGTAATTCAGCAAATAATTGAGCTGTAAATAACGTCTTCGTGTGCTTTCTGCGAACGCCAACGAAAGAGCCAAAATGGCGGGCGATTGTATTAAGTATTTATCAAAGCCTTAAGAAATGAATAACGTCTTCTTCAGCGAATCATAAGACGCACACGTTTAAATGTAGCCGACCTGCAACGCGATTGGCTGCCGGAAATTAGAGCGACGGGACTATAACTTACAAGTATTTCTATTTTCATTTTCAATGTTCTGCTCAAGAGCTCGTATTTCACTGCGAACCCAGCATTCTCCAATCTTCCTTTTTTTCTGCCTTCCTCTTACTCTCCCCATATGATCTATATAGCCTATCTTAATGTCGTCTGTCATCTGATATCTTCTTCTGCCCCGAACTCTCCTCCCGTTTACTATTCCTTCCAGTACATCCTTCAGAATTCAGTTTCTTCTCAGCCAGTGACCCAGCCAATTCTTTTTCCTCCTGATCTGTTTCAGCATCATTCTTTCTTCACCCATTCTTTCTTAGTTTCTTATTCTGTCTGTCCATTTTACACGCTCCATCCTTCTCCACATCCACATTTCAAATGCTTCCAGTCGCTTCATAGAAATGTTTATTTTGCATCCGTACAGTATCAGAAAAAGAAGTCCAACAAGATAATTAGAGGAAACACCGACAAACGAAAGAAAACTCTAATCTTAATCAGTCTTTGGTGACTCATGATTTCAGAAGTATTCAAGCATCTCTGATTACGGCACAACAGTGTGGACCTGTTAATCTTTGTCTTGATGTTATTTGTCTTTGTCTTGCGCCGTTTCCATCAAATCCGTACTTAATGACATCTTGCTTGTTAATCACCGCCTTTCCTTTCGTTGCTGTACAATTACGTTCCACACTTCACACAATCAGCGGTAACATGTCCACTTTTTACCTGAATTGAATAAGCCGGTAAATTAACTAAGAAATTACTATTGTGTCAATGCGAACCGGTTCTTACTGCTTGTCCACATTATAAGATACAATGAGCTTTGAGTAATTCATGAGACTTTTTAGAGCCTCCTTTGGGTAATTTAAAATGTCCGTGGGATTTCACTTTGAAAAATTAAAATGAGAACATTATCGTAACTCATTTTCCTGGGAGAGAGGAAATGGATTTTACAAACGAGCTTTTTGTGCGTCAATTGTTTATTCTGTTCGTCTTGAAATTATTTATACGTTCAGGAGCCTTTTTTACAATGTTAACAAATTACAAATTAACAATTTACAAATCACAAGTAAAACGTTACCAATGCTTGTAAACTGTGTTTCACAATGCAATCTTATTAACTTGTAAAGTTTAACGAACTTTACAAAATCAGTTGAAGAAATTTACAAATAAGCATTAACAGATGAAATAGAGTGTTCTACAGGTATTAGACAAGGAGATTCTCTTAGCCCCTTTCTATTCAACTTGGTGATGGATAAATTAATAGCAAGTGTAAAACATTTACCCGGGTATTCATTGGGAAATAAACATTTGAACATGCTATGCTATGCAGATGATGCTGTCTTGATGGCCAACACTGAAGATGATCTTCAAAGGTTACTTCACCGATTTGTAATAACTGCAGACAAATACAATATGACAGTATCAAATACGAAAACAAAATGCATGTGCATATCTAAATATCCAATTAGATGCAAATTGGAAATTAATGGTAAAACTATAGAACAGGTCATGATTTTAAAATATTTAGGGGCTAATATACCAAGTCATCGGGATGTAATAAATGAAGTAAGAGATCAAGTCTCGAAAGCCTCCAGACTGTCGGGTTGCCTAAGGGATGTAATATGAAGAATAAATATCTCAATATTGAAAGTAAAATGAAAATCTTTAAAATCACAATAAGACCAGTGATGACGTATAGTACAGAAACCCGTCCAGAGACAAAAAAACTGAACAACTCATGTGTACAGCAGAAATAAATACTCTACGAGCCATAGTTGGTAAAACTAGACTTGATAGAGTAAGAAATGAAGATGTGAGATAACAGTGCAATATAATGGACGTTAAAAAGTTCATAAATATGAGAAAGAAAGAATGGAATGCGCACATAGACAGAGCAGATAACTCAAGACTTATTAAAATAGCACGAGATATGATTCCCAGTGGCAAAAGAGATGTCGGCCGACCGAAAAAACGATGGAAGGAAGGAATGATGTCATCTTCTACTGAATCATCTCCTGTGTGAAGACAAACAGGCCATGTGCCTATACAAAAGAAGAAGAAGAAGAAGAAGAAGAAGAAGAAGAAGATTAAGCAATATCGCCAACGACAGTTTACAAAAATATCGTTTACGAACAGAGCTAAAGCCGCTACATTTTTACCACTATTGGTAGACATGTTTATATTTATCCTAAAATTGATTATTATAAGCTTGCTGAATCATATTTCACCAAGAAAAAATATAAAATATTGTTAAGAAAAATTTAAAGTATCTATATTTTTCTAGATTGGCGACAGTGGAGTTTCGTTGATGTGATTGGTCAAGTATATAAATGCGTTGATTGGCCTACAACTTAAATAACCACAGGAAGCGCCAAATTCAGTCAAATAACGGATTTAGTCCACGTGCAAACCAATTGATAGAATGGTTACCATGTCTATCCACAAAATCAGCTTAATTTTGTGTTGGTCCATCAATATTTAGGCTAGTAATGTTCCATCCACAACCCCACAAAAATTAAGGAACCCAGCAACAGCATAAGAATCCTGTGCCACAGTAATTACGTATATTTGGTCACTAGAACGGCTAAATAACATCACAACTGATTTAGTTTAGTTGTTAATGGTATACAATTACTCAAATGTTAATTTAAGAAATGCATATTTAATTTGTTTATTCAGAATTTGTTTCAATATTAAACTTTACACATCTAAGAACTATTGTAAGAAATGTGTCACCTTTACAAGGAAATTTTACACATTTGTAAAATTACTCCTTGACTGTGAAACAAAACGCTTGTAAAGTGATCGAAATTTCATTTATAAATCAATATTTAAGGAGAAAAATTCGCTCCGGCGCCGGGGATCGAACCCAGGTCCTTGGTTCTACATACCAAGCGCTCTGACCACTGAGCTACGCCGAATTCAATCCACAGCACCGGACCGAATCTTCCTCCTTCAATGTTTCCCTTTGTGGCCTGACTCCAAGTTATATGTTGACGTATATGTCCAATGTCAACTGCCATGTCCGGTGCTGTGGATTGAATTCGGCGTAGCTCAGTGGTCAGAGCGCTTGGTACGTAGAACCAAGGACCCGGGTTCGATCCCCGGAGCCGGAGCGAATTTTTCTCCTTAAATATTAATTGTCAATATTACAGATATTATTCTGTAGGACAAATTAATAAATCTATAATATTCATTTATAAAGATTCGATTTTATTTGTAAAGTTCAACATTACAAACAAAGATTGTGAAACAGAAGTTTAGAATTTACAAACAAAGTTTACAGTTTACAAAGATTGTAAACATTGTGAAACGGGCCCATGGTCTGCCGCATTATGTCTTCACTTATTGTACTTTCCTGCGAGAAAGTCAAAACATAAAGAAGAAAACGATGGAGCAATGCACGCATGCACAAAATAAATTTTCACTCTCACTAATTTTTTTGCAAGAGTACATGAAGTTATGTCCTGCTTAGATAGTGATCCATACGTCATTAAAAATTTTTTTTTTCTCCCTTTCTGAGGAGGACCCGAACTCTTACACCGCAGCCTGAGGCTTATTATGCGGAACTCCTTATTGTGGGATGATTATTGAAGACCCTAGGATCGCATTCCTGTGAGTACGTGATTCACTGCTTGGTGCCACCTTATCGATTCAGCTACGGCATCTAGGTCTGATGAAGTCTCCCTATTGATATTCCGCAGCACAGATGGCATTATCGCGATTCACTGTGGTCTGCGTAGGGAAGAGTGCACGGGCCGGTTCGTACGCCGGCATACAACCTCTCGCCCGGCCGACAACGTATTTTGTTAGATATGCTTTGGAGTGGGTATATGATTATGTCTCGTGACGAGAAAGAATATTGTACGAAATGGAAATATAAAAATTAGAAATTTATCTTTTGAAGAGGTGGAGCAGTTCAAATATCTTGGAGCAACAGTAACAAATATAAATGATACTCGGGAGGAAATTAAACACAGAATAAATATGGGAAATGCCTGTTATTATTCGGTTGAGAAACTTTTATCATCCAGTCTGCTGTCAAAAAATCTGAAAGTTAGAATTTATAAAACAGTTATATTACCGATTGTTCTTTATGGTTGTGAAACTTGGACTCTCACTTTGAGAGAGGAACATAGGTTAAGTGTGTTTGAGAATAAGGTGCTTAGGAAAATATTTGGGGCTAAGAGGGATGAAGTTACAGGAGAATGGAGAAAGTTACACAACACAGAACTGCACGCATTGTATTCTTCACCTGACATAATTAGGAACATTAAATCCAGACGTTTGAGATGGGCAGGACATGTAGCACGTATGGGCGAATCCAGAAATGCATATAGAGTGTTAGTTGGGAGGCCGGAGGGAAAAAGACCTTTAGGGAGGCCGAGACGTAGATGGGAAGATAATATTAAAATGGATTTGAGGGAGGTGGGATATGATGATAGAGAATGGATTAATCTTGCTCAGGATAGGGACCGATGGCGAGCTTATGTGAGGGCGGCAATGAACCTCCGGGTTCCTTAAAAGCCAGTAAGCGAGTAAGTATGCTTTGGAGTGGGACCGATCTGCATGGAAACTCTCTGTATTTCTAAAATACCTTGACGCTTCTTGGTTGAAAAAATGAATTGTAAATAGTAGTGTCGCCCGCACATGATAAAATAACTGAACTGTAATGGAATGCATAAAATGTACCAGAAAGTGTCTCGTAACTTTTTATTCTCCCGAAAATCTTCTGTATGCACTTGTAATTCGCTAACGACCCGCGTTACAGCTTTGTCAGAGAAGTTGCCGATGCCACAGGATACTCATGTTGTGTTCTATGTGCCCAAATCGTCAGCAACGTTGTGCGTTGGCGGTGAACAGGCCGTTCCAGCACGTAGGCCGGCCTATAACACGCGAGATATTTCTGGTTTTCTTACACTTTACGACCGCAAGAAAACGACTTGGACAGGCCATATAACCCACCGAGTTTTAAGCTGGTCATGACACTAACTTATACAATCAATTTGCCTTCAATTCATCTTTGTCTTAAAATAGGTATTTGAATTTCTACAATATTCATCAATCACGCTACTATTGCGATGGTTAAAACTGGAAAGTTACTTTCAATATAATATACTAGGCCTATACAGGGTGTTTAAAAAATACGGGGCATAATTTCAGGTATGTATTTCCCACATGTAGACAATCAAAATAGTTCATTACAACATGTGTCCGGAAATGCTTCATTTCCGAGTTATGGCCTTCACAACATTGAAATTCACCGGAACGTTTTTCTTTCCGCAGGTCGTTGTCATTATTGTGGAAATTTGTTATGCCATCTCGTGTGAACTGTGCTTCATCTGTAAACAATACTAAGGCAGGAAAGTTCGGATTTACACCACACTGCTGCAAGAACCACTGACAGAACCTAACTCGTGCAGGGTAATCTGCTGGTGACAGGGCCTGTACACGTTGCAAATGATAAGGATACAATTGATACTCTTTCAACAGTCTCCAGACAGTCGTATGAGGAACATTGACTTGCAACGCTACCCTTCGTGTGCTGATAGAAGGAGTCATATTCACAGCCTCCAGAATCTCCTCCTGTACTTCTGGAGTTGTAGATCTTGGTCGTCCCCTTCCCAAACCAGGAGAGTTAAATTTTCCATACTCGCATAGACGGTAACGGAGACGTACAAATGCCTTCCGATCTGAACATTGTCGCTGTGGGTACCTCTCCTGGTACAAACGACGAGCCAGCGCAGCATTGCCGTCCGCCTTACCGTACATGAAGTGTATCTCTGCCAGCTCTTGGTTTGAATACATGTCGCACATTATAACGCCTACACAACGCTGAATGTAACCCTCGCCTCGGAATGAACTGTCAGAGTGCCCTCTTAATGTCTCCTTTGACGGCAACGACCTGCGGAAAGAAAAACGTTCCGGTGAATTTCAATGTTGTGAAGGCCATAACTCGGAAATAAAGCATTTCCGGACACATGTTGTAATGAACTATTTTGATTGTCTACATGTGGGAAATACATACCTGAAATTATGCCCCGTATTTTTGAAACACCCATACACTTTCAGCAGATGATGATGCTAATAATTAAAATATGTCTTAATAAGCCCCTTCATTATCCCTCAGAACTGTTGTATTCTGAATTTAAAGTAGGCCTATTTAATATCCATCAAATTTATAACAATGTCTTATTGAATATCATACATATAAACCGTAATACGAAATGTGTTTAATCAACTGTCCGAAGACAGGTCTGAACCTCACAAGTGATACCAACAAAGCATCACTTATGAGAACTAGGCCAGGAGATAATGGGATAGGGTGGCCAGTTTCTTTCCCCCTCCATTGCATACATCGCCGACTAGCTATATTTATTTTATATTCACATAAATATAAAACTTAAAGATCAGACAACATATACTTCACAGAACCTAAATATCCTATCGCAACTGTAGCTTATCACCAGGCTTCGCATGTTTGTCACAAAAGCTATATTGGATGGAGTAGTTTCTCCTGGTACATTAATGACGTCAGTCAAAGGCACAAGCAGGTTACAAGTCCTCTATGAGTTCTGACTTGTCTTATATAGAAGCACACGTTGTTACGTATGTTTGTACGTATGTCGATGAGTTCATTGTGATCTCGTTCAGTCATAGAGGAGGTGCACCAGAAGACAAATGCCGCCACCAATATCTACACTACAGTTGTTTATTTCGGAATTTGGAAATGATTATTTCTGGGTAAGGAATGGTAACATATTATTAGAATGTATATTTTTTGTCATTGTAATAGTAACTATTTCAATAAATAGGTGTACAGTAAATTATTATTTGTATATATGTATAAAACTTCTGTTGTATATTTATTATCAGATTATTGATTTTGAAATTCAATTCTAAGCTATGGCGTGGCAAAGGTATTTGTTCAAAAGGTTTCGATTGTGCGAACCATTAAAATTAAGTTTCAGTGTTGTCATGATATGCTCCATTATATTTTACATTCACCGTAGGCCTACTGTACCGCCACTTATGCAGTGAGCGCCAGACATTTGAACTCCCTCCGTACAAGGCTATATTCCTCGATAAATTCAGCGTGATAAAAATGCGAAGCCTGCTTATCACAGTAGCAACTCCGGTCCAAGGTTCTATAACAAGATAATAGCTAAATTACCAACATTCAATTTACTAATGCCCCTTATTAAAAAACAATTACAAATTCTTGTTTACGGAGACAATATAAAGTTTCAATTACTGTAACATCCGAATTTTCCTTTTTCTCTTTTTACTTTTTATTTTTTGTTAATTAATTAAATACTTGTTTAATTTTTTTTTTTTTTTGGAATGCCTCCTGAGCACGAGTATATAGTCTTTCTGGGGATGCTAGAGAGATTTTTAGATATGAAAAAACAGTATGTATCTTTATTCTAGCACTAAGGGATTGTTATTATTATTATTATTATTATTATTATTATTATTATTATTATTATTATTATTATTATTATGTCTTTTTTATACTCTGTGTGAGTAGTCAGTCGTGGACGATATTGTTGAATAAACAAAAAGCTATATTTTTCTCTGTAAAACAGCAACTTTGCATGACTCAAGGATAATGCGTAACTGTACACTTTATTATGACTTCCCGTTGTTCAGAGAAAGGGAATATCATGAGATGCAACTTATTTACCGTTCAAAGGAGTTCAAATACTGTGCGTCGTGATAACCTGGGGATCGTCTGCGGGTGGATATTGCATTTACGTGCATTACCCGAAATCCGTAAAGTTTTATACAGAATCTTACACTAATTGGAGACTTATCGATGACACACGCATCATTTTTTTAATTGACTAGTATTCTGAAGTTAAAAATTTGTCGTGAATTACATAGTTGCTTCCTACAGATTTTTTTTTTCGATTTTTAACTACAAAATTACATTAATCTTACGCACTTATCACAACTGTTCCAAATCGTCTTGTCAAGTCTTGAAGACTATTGCTCACGTGCATCAACGTCGGTTAGTATAACCATCGCTTAAAATTGTCACCTAATCCCTGATTAAGCATTTTTACGGCGGATCGACCTCGGTTACGACTTAAATAGGAGGTTAACCACAGTAATCTCTAACCGGTCAAATATGAGCGGTTAAAGGAGATAACCAGCGATTAGTAGAGCAAGTAAAGCAAAATGGCGGCCAGAACCACAGATGATTATTTCGAAGACGATTATTATTGTACAGTACTTGAATTACTTGGATAGAGCGTGAGCGTGAAGGTTCTTTAGTGGAAAGAGAGAATTCTTACGAGGAATTAGGTGACAGAAAATTTCAGGAGGGATTTCGTTTATCAAAATCTACAAATGGATCACTTGAAATAACACAAGAACAATCATATTTCTCCTACGGATCGGCTGCTTATATTACGATTCTATGTAACTGTTATTTTCTGTATTTTAAGAGAGAATACTCGAATACCGGTATCTCTTTCTCTATGTCACTGGCTGAACAAAGAGAGGTTATGGATGGATCTTAGGAAATGGGATCCAAGATCGTACACACATTCCTACCAATCTTCTGCATCCTTTTCCTTTATGGATATTCCATATTTTTATATAATACATTTAAATCTAGTAATTAAGTCTATCGATGCTTCAACCTAACATTGGGATATAATCATTTTTGAATTCAATTTTCCATTTTGTACGATTTTAACCTAACAGTACTGAAAAACAAAGAAATTGAACTCACAAATATAACAGCGCCCAAAGGCAAACAAATGCAACGCGAAAATGTAGGATACGTTCATTTCGATGTAGAACATAGTGAGCGCAGACGTTTTTAGACGTTGACTATTATCTTTGCAACGGTATGGATGCTTTCCTTTCGTCATTTTGTAGAAACAGTGTACCATCATAGACTTTACTATGGTTAAATGAGGTGTCAGCTAGCCATGTTTTAGTAATCGGTGATTATGAATGGTGCACATAAATTACATTTTAACCACGGCTATGTTTAACCGTCGTTTCGTAATCTATGATTACTGCGTTTTTAATCAATGTTGATGCACTTCGCCATATATATTAGAATACAAACTTGAACTGTAAAGAATCAAGTTCCTTGAAGTGATGTAATTTGTAACAATTGTTGTTTTAAGTGCGTAAGAATAATGTAATTTCTAGTTAAACATTGAAGAAAAATGTACGAAGCAACTAAGGAATTAACAACACATTTTTAGCTTCAGAATAGTAGCCAGTTAAAGAAATGATACTTCTGATTAGTTCATTCCAGGGTTTAAGCCGAATTCGCATTTGTCGCATTTTGCTACTCGACTTCTAAAAATGCAACAAACTTTGAATGTAAATGTGCAAAAATGCTAAAACCATATTAGACTTCAGAAGCGAAGATGGTAATGGAGGAAATGAAATCAGAGATGTGTTTGTACTAATCTGAATTTAAATGAAATACTAATGGCATGAGCAATGTTAGAAAAGGTATTGAGCAATAGATGTTCAGCAATTGGTTTCAAAAAGTTCGTGCATTTTATGTAAGTTAAGTGAACAATTTCTTGTAAATGATTTATATAATTCCATCGCATACTGTAAATTGTGAGCGAGGATTTAGTTGCATGAATCTTGTAAAAACTGGAATTAGAAACCGCCTTTCAGTAAAAAGAGTTAGCACTCTGCTAACAATAAATCTTGAAGGGCCTACTAGTAAAGAATTTCAATGTTTAGAGTGCCCATAAAACAACGCATTTTAATCTGATGTAAATTCAGCAGTAATTATTGATGCATAAGTATATCTAGAGTGTGATAAGATGCATTAAAAGTAAAAAAACTCCAAAAAAGAATTACATAACTTTTTGTCTTTATATACTTTATTAATTTTATCATTCTGCACAATCATTTATAATGTTACACAAGCATTTCGCAATTTGCCCAAATATAACTTTTTTCGACAATGATTTATTTTCTAACTTAAACCTTGGTTCATTCTCTATTTGCAATATTCTTTTACCTTAAAACTGAAGGAAAAAGATATTTCATAAACAATTCCAAATTAGTGTAACTCTGAAAATGTTGTGAATAGGACCTATGTTTATTTGACAGTTTTTGCTTAGAATGTCTTCGGAAATAAGCTGCGTAAGTAGCGGTAACTCCTCGTGAATCACTCTATATATAAATAATAATAATAATTAATAATAATAGTAATAATAATAATACTAATAATAGTAATAATAATAGTAATAATAACAACAATAATAATAGTAATAATAATAATAATAATAATAATAATAGTAATAATAACAATAGTACTAGTAATAATAATAATAATAATAATAATAATAATAATAATAATAATAATAATGATAATACTTACTTACTTACAAATGGCTTTTAAGGAACCCGAAGGTTCATTGCCGCCCTCACATAAGTCCGCCATTGGTCCCTATCCTGAGCAAGATTAATCCAGTCTCTATCATCATATCCCACCTCCCTCAAATCCATTTTTTTATTATCCTCCCATGTACGTCTCGGCCTCCCCAAAGGTCTTTTTCCCTCCGGTCTCCCAACTAACACTCTATATGCATTTCTGGATTCGCCCATACGTGCTACATGCCCTGCCCATCTCAAACGTCTGGATTTAATGTTCCTAATTATGTCAGGTGAAGAATACAATGCGTGCAGTTCTGCGTTGTGTAACTTTCTCCATTCTCCTGTAACTTCATCCCGCTTAGCCCCAAATATTTTCCTAAGCACCTTATTCTCAAACACCCTTAACCTATGTTCCTCTCTCAGAGTGAGAGTCCAAATTTCACAACCATACAGAACAACCGGTAATATAACTGTTTTATATATTCTAACTTTCAGATTTTTTGACAGCAGACTAGATGATAAAAGCTTCTCAACCGAATAATAATATAATAATAATAATAATAATAATAATAATAATAATAATAAATAATAACAGTAATAATAATAACTGTAATAATAACAATAATAGTAATAGTAATAATAATAATAGTAATGTATTTATTTATTTATTTATTTATTTATTTATTTATTTATTTATTTATTTATTTATTTATTTATTTATTTATTTATTTATTTATTTATTTATTTAGAATATTAACGTGCAAAACAACAGCACAAGGCCAATTACAGTTTAGCACAAGATACAAAACAAAGCAAAACAAAACAAAACAACAAATGATGATGAGAATGAATGATAGAAAATGGCAGTGAGATGAAATACAATCAATATAATAGTCTACATTAATCAATTGACCAAATGCAATAAAATAAATAGCACAAATAATTATTAAAATTAGTTCAGTGAGATAATTAAAATAATGGCAATTGAAAAGAATGAATTACAAATGAATTAATGAAATCATATAAATGAAGACTGGAATAATATAAGTAATATTGTAAAGATATCCAATTGACAAGAATAGAATGATACATATCTTAACAAATGGCATAAATTAATAAAACTGACATAAAAACTCAAAAGATATACTACACATTAAATGGATTCAAGTTCAATCCATGCAAATTAGCATATTTAATACATCTGCAGACCGAGAGAGAGATTTAGAATTCCTATTATAAAACATTTTATGAAATCTTAAACCCTTAGCAGGAATACGAAGACTGATATTGCTTATGAAAGATTCACAATCAATATCACCCTTAATGACTTTACAAAAAAATAAATAATCAAGTTCCTGACGTCTGGTAAACAAACTACCGCAATTGAAATAATAATAATAATAATAATAATAATAATAATAATAATAATAATAATAATAATAATAATAATAATAATCGATCAAATTCCAGCAGAATTAATACAAGAGGGTGGAAGTGCATTATATAGCGAAATTTATAAACTTGTACTTGCTATCTGGGAAAAGGAAATTGTACCAGAATAATGGAAGGAGTCCATAATTGTACCTATTTTAAGAAAGGGGACAAAACCAACTGTGGTAACTTTCGAGGAATATCACTTTTGTTAACGTCGTACAAAATTTTGTCCACTATTCTTTTGAGAAGATTAACTTCGTACGTAGATGAAATTATTGGGGATCATCAGTGCGGTTTTCGGCGTAATAGATCGACAATTGATCAGATTTTTTGTATTCGACAGATATTGGAGAAAAAATGGGAGTATAAGGGTACAGTACATCAGTTATTCATAGATTTTAAAAAGGCATATGACTCGGTTAAGAGTGAAGTATTATATGATATTCTTATTGAATTTGGTATTCCCAAGAAACTAGTTCGATTAATTAAAATGTGTCTCAGTGAAACATACAGCAGAGTCCGTGTAGGTCAGTTTCTATCTGATGCTTTTGCAATTCACTGCGGGCTAATGCAGGGAGATGCACTATCACCTTTACTTTTTAACTTCGCTTTAGAATATGCCATTAGGAAAGTTCAGGATAACAGGCAGGGTTTGGAATTGAACGGGTTACGTCAGCTTCTTGTCTATGCGGATGACGTGAATATGTTAGGAAAAAACCCACAAACGATTAGGGAAAACACGGAAATTTTACTTGAAGCAAGTAAAGCGATCGGTTTGGAAGTAAATCCCGAAAAGACAAAGTATATGGTTATGTCTCGTGACCAGAATATTGTACGAAATGGAAATATAAAAATTGGAGATTTATCCTTCGAAGAGGTGGAAAAATTCAAATATCTTGGAGCAAGAGTAACAAATATAAATGACACTCGGGAGGAAATTAAACGCAGAATAAATATGGGAAATGCGTGTTATTATTCGGTTGAGAAGCTCTTATCATCCAGTCTGCTGTCCAAAAATCTGAAAGTTAGAATTTATAAAACACTTATATTACCGGTTCTTCTATATGGTTGTGAAACTTGGACTCTCACTCTGAGAGAGGAACATAGGTTAAGGGTGTTTGAGAATAAGGTGCTTAGGAAAATACATGGGGCTAAGCGGGATGAAGTTACAGGAGAATGGAGAAAGTTACACAACACAGAATTGCACGCATTGTATTCTTCACCTGACATAATTAGGAACTTAAAATCTAGACGTTTGAGATAGGCAGGGCATGTAGCACGTATGGGCGAATCCAGAAATGCATATAGATTGTTAGTTGGGAGACCGGAGGGAAAAAGACCTTTAGGGAGGCCGAGACGTAGGTGGGAGGATAATATTAAAATGGATTTGAGGGAGGTGGTATATGATGATAGAGACTGGATTAATCTTGCACAGGATAGGGACCGCTGGCGGGCTTATGTGAGGGCGGCAATGAACCTTCGGGTTCCTTAAAAGCCATTTGTAAGTAAGTAATTAATAATAATAATAATAATAATAATAATAATAATAATAATAATAATAATAATAATAATAATTGGCGCAGCGCCCATCTTACACATTTTTGTGTATTACTTTTTGTCTCCAGAGACCCTTCAAAAATGCTGCTGCAGAGTACAACGTAACAAAATTAACAGTCAAAGTTGAATGTCAAGAACCGGAAGAAAGTGCCATCATCTTCATAGAGTAGTCAAGCAAACAGACGTGAGGTCCTACGCACCTGCGGACTGAATAATATCAGGAAGGCCACGAATGCATAATTCATTTACTGTATATTGGGGGCAAAAAAGTCGCCAGTCCTCATCGCGATGAGTTTACATGACTCTCCTGGGCACTGGGCCGCCCGCATAGCAGTGATGTCACCCACGACACCTGAAGGGTCGCCTACTCAAGTCTGACTACCGGCACAGCTCAAGAGAAATCAATGTGACGAGAGACGTGGCGGCGGAATTGATTAATAATCGATATTGAGACCCGTCACAGGCCGTCCTGCGGGATCGGAGTGGGCAGTGACGTGTTGTGACGCAAACTGACCAGCTCAACACGAGCGGCGCGGCGGACGCAGAGCCCACGACCCGACTGCTCTCTGAATGCGGAAGTTGCGCGCATGTGAAGCGCTTCGTGACTCGTGCGCATGAGTTACAGGTGGTGCTCAGTCTGGAGATCGCGTACCTCTACAACTCCTTCCGCAATTAAGTTTAAGCATGCTATACTTGATACATCAACCATTATAAACTATAATGTAGAGACTGAAATCGTCGTTGTTCCTGCAATAACTCCTATGTGACATATTTATCAATTTTCAGATTTTTGCTCTATTAAATAACTTAAATATGTCACAAATATGTCAAAATGGGGAAGGGAGGGTGGGAACCTCTCAAATCAAGGCGACGAAAACCAGACTCACCGCATTGTTTAAGGCACAAATGGGACACAAAGCATGGACCGATATCAATGCTAGATTAGCAACACCATCATACTTAGAAAGGATTGATCATATTAGGAAGTTTAAATGTAGAAAACAAAGAACGGACGTGGCAAAATTTTCCTTTGTTAATCGCACAATAGTAGACTGGAACAGCTTACCTGCGGCAATCTTTCAGGGTGGTCCTCTTAAAATCAATACATTTAAGGAAAGGTTGAGAAGATTAGACTGAAAATATAATTGGAGGTACAGTGTAATTATTTAAGTTATGTCATGTAACTAATTGAGTTGCTCTATTAAGTAACCTAAATATGTCAAAAATATGTCAAAATGGGGAAGGGACATGGTGAGGAGATAGTAAAAGATTTAGGGTGGGAACCTCTCAAATCAAGGCGACGAAAACCCAGACTCACCGTATTGTTTAAGGCACAAATGGGACACAAAGCATGGACCGACATCAATGCTAGATTAGCAACACCATCATACTTAGGGAGGATTGATCATATTAGGAAGTTTAAATGTAGAAAACAAAGAACGGACGTGGCAAAATTTTCCTTTGTTAACCGCACGATAGTAGACTGGAACAGCTTACCTGCGGCAATCTTTCAGGGTGGTCCTCTTAAAATCAATACATTTAAGGAAAGGTTGAGAAGATTAGACTGAAAATATAATTGGAGGTACAGTGTAATTATTTAAGTTGTGTCATGTAACTAATTGAGTTGATATATAATTAAGTTGATATGTAATTAATTAAGATGCTATGTAATTTAGTTGATATGTAAATAAATTAGGGTGATATGTAATTAAGTTGGTGTGTAAATAAATTAAGGTGATATGTAATTATTTAAATTGGTAATAGTTGGGTGAAATAGAAGTACTTATAAGTTAGATTTACGTTTGCTTATCGTAGGCGTTATTATAGAATAGTTTTTATTTATAGTCCTAGGTTTATTGCATCTACTATTTATAGATTTACGTTTATTTTATTTTATTTCTGTAATTGTAATTATTGTATATTATATATCACTGCCACCGGGTGTATACCCAATTGTAGTGTTAATAAATACATACATACAAATAGCGATACAGCAAATAATACAATCTACTATATGTAATTATATTTCTTTGTTTCGAAAATGTAAGAATTCATAGTCTCCTATGTACGGCTGCCATAGGATGAATAAATGTGTTTTTTCTTCCTACTGAAAAAAATTTATATTTTGCACATAGGAGTTATTGCAGAAACGACGGCGATATTTGAAGCGTTGGGCCGAATAACGGTCTGTGTTACAATTTTTCAAAATCGAGTTTTTAATGGAATAATGAAACTGTATAGTCTTACACAGCTGTCACAAAAATTATTTCTCAATATCTGTATCAGAGGCGCTTCTACACAACCATGAATTTCTTGGTTGGAACAACGGTCTATGTCACTAGTCACTTCTAGCGTATCCAGTTTACATTGTATCGGGAGTTATTGCACGGCAGTTTGTTCTCTTTACGAATACAGGGTACTTGAACTCTGTGTATCAGGTTTCGGTTGATCTATTGCGTAAAATGGACGACTGCAAGACAGTGACGATTTCTACGGTAGATATTGACCGGCTAAATAAATCTAAAAAAGGATCCAGAGAAATTAATATTAATTAGTGGAAAGATGTGTCACGAAAGTCGCTGAGAGGTAGTGGTCTTGAGTATACAACAAGGAAGACGAAGTCGCAAGTTAGTACGAAAGATCCCCGAAGTAATGTAGGTTCCTGTCTGTTATTTTGGAAGTATTTTATTAATTGTATTTTAATTTACACTTTACCTAGTGTTAGTTGGTCTATGTTGTGTATTGCCACTATAGTTTATCTTAGAACTTTATCACGGTATTTCGTTTCAGGAAAAGATTTGTGCAAATTCTTGTAAGGTGATCTGCTCACAACTTGCTCTTGTTGTCAGAAAGGAGCTGTTTAAAATGTATCACTCTTTTACAGTTAGCATTTAAAAACTGTGATTGTTATTGTCTTCATTATTAATAAACTTTATACTTAACAGCTAAACTATCTGTTGGGATGGATAGTGAATATTCGGGACAGGGGTTCAAATTCCATCCCCCAACAATTTCTCAGCTGTAATATTTAATTTTCTTTATTAATTAATTTAATGGTGCCTACATCTCAATAATACACGTTATTTTTAAATAATAGTGTTATTATTTGATCAATATTGTATGTTTATCCATAATATCACATTGGGTGTAACTTTAATAAATTTCATGATGTTAATTCACAGTAATATATAGCATTTAAAAATAAATGTCATAATAGTTTTGTTCATAATTTAACTTTTTTATTGGTTCTGTATATTTCATAATATTCTGAATGCATAAATCTCTTTATTTTCTGTATTCCCTAGTAGCATTTCTGTGGAGTTAAAAATGTTACAAACTTCTATGATATATAATATGACTTTCAATAACATACAATCGTATACTTCGCGTAGTGTACAAAACATATTGATGGAATAACGGTCTATGTTGCCCGTCCGATAGTAAATTTATGAGCGGAATTACGATGTAACATTTTTGTTCCTCCTGCACAGTTAGCAGATTGTAACATAGACCGTTATTCGGCCCAACGCTTCATTTATTAACTACGAATGGATTTTCATCCAGTGGGAGTTACAGATAACAAAAACAGTTAAATAAATATAAGAATAAAAATAGCATACAAATCTAACAACTAATAAATAACTCCAACTCCATTTGTGTATAAAATCCTTCACAGAAAGAGCCAGCCTCTTTTGGTTCACCAAGGTTGCAGCGATTCAGGCGCACTAGAAAAAGATCCGGGGCAGGGCATGGTTGCGCGCCACGGTCAAGTAAGATGCAGCAGATAAAAAAGGGTCCCTGTTTTGTGGGCATAGTTGCGCCCCGTTCCAATCAGGTAGAGAAAAGGGGATGGCATAGTTGCGCCCCGATGAAATAGATAGAGAAAGCGACATTACGGGAACTCGACACTAGTAATCAACCAATCTTATTGATTTCTTATTCGATGTAATATTCATTATCGTTACCGTTAAAATGAACACCATGAAGTTGGCAGTACTTTTTCACTGTTTTCTCTACTGTTTATGCAATGATATCGATAGCCTACCATTAAAATGAATACCATGAAGTTGGCAGTACAGTACTTTATTAGCCGACATATTCAAATGAGTGAGTCGTTGGAATATGGGGCCTTAGCAATCTTGACATTTTATTAGTGATTTTCACACCGTCTGTGGCGTATAGTGAGGTTAATTTAAAATGAATGTTAAGCTTAGTGAAAGGGTAAAGAGTTAATTCACAATGGTTCTAAGTTTCGATTTTCGAAACCCTGTACCGTAGGGTTAAGATATCGGTGTACAAACTAAAAATGCAGTTCATTTATATCGATAAAAAAGTGTTATTTTAAATAGCAAAATTGATCCTATGCTACCTGATTTCAGTGCAGCTACCACTGTAATATTTTTAAGTAATTTATGTATTTTATGACAATCACTTTCGTGTGTACTATGCCCATCGGAGCGCAACTATGTCATGTCCATTCTGCTACCTGATTTCTTCGGGGCGCAACTATGCCATGCCTAGGCCTCTCAATTGACCGCGGGGAGCAACTATGCCATACCGAAAGATCATAATCACGACAGTACTACAAATAAGTACGTAGTGTTTTATAATGCAACATTTCGATGGTGTTGAACAGCAACGTCGTGTGTAAAAAAAATTAACACAATAAGATTTCACTTGATTTTAATTAAAGAAATTTTCCCGAAGCATCTGCAAACACATCTTAAGTCGAAGCATGGATATAAACCAGTAAGTCCGGGAAGTCCGTATACCCCTATATTTTACTAGTTTCTTATTAGTAGGGGGCGGATGGTGATGAAAAGTTGTCTTCTTATTTTTCACATTAGGATGATGCCTATTAATATGAAAATCCTTTCTATGTTAATATCAACGTAATAGATTGTCATTAAAAACAGTTAGCAAGAGTCTTATTTAACCTACAACCATCAATCGAACTTGAAATACCGAGGAGGTCATGTCTCCCCCCACACTAGCACTTCCACGACTTTTAATTTTGGACGGTGCATTCGGATAAGCAGAACTTAACAAAGATGGAAAAACCTTTTCTGTGCCTCACATTATTTAAATTATTATGGGTGTGGGTTATTGCTAGTCAAGGTATGGGCCCGCATAGGTATATCCCATCCTTCACCTATTTTCCAACACTTCATCATTTACTAATCAAGGGCAATTTTTGTAATATTAAATATTAAATTTCTTTACTGATTAAGATATACAGGATGATTCACGAGGATTTACCGTAACTCACGGAGCTTATTTCCGAAGGCATTCTGGGCAAAAAATGTCATATAAACATGTGTCCTAATCTCAATATTTTCAAAGTTACACTAATTGAAGTTGTTAGAAAATACTTTTCTTTACTTTTAAGGATAAAAAAATATTACATACAGAGACTAAACTATTCAGAAGTGTCATTTCTTTAATTGGCTAGTGTTCTGAAGCTAAAAATGTGTTGTTAATCCCTTTGTACAGATTTTATTTTTCAATTTTTAACTAAAAATGACATCAATTTTACGCATTTATCACAAAAATTGTTACAAATCATACGACTTTAGGAACTTGATTCTTTACAGTTTAATTATGCATCCTAATGTACAGCCTTGCGTGTTATTATTCGGTTGAGAAGATTTTATCATCTAGTCTGCTGACAAAAAATCTGAAAGTTGGAATTTATAACACAGTTATATTACCGGTTGTTCTGTATGGTTGTGAAACTGGAATCTCACTTTGAGAGAGGAACAGAGATTAAGGGTGTCTGAGAATAAAGTTCTTAGGAAAATATTTGGGGCTAGAAGGGATGAAGTTACAGGAGAATGGAGAAAGTTACACAACACAGAACTGCATGCATTGTATTCTTCACCTGACATAATTAGGAACATTAAATCCACACGTTTGAGTTGGGCAGGGCATGTAGCACGTATGGACGAATCCAGAAATGCATATAGAGTGTTAGTTGGGAGGCCGGAGGGAAAAAGACCTTTGGAGAGGCCGAGACATAGATGGCAGGATAATATTAAAATGGATATGAGGGAGGTGGGATATGATGATAGAGACTGGATTAATCTTGCACAGGATAGGGACCAATGGTAGGCTTATGTGAGCGGGGCAATGAACCTCCGGATTCCTTAGAAGCCATTTTGTAAGTAAGTAATGTACAGTCTTAAAGAATTTACAAGAGTGGCGTGTTTAGTAACAATTGTTGAGATAAATGAATAAGAAAATGTAATTTTGTAGTTAAAAATCGAAAAAAAAAATCTGTACGAAGCAATATGGAATTCACAACACTTTTTAGCTTCAGAGTACTAGCTAATAAAAGAAATGATACTCCTGAATAATTCATTCTTTATCTCTAATATTCTTTTACCTTTAAAACCCAAGAATAATGGTATTTTACAAACAATTTCAAATTAGTGTAATTCTGAAAATACTGATATTAGGACAAATGTTTATATGACATTTTTGCTCAAAAGTCTTCGGAAATAAGCTCCGTAAGAGACGTAAATCTTCGTGAATCACCCTGTATAAATAATTTATATTTTCACACGATCTGTGACTGGACTGTGAATGTGTTTTAAAAAATAAATTGGGGAGTGCCCACATATAACGAAGACACGGGAACCACGAACCATACAACATATTAATGTTTTCCTCAAAGATTAAATCAGTAAAGTTGTCAGAAAACTATATTTGTCAGCGTTTCAATCTTAATATTCATGTTATAGCAAAGCAAAGTTGACAATGACGTTTGTTTTGCAGCTAGTATTGTCACGACTATGAAAGGTTAGACGACGTACTACTTGCGTTTGATAAGCTGAAGGTTAATGTGAATACTGTACGAGCAAATTGAGACTACACTACTCCGACGATATAGGAGAAAGTCAATGTCTATCTACTTAGATATAACACGCGGAACAAGTCCTCTGCAATCCGCAACATCATGGTTAGGTACAGCTTAAAATCCTGGAATATCATGAACAATAAAAAATCGATCAAGCAGAAATGGATATTTAAGAGTTGTTCATTTATTACAAAAAGTGAATCTGATACAAAGTTAATACAGATTAAATTTGCTTCCTAGAATATATCTACCTATAAAATGCAATAATAATTAATGACTAAATAACTAAATAATAAATCAGGAAAGAACTAAATAAATAAACAAATAAATGAATGAATGAATGAACAAATGAATAAATGAACAAATGAATAAATAAACAAATGAATAAATGAACAAATGAATAAATGAACAAATGAATAAATAAACAAATGAATAAATGAACAAATGAATAAATCAACAAATGAATAAATCAACAAATGAAAAATCAGCAAATTAATAAATCAACAAATGAATAAATCAACAAATGAATAAATCAACAAATGAATAAATCAACAAATGAATAAATCAACAAATGAATAAATCAACAAATGAATGTCAATAAATCAACAAATGAATAAATCAACAAATGAATAAATCAACAAATGAATAAATCAACAAATCAATAAATCAACAAATCAATAAATCAGCAAATCAATAAATCAACAAATGAATAAATCAACAAATGAATAAATCAACAAATGAATAAATCAATAAACGAACAAACGAATAAACGAACAAACGAATAAACGAACAAACGAATAAACAAACAAACGAACAACCGAACGAACGAACAAACGAACAAACAAACAAATATCATTTACAGGTCTAGTTGTTACTGTTGTTCCAAAGTATTTAAATTTTTCCACCTTTTGAAACGATAAATTTCCAAGTTTGATATTTCCATTTCGTATTACTATGTTCTGGCCACGAGACATCATATACTTTGTTTTTCGCGGTTTACGTTCCAAATCTATCTCCTTACTTGCTTCAAGTAAAATTCTCGTGCTTTCCCTAATCGTTTGTGGATTTTCTCCTAACATATTCACATCATCCGCTTAAACAAGCACCTGAGGAAAGCTTACTTACTTACTTGTAAATGGCTTTTAAGGAACTCGCAGGTTCATTGCCGCTCTCACATAAGCCCGCCATCGATCCCTCGATCCCTATCCTGTGCAAGATTAATCCACTTTCTATCATTATATCCCACTTCTCTGAAATCGATTTTAACATTATCCTACCATCTACGTCTCGGCCTCCCCAAAGGTCTTTTTCCCTCCGGTCTCCAACGAACACTCTAGGCCTATATGCATTTCTGGATTCTCCCATGCGTGCAGTTCTGCGTTGTGTAACTTTCTCCATTCTTCTGTAACTTCATTCCTCTTAGCCCCAAATATTTTCCTAAGAACCTTGTTCTCAAACACCCTTAATCTCTGTTCCTCTCTCAAAGTGAGAGTCCAAGTTTCACAACCATGCAGAACAACTGGTAATATAACTGTTTTATAAATTCTAAACTTTCAGATTTTTTGACAGCAGACTAGATGACAAAAGCTTCTCAACCGAATAATAACAGGCATTTCCTATATTTATTCTGCGTTTAATTTTCTCCCGAGTGTCAATTATTTTTGTTACTGTTCCTTCAAGATATTTGAATGTTTCCACCTCTTCGAAGGTTAAGTCTCCAATTTTTATGTTTCCATTTCGTATAATATTCTGGTCACGAGACATAATCACAGTCTACTATAATTACAGTCACGAAGCTTGAATGTAGAGGGTGCTAGAAACAATAGACTGTGACGGTTCTATTTTGCATTGCCTGTAATGAGGCGATATTAGCGATCCTAGTGGTGAGCAACTATCTAATGTTTGCATATTTACTACGTATTGAGCTTCGCGACTGTATATACTAGACTGTGACATAATCATATACTTTGTATTTTCGGGATTTACTTCCAAACCTATCTATTTACTTGCTTCCAGTAAAATTCCCGTGTTTTCCCTAATCGTTTGTGGATTTTCTCCTAACATATTCACGTCATCCGAATAGACAAGCAGCTGAGGAAAGCTACACTTGAAAATTAATGCTCCACGCTATTGCTTGATAACTCTCTGAGAAAGCACGCAAAGGAATCATTCATAAGCCACGGTACAGAAAATTATATTTCCATTTCGTACAATATTCTGGTCACGAGACATAATCATATACTTTGTATTTTCGGGATTTACTTCCAAACCTATCTATTTACTTGCTTCCAGTAAAATTCCCGTGTTTTCCCTAATCGTGTGTGGATTTTCTCCTAACATATTCACGTCATCCGCATAGACAAGCAGCTGAGGAAAGCTACACTTGAAAATTAATGCCCCATGCTATTGCTTAATAACTCTCTGAGAAAGTACGCAAAGGAATCATTCATAAGCCACGGTACTGAAACTGAAAGTGTTGTCGTAGGAGGGACGGCAGAAGAGCTGAACGCCCTTCTCTGTTGCTGGAATCTAGATGGCGGCGGCCGCCTCTAGGGTTTGACGGTCGTTGACTCTGATTTCTCCCAAGACCAGCAGGGCCGGGCCCGACCTCTATTGAGTTATGTACCGCGACGGCAATGAGACAGGTGAAATCTCCGCGCGGTTTTCTTGATGCTGTCCCCATTGCTTGAAAGTTACGCCTCTGGCGCTTTGGATGGAAAACAATGTCTGTAAGGTGTGGCGATGCTACTCTGCCTGTCCGACGTGAGTCGAGATCCAAAATACTGCTGAGATGCCTGTGAAGAATAGTCTGATGAATTTTAAGGGTGTTAACATCACTGCCGTGAGCTTAACATCGCCATCTAAAAGCATTTTTCTCTTTCTGCATCAAGGCAGAGCTTATAGTATTTATTGAGTTCTGTAGGCGAAATGAATTTTTATATCTCATTTTAGATCACTAAGCTTCATCTGATGCTGTGTATACCCATAGTATTTTTTTTTCATTGCTCGAAGTAAACGTTCTTAGCATCCCCAATACACAACATTGATCTATGCAGGATGAAAGATTTGAAAGACTTGCTGAAATGGGTATCGGGAGTATATCGGAATACAGTGAAACCTGTCTAAAGAGGCCATCTGAAGTTACCTTGTAAAATGGCCGTTTTATCAGGTGACCGCTTGATTAAGGTTGCGGGTTTTTATGAATCAGCATGAAAGTACTGAATTTCATTGACTTTTTAGTACTGTGCGCGTACAACAATCGTGCATATTAATGTCAGCCTCTTCCATACTTGCAACTAGCCTTTTCAAAACTCAATTTCTTCGCCCTCGCACACTTGAACCATTCGTAAACGAAATCATTCACATTACTAAACACAAATTCTCTCTTCTTTTTTGGCCACCGTACATATTTTCCTCCCATTCCTTTAATATTTCATCTTAATTATACCGTGTATTTGTGTCCTTCCACATTTGAATATTTCTGCAATTTTTCTCGCAGATGTTCTATTCTCACTTTCTTCAATCATTTTTCGTCTCACCTCTAAACTTAATACCACTCTAGATTTATTATTAGACATGATTTCCCTCTAAAACTAACGTTACAGTTCCTCTGAATCAACTGAATGAAAAGAAGAAAAATTCGTAAAAGCTGGCCCAAATAGAAAAACATGGAAAGAGGAGAAAAAAAATTTAAAAAAATTCGAATGGTTAACTACTGACCTAAAACATACTGTGACATTTTCGATACAAAAGTCCGTGTTTCAGTCCTCTCAAACGAGTAAGAATTTATAGCTGTGCAGGGTCATAAAACAGTAACCAAGTAACCCCCAGATATGGAGGGTGTACTGTTGTACACTTAGCTATTGTCCTTGTGATATTGCTCTCTGCCCTCTAAACATCGAAAAAATAGGTCAGACAGTATCCGTGAAAAAATGTTTTGTTGGACAGTGACTGTTATAGTCAGGTTCCAATCCAAAT